>CAMZMU010000107.1:6193959-6778426 GCA_947311845.1 Poa pratensis | reverse complement strand
GAGACCCCAAGAGGAAGGGTATGATGTAGTCAGCAGCAAGTTTTCCCTCAGAAAGAAACCAAGGTTATCGAACCAGTAGGAGCAGCAACTCTTCAGGTTGTCAACGGCGCCAGAAAAATAGCTGTTGTGGGAGTCTGGACTGTTGACGTGGAATCTGCACACACAACACAATCAAACTACTTTGCCCAACGAAACAGTGAGGTTGTCAATCTCATGGCTTGCTGAAAACAAAGGATTAAACGTATGGTGTGGAAAATGAGTATTAAATTGCAGAGAATGAAAAAGGAACAGTTTGCAGTTTGTGGTTGTTTAATCAGTGTAAAAGAATGGACCGGGGTCCACAGTTCACTAGTGGTGTCTCTCCATAAAAGATAACTAACATGTTGGGTGAACAAATTACAGCTGGGCAATTGACGAATAGTGAGCGCATGACAATGCATATACATGACATGTTGACTACTATGATATTTAATTGGGCATTACGACATAATACATAGATCGTTATCCAACAGCATCTATGACTAATAATCCACCGCCGGGTTGTCATCCGAGTCCCCCGTTGGTATTAAGTTGCAAGCAACGGATAATTGCATTAAGTAAAGTGCGTAATGTAAACAAACACATATGCCGTGGACATAGCATCGTTAGGTTATCCCTAGTGGCAACAGCACATCCACAACCTTAGAACTTTCTGTCACTGTCCCAGGTTAAACGGAGACATGAACCCACTATCTAGCATAAATACTCTCTCTTGGAGTTACAAGCATCTACTTGGCCAAAGCATCTACGAGTAACGGAAAGCATGCAAGATCTTAAATAACATATAAGATAGATTGATAATCAACTTGACATAATATTCAATATTCATCGGATCCCAGCAAACACAACATGTAGCATTACAATAATATGATCTTGATCATGTAGGGCAGCTCACAAGATCTAAACATGATGGCACAAAGTGGAGAGACAACCATCTAGCTACTGCTATGGACCCGTAGTCCAAGGATGAACTACTCACGCATCACTCCGGAGGCAGGCATGGCGATGTAGAAGCCTCCGGTGACGATTCCCCTCTCCGGCAGGGTGCCGGGAAGAGGTTCTGAACCCTCCCGAGCTAGGGTTGACGGCGGCGTCTCTGGAACTTTTCGTGGATATTTGCTCAGGTACTTAGGGTTTTCGCGTCGGGGGGAATAAGTAGGCGAAAGGGCGGCGGCTGGGACCCCCGAGGGGCCCACACCACCCCAGGGCGCGGCAGAGGGGGGCCCGCGCCCTGTGCGTGTGGGGCCCTGGTGGCCCTCCTCTGTGCTTTCGCTCCGTCAGTGTGTTCTGGAAAAATAGGGACCCGTGTAGTTTCGTCCAATTCCGAGAATATTTCCAGACTAGCTTTTCTGGAATACAAAAACAGCAGAAAACAGGAACTGGCACTTCGGCATCTTGTTAATAGGTTAGTCCCAAAAAATGTATAAAAGTGATATAAAGTAGATGCAAAACATGTAGCAATTGGTATAAAACAAGCATGGAACATCAAAAATTATAGATACGTTTGAGACGTATCAGCATCCCCAAGCTTAGTTCCTACTCGTCCTCGAGTAGGTAAACGATAAAAACAAAATAATTTTTGAGGTGACATGCTACTATCATAATCTTGATCATATAATATTGCAAGGCACATGTAAATGAATGAAGTGATCCAAGTCAATGGTCTATAATTTGCTCAAATAGATAATGAGTAAACAATGAATCACACAAGCTAAACGTTTTCATGAATAGTACTTTCGAGACAAGCATCAAACAGTTTTGCATAAGTGTTAACTCATAAAGCAATAGTTTCTAATAAAAGGTATTTAATCAACACAAAGGAAGAATTTAGTTTCAGCATTTGCTTCAACTTTCAACATATTTATCTCATGGATATTGTCAACACAAAGTAGTATAACAAGTCCAATACATTGCATATAACGCATGTTGTAACAAAGTTGACACTAGTGTTTGCTTGTGGAAGACAGAAAGAATAGGAAAACTGACTCAACATAAAAGTAAAAGAAAGGCCCTTCGCAGAGGGAAGCAGGGATTAAATCATGTGCTAGAGCTTTTAGGTTTTTGAAAGCATATAGAGATTGCATAAAATATTTGATACTCCTCCCAACCTTGCTAACACAAGCCATGGCTAACCGAATCCTCGGGTGCCTTCCATCAATCACATACCATGGAGGAGTATCTATTTTTGAGAGGTGTTTGTTAATTGTCAACGAATGGTAGCGGGTGAGAACAGTATTCTACCTGTCGAACGGACTTTTAAGAGCGGCTCCCATGAAGGACGTTATTTCTACCAGCAAGGCAGATCATCCCTCTTTCTCTTTGGTTTACACACATTCAGGTATTTCACTGTTTGTCATTGCTTACTGATGAATCAGGGCAAAAGTGTGAAGAGAATTAATTGGTTAAAGTTGTAATTAATTGGGACTGGGCACCCCGTTGCCAGCTCTTTTTGCAAGTTATTGGATAAGCGGATGTATATGCCACTAGTCCAGGTGTAAAAGTCCACTCGACAAATAGAATAAAGAATAACCACACTAATTCCTCATGAGCTAGTAAACATTGACACAAAAAGGGAATAATAACATTTTGAATAATTTAAAGGTAGCACATGAAAAATTTACTTGGAGTGGCAAGGAAATACCACATATAGGTAGTTATGGTGGACACAAATGGCATGGATTTTGGCTCAAGGATTTGGATGCACGAGAAGCATTCCCTCTCAGTACAGAGTTTAGGCTAGCAAGGTTATGTAAGCAAACAAGAATATCAACCCGTACACCAAGTTTTATATGACAAACATATTGCAAACGTTATAAGACTTCATACCGTCTTCCTTGTTAACCAAACCCTGTTATTAGAAAATATCTAGACCTTAGAATACCACCGATGCAAACCAAATTTTCAACAAGCTTTACGGTAGTTCTTCACTAATAGGCTTAACTCATGTGATGCACAATTTAATCATGATCTACTTGTTAACTCAAAACAATTGACAAGCATCAAGTTATCCATTTTAGTGATCTACAAGATTAAGCAAGTTTTTCCTTATACCAATTACCACATGCAACATTTTCTGAACCAACCAAACACCAATCAATTTATTTCATCAACTCTCCAAACAAATATAAGTGAAGCAAGAGAGTACTTTCTACAAAAGAAAGCTAATAGCTCTGACAAGAGATACATGAAAACAAGAGCTAAAAGCTGAACAGCGCTAGATATGAATACTCAACAAATATAAGTGAAGAATAGGAGTATTCTCATGAAAAAGCGGAGCGTGTTCTCTCCCAATCAAGAATGCTAGGGTCCAGTCAAGCTTTATTGAAAATAAAAGTGCAATACTGAAAATAAAAGCACACAGACGCTCCAAGAAAAGCACATATGATGTGAAAGAATTAAAATATAGTTTCACTAGAGATGACCTGATAATTTTGACGATGAAGAAGGGATGCCTTGGGCATCCCCAAGCTTAGACGCTTGAGTCTTCTTGAAATATGCTGGGGAGATCCATGGGAGCCTCCCCAAGCTTAAGCTCTTCACTCTTCTTGATCCTATTATATCATCCTTCTCTCTTGACCCTTGAAAACTTCCGTCACACCAAACTCAAAGTAGATCTCATTAGAGGGTTAGTGCATAATCAAAAATTCACATGTTCTATAAAGACGCAATATGATTTGTTACTTTAAACATTAGCTACAGCCACTGATGTTATGTGAAGCTCTTCCACCCAAAAAAGAATTTCACTCAACACTAGTAAAAGAGAGAATGCGAAAAATAAAAAGGCATAATCTGTCTAAAACAGAACAGTCCGCAAAGACGAATTTTTTCGAGGCACTTACGACGCTCAGATCGAGAAACTCTGAACTAATGAAAGTTTCAGACATTCATAAAGATTACGCACAAAAATTTCAGATTTAATTAACAATCTGGTGATTTTAGGAATTTCGTACAGTGAACAGCAAAAATCTGTTTCTGCGCAGCAATCAAAATTAAGCATCATCTTACATTAGAGGCTACTCTTGGCACAACAATGCGAGAAAATAAAGATACAAAGGAGTTGCTACAGAAGTAAACTCCTTGACTCAATAAAAGAAAAATTGCAGAAAAATAAAATGGGTTGCCTCCCATAAGCGCTTTTCTTTAACGCCTTTTAGCTAGGCACAAAGCATGCATCAAGTATTACCAAGTGAAGAAAGGTCTAATTCAAAAGCTTCATCAAGAACAGGGTTTGTCACATTAGGACTTTTCAGTTTACGTAATTCTTGGGAAGAAAATTTAAATAGACCATTATGTGACTCACCCTCAAGCTCATTGAACACGTTATCCGTTTTAAACACACCCGTGGGTTTTGGTTTAGAAATTTTTGGAACATACATAAATTTTTGCTTCTCCCACAAAAGCCTTTTGCTTTTAGTTTTAATAGAGGTAAAAGTAGAACTTATTACATCCATAGCCTCCTCTAATTCACCAATCCTAAGATTTTGATTATCTTGAATAGTACTAGTTTCTAAAACAGCAATTCTTTCATTAATGGTTCCCAGTGATTCATCAACTTTGCTAGTACTATCAAGGAGATTTGGCAAATTTTTCTCTATAGACTCCAATTTCTTTATAACATCTTCCAAGGTGATCTCATTTTTAATGTTACTAACAGGTGGTGTTCCTACTACTCTCAATAATATAACTAGCTTCCAACGCAGGGTACCAAGAAAGTTACCTCCCGTCAAAGTGTCCAAGACATATCTATACCAGCTAGTTATGCCAACATAAAAATTTCTAAGCAGGATCATAGTGGAATATTTTTTAGCACACCTACGATGAGCATCGCTGATTCTATACCAAGCATCTTTCAAACTTTCTCCACTTTGTTGCTTAAAAGATCGAACCTCAACTTCAGGAACCAAAACATGATGAGCCGAACCAGACATGATAACTAACAGAAAACAAAACTGAAAATAAACTAAATGCAAGTAACTAATTTTTTTGTGTTTTTGATAATTGAAAGCAAACATAAAATAAAAATAAACTAAGCAAGACAAAAACAAAGTAAAGAGATTGGAAGCGTGAAACTCCCCTTGCAGAAGACTGCTGTCTCCCCGGCAACGGCGCCAGAAAAAAGAGTGTTGAGAGGGAGACATAGAGTCTGCTGAAGCTTCTACTCCCCGGCAACGGCGCCAGAAAAATAGCTTGATGACGTGAAACACACGTTCGTTGGGAGACCCCAAGAGGAAGGTATGATGTAGTCAGCAGCAAGTTTTCCCTCAGAAAGAAACCAAGGTTATCGAACCAGTAGGAGCAGCAACTTCAGAAGGTTGTCAACGGCGCCAGAAAAATAGCTGTCGCAGGGAGTCTGGACTGTTGACGTGGAATCTGCACACAACACAATCAAACTACTTTGCCCCAACGAAACAGTGAGGTTGTCAATCTCACTGGCTTGCTGAAAACAAAGGATTAAACGTATGGTGTGGAAAATGAGTATTAAATTGCAGAGAATGAAAAAGGAACAGTTTGCAGTTGTGGTTGTTTAATCAGTGTAAAAGAATGGACCGGGGTCCACAGTTCACTAGTGGTGTCTCTCCATAAAAGATAACTAACATGTTGGGTGAACAAATTACAGCTGGGCAATTGACGAATAGTGAGCGCATGACAATGCATATACATGACATGTTGACTACTATGATATTTAATTGGGCATTACGACATAATACATAGACCGTTATCCAACAGCATCTATGACTAATAATCCACCGCCGGGTTGTCATCCGAGTCCCCCGTTGGTATTAAGTTGCAAGCAACGGATAATTGCATTAAGTAAAGTGCGTAATGTAAACAAACACATATGCCGTGGACATAGCATCGTTAGGTTATCCCTAGTGGCAACAGCACATCCACAACCTTAGAACTTTCTGTCACTGTCCCATTAAACGAGACATGAACCCACTATCTAGCATAAATACTCTCTCTTGGAGTTACAAGCATCTACTTGGCCAAAGCATCTACGAGTAACGGAAAGCATGCAAGATCTTAAATAACATATAAGATAGATTGATAATCAACTTGACATATATTCAATATTCATCGGATCCCAGCAAACACAACATGTAGCATTACAATAATATGATCTTGATCATGTAGGGCAGCTCACAAGATCTAAACATGATGGCACAAAGTGGAGAGACAACCATCTAGCTACTGCTATGGACCCGTAGTCCAAGGATGAACTACTCACGCATCACTCCGGAGGCAGGCATGGCGATGTAGAAGCCTCCGGTGACGATTCCCCTCTCCGGCAGGGTGCCAAGAGGTTCTGAACCCTCCCGAGCTAGGGTTGACGGCGGCGGCGTCTCTGGATCTTTTCGTGGATATTTGCTCAGGCACTTAGGGTTTTCGTCGGGGGGAATAAGTAGGCGAAAGGGCGGCGGCTGGAACCCCCGAGGGGCCCACACCCCCTAGGGCGCGGCAGGGGGGCCCGCGCCCTAGGCGTGTGGGGCCCTGGTGGCCCTCCTCTGTTGCTCTTCGCTCCGTCAGGTGGTTCTGGAAAAATAGGGACTCCGTGTAGTTTCGTCCAATTCCGAGAATATTTCCAGACTAGCTTTTCTGGAATACAAAAACAGCAGAAAACAGGAACTGGCACTTCGGCATCTTGTTAATAGGTTAGTCCCAAAAAATGTATAAAAGTGATATAAAGTAGATGCAAAACATGTAGCAATTGGTATAAAACAAGCATGGAACATCAAAAATTATAGATACGTTTGAGACGTATCACCTAACAATAGATTATAATTACTACCAAGATATTTGATAGATCGTGCGACTTTCACAATATTTGAAGATGTTAAATATATGACAAAACAAACATATTTGCATACAAATACATATGTATACATTATCTATACTACCAAGAAAAAACAGCTCAAGGAGAACTTTATTAAAAATGTAATTAAATTTAGCACGACAAACTTTGTACTGATATACTTACAAAGGTATAACACATAGCGATATAAATAATATTCTTATGTGTTAATTGTGTCATCCGAATAATAGAAAAACATTTCATTATGACTATGTTTGATGAAAATAAAGTATGAAAGTTTAGTATAAAATAATATTTCGATGGCGCCCTGCGGGGCCACGAGTACGCCGCACGGGTCCTCCCTAACAATCTTCTTGCGGGTGCCCCTTTGCGGTTCAGTTTGCAGAGCCAGAAGTCAGGCCCCATGTTTGAACGGTGCCGCGAGTTCAGTTTGCAGAGCCTGAAGTAAGGCACAATTGCCTGGAAGCATTCACAAAGATCAAGGACATACTGGTGAACCCCGAAGGCCGACGGCTCTAAATTTGGGTTGATCTAGAATATCTTGCAGCTGTAATAACTGACATCAAGATCATACCTCACCCATCAGATCAGTGGTATGCTTCCTTGCAGGATTATGTGAACAATGGGAGTGTCGTTCAGATCGGATTGGCATTTGCCTATGAGGATCATGATTCAGTTGTTGCATATGAGATGAACCTTCTAGTAGATGTTACCAAAGGGACCTTCCATGTAGAGCCATAAGAGTTTCTCAGAAGCAACGGCTTTGGGTGTAGGCGAAGTCCATAGAGACCATGCCATATGGACGACGGACTTCCCTAATGATGTAACCCGTTTGGTGACCGACATTTCGGCCGTGTCTTAATGGAATACGAGTGTTCGATGTCAAAAAAATCTTAGAAAACGTATTAATTTTCTATGAATAATTTTATACTAAAAACATGCATAGTGTATTATAAAAAATATAAGTTTCCTATATGTCTAAATAGATGTTCATAAATGTATGAACAAATTGTTCATATGGGTTTATTTAAATTTCAATAGATATCTAAATAAATGTTCGTGAGCTAGAAAATGTGTCTGCACACTGCATGTGACAAAATATGTTCATACAAAAAAGGGAAAATGTTCGTAGTACATAAAAAAGTTCATACAGACAAAAATATATTCATAGGACATAAAAATACATATTCCTGAAAATACATATATTAGCAAAAAAGAAAAAGAAAAGACAAATCAAGAAAAGGAAAAAAAGAAAATTCTGAAAAAGGCCCACAAGACGCGAGTTGTAGCTCACCACTCACCAGACAGGCAGACACTAGGGCTTAATGTTTTTTTTTTATGTGAAACGTGTGATTTGTTTTTGCGAAACACAATATATAAAAAGGGGAAAAAGAAAATTATGCAAAAAGGCTCACGAGGCGCGAGTTGCAAGACAGGCAGACACCACGGCTTGATCTTTGTTTATGTAAAATGTCTGACAAGTTTGTTTTTGCGAAACATACTACAACGAGCATACGCTCACATACACGTGCACAGACTCACTCAGACTTACCCCTATGAGCAACCCCGAGAGACTGAGTCGGCGGGTTGGGTCTTGAGATTTCACCAAGGCCTTTGGGATCATCGCCTCACACTGAATAATATTCTGCCTAGATGGAAAACATCATTGTCAACCCTGGCCTTTGGGATTTCTCGAAAAAAACAATCTAGGGTTTTAAATCAGCTAGGTTGGTGATACAACCACCCTCCTAATCATGCTACGGACGGGTACTCTACAAGTGATGTGCTAGACAGCTGGAGCATGTGCGCTCGTCAAATTTGCAAAGGAAATACAAACATGTAGCCATCCCCCGTTTATCTTCACAATCACTTGGCTAGTTGGTTGGCTCGAAGCAGTGGCAGAGGTCAGTGCACGCCGACCTGGACCATGGCCCGTCTAGACCAGGTGAAAACACTGAAGAAATAGAGAAAATTTGACAATGAAAGAAAAAATAGTGATCTTTATTGGGCTGGCCCGCCCGCAAGTGGCTCGAAGTCCTATTGTGCACGAACAACTCAACCCAAAATAAAAGATACGTATTTTACATCCGTCAATCCTGTGGACTCCAGAAAAGAAAAGAAAAAAGCGCGCATGTGCATGTGCATCGATCACGATCATGGCGCACCATTACTAGTACGTACGCATCACGGCGAGGTCTCGTGATCGTGCTGCTGCCCCGTCAAACAAACCAAACCAGGTCCCCCCCTCTTCCGACTCTCTCCCCTTGTTGATCGGGAGGAAGGAGAGGGCCGGACGGCGGAGGTCGATGGGGAAGATCCAGTACGCGGTGGTGGCGCGGGGCGCGGTGGTGCTGGCGGAGCACGGCGCGGGTGGGACGGCCGCCAACGTGGGGCCCGTCGCGCGGCAGATCCTCGAGCGCCTCCACGGCGCCAATGGCGGGGACGGAGGCGACTGCAACGTCTCCTACACCCAGGGCGTCTACGTCTTCCACGCCAGGCGCACCGACGGCCTCACCGCGCTCTGCATGACCGACGACGCCGCCGGACGTAAGTACTTACGCCCTACATTGTACGCCATTGGTTAAATCCCCGTCTCTTCTTCTTCGATCGATTGCCTCTGGCCTTCTCATGATGTCATACATGGAGAGTGGATTCCATCAATCGGATGAACTGCAATGCCGTGTGGGTTAGGTAGTTGATGTTCCTTGGTAAAGTTGAGGCGGCCGGATCTGGAATTCTAGAGGAATAAAATGCGGTTAGGATAAGAGCAGGTCGACAAGCCATGTGCACCATGTGATGTGTAGATGGAGTGCCAATGCGGAATGGACCCATGCCACTTTCTTGACTTTGGCCATGTAATTGCCAAATGTTGCTTGAGGATAGATCGATTTGCTTCTATACAAATTTCGCACCGATTTTAATTTTCCTTGCAACACATTGGGCGGGAAAAGAATTCTTTGCGGTTGAGAAAACAAGTTCCTAATGTTTGTCAATGGACAGATGGTGCAGAAGGATATGAATTAGCCCCTTGTGTTTGCTCTTCAGAATGCATATCAATTCTCACTTTGCGATGCTGACATCCATAGGAGCGCTATATGTGGTGGTATAATCGTTGTTTGCTACTCTTTTGTCGCTGATAACCCTGTCAACTTTCGCTCGTTGCAGGACGGATCCCTTTCGCGTTTCTCGAAGATATCCATGGAAGATTCGTCAAGACGTATGGTCGTGCAGCTCTTACCGCTCTTGCTTACACGATGAATGACGAGTTTTCGAGGGTTTTGAGTAAGCAAATGGATTACTACTCGAATGACCCCAACGCCGATAGCATAAATCGCATGAAGGGTGAAATGGATCAGGTATTTGCCTGGTGTTATCTCTCTTACCGGTAGATTGGTTCTTTTAGCCCACGTGATATTTAGTGATTTTATCGCCATCTACTTTATGTTGGTTAATCTTTAACTATGCATGTGTCAAGAGAACCCATACTGTGTAGTAATAAGAACAGATGTGGAATGTGGCCACTTGTTAGATTTTCCTTGTCCTTGCCAAGCTCGGCATCTGCGCATCTCATTGTCCTGAATGAATTTTTGTCATAATTCAGAGGTTGACCGTTACACTCTTGTTCCCTGCAGGTGCGGAGTGTTATGATCGATAACATTGACAAAGTGCTCGAGAGAGGTGATCGTTTGGAACTGCTGGTCGACAAGACTGCAACTATGCATGGAAATACAATACGATTCAAACGGCAAGCTCGCCGTTTCAGAAACACCGTCTGGTGGAGAAATGTCAAGCTCACGTAAGCAAATGCCCTCTTAAGTAGTTTTTCAGTATCCCCTTCGATCATAAATCTCCATTTAGTTACCTCCTTTTAGGCTGAAACTTTTAGTGAGCTAACATTTAAACAGACATAGATTAATGTGTAAGAAACTACCTCACACACAATTACTCTTCTTGCCTTCACTGCAGAATCGCGCTGATATTCATCCTCCTGGCGATAATATACATCCTCCTCGCGTTTATGTGCAATGGCTTCACCCTACCCTCGTGTGTTCGGTAAACCCTGTCCCGCTGCGATAAGCGGCACTTCTCTTCTCTGTGTGACTGTCCATACAAGGCTACGTCCGATTTCCGATCATGAAAATGTTCCAGGTTCCACTGTAACAGCAGCTCATTGTTGCAGTTTATTCTTGTGTATAAAGTGGAAATGATTCAATTGGTTGATTGTTTTGCTTGGAGGCTCATGAGTCATGTCCATTGTTGGACAAATATCTTTGAACAAAGGACCATGCATTTTTAAGCATGCAAGGTGTTGATTGCAGAAGCATTGAGAAACACTCCCATCATTCAATAAGACTTAGATTGCTCCATCCATGACAATTCAATCCGTGAAATAACTGTCATGCCATTTAGAAGGTGTTTGTTTCAGGAAAGGAACGCAATTGAATGACGCTGTTACTGTTAAAAACTGATTGGTTAGTCATAAAGAATAATATGACGTTAACCAATAGCTAAACTTGCTAAACTTGCAAAATTACTAAAGGAGCACAATCGTTCACTACTACTCGCCGAACTAAACTCACTAGATCATTAATCGATCAAATATGACTGCAATTTCCATTTGAAAGGGATTTGGAAGATCGACGGTGTGTTACTAAGAAACAGACGCACAAGGCGACTTGGATGGCTATATCACAAATCACAATCCCTATACGGCAATACGCCGCATATCTAGCGGAATCGCTTTTGAATAGGCTGGGGTACGATACCGGACTTCTCAAATTACATAGTAATCTAAAGTTCTAAACAAACACGAATTAACTCTATTACCTCTGTTACTAGAAATTGCAAAACCACAAACCAAACATAGGTCAATCTAGCACTCTTTTCCTCAGATCAAACATGTGACACATCATCAACGTAGCATTACGAAGATAAAGAAGCCCGGTGCCAAAAATCAGTCTGGTACGAAGCTACCTAGATGGCTAGATTTCATATTTCCGTTTTGACCGCATAGAAGGGGAAACCTAAGGGGCGACTGGTAATATATATTTACGGCACTTGGGTAAAATAAGATGAAAGCAAGACGTGGTTCACATCATCATGATAATCTGAGATTGAAACTGATTCAGATCATAAATGTTAGTGTTACAAACAACCAGACAAATCAACAGGACCAAAGCCTTCTCTTAAGCGTATACACTATTTTGGGGGAAATTAAGCATAATAGTTCAAGCTGGACTTCTTCTTTGCCTGCACTTGGATAATGCCTTCGTTGAAATCTTCATGGATCACCTGCACGAGTAAAGGAGGTAGGTTCAGACTCAACAACGCTATATTCATCGTCTCCAAATACCGTTAGACATGCTTCACTGGGAAGTACTGTCAGATGCAGAGTCATGTCAAAACTTAGGGATGTCAACTATTAAGCCACAAATTTTGCTTGAATTATCAGAAGATGAATCAATACCACTATGATTCCTATTTATGGATATTCAGTTTATGCTCAATATACTATAAATCAAATGTTCAGTAATTAATGTTTCATTTACTGATCCCCAGGATCCTAATCCATTTTATCTGTATATTTCATATTCCACTATCTAACAAATCAAATCAAAATTTCCATAACTACCCTCAAGGTGCGGAAGGGCAAAAGTCAGCACAAACCTCTGTAGCGTCTCTGCGTAGAGCAAGCATGCCAGCTTCTACGCAAACAGCCTTCAGCTGTGCACCGTTAAAATCATCAGTTGAACGAGCCAGCTCTTCAAAGTTGACATCAGGATTTACGTTCATCTTTCTTGAGTGAATCTGCGTGATACAACACAGAACAAACTTGCTTGAGTTCACGAAACTAGAATGGTTAAACAATCTTTGCAACACGAGCTAACAGCCTTTTACAAATTTCAGGACACATACCTGCAAAATCCTAGCTCTTGCTTCTTCCTTCGGGTGAGGGAACTCAATCTTTCGGTCCAGGCGACCAGAACGCAGTAGAGCGGGATCAAGAATATCCGCACGATTTGTTGCAGCAATCACCTGCAAGTCACACAAAAACTTGCGTTAAGAAGATAAACTAATAAACATTGATCAGGTATCGTCACTCTCAGGTTATTATAAACAGAAGCCTGCTTGCAGGTACTCATTTTGCAATCGAATTAATGTGTTGAAAACAACTAGTTAGGCCAAACCATCAGGACACAACCAATTATCTTTAAAGGTGGAGCTTGCACGTATTCAAATTACAGAGACAGATGTTAGGAGACCCTTACCTTTATCCTCTCATCACTGCTGAATCCATCTAGCTGATTCAGCAACTCCAACATTGTCCGTTGCACTTCTCTGTCACCGCTAACTTCACTGCAGAACAAACAAAAAACAATGTGAACAATATCAAATCTAGTTGCAAGCACTCAATGTGTTTATACTGCACTAGTAGGTTAACAACACAACATATGATATGTGCAGCCAGAACAAATAGAAAGGATTCAAGATGTATTTATCACTTAAGGTTAAAGGAGTATTCAAATTGCGGATACCATAATCTTCATGCAAAGATTACAGCATGGTGTCGATGAGATAAAAGGAAAAAAGGACAGACCCAGTGCTAGAAGCTCCCACACACAAGGATTATAGCACCTGTGTGGGAGCTTCTAGCACTGGGTCTGTCCTTTTTGGTGTCGATGAGATAAATCAGCCAAATCAATCCTAGAGTAACATCATGATACAATCTTCAACCACAACCAGTAAACAGGCGTACCAAAGAGACATTACACATTTACGCTGGAATATTAACAAAATTAACTCACTATACTTAGTGTAGAAAGTGAAGGGTGCCAAAAAAGCATATGCAATATTTACCTATCAAAACGCTTTGTTCCAATTGCATCGATCTCATCAATAAAAATAATGCAGGGGGCCTTCTCCTTTGCTAGCTCAAAGGCATCTCGGACGAGCTTTGCCCCGTCACCAATGAACATCTGAACCAATTCACAAAGATGTCAATATTTGCCTGAACTAAAGTACTAAACCCATAAGAACCACATGGACTGATGCTAGACCCACAATATTCCAGATGCAAACCAAAATTTCAGATGAAAAACGACACTCTGTCATATCCTGAGCTACTATGCTGAATCATCCTTATTACTACCTGACATAATGATGCTAAATCACCCGCAAAATTCCAGATGCAAACCAGAAACTTCAGATGAATATACGAACTCTGCCATGTCCTGAGCTACTATGCTGAATCATACTTAGTTACTACCTGACATAATGATGCTAAATCATCCTTAATCACTAATCACTACAGAGTTAAGATTAAAACAGAAGTCCACTTGTGTGTGAAGAAAGATACAGGCTTTGTAAAAGGACCAATTATAGTCCGAAGTGATTGGAAGAATAGGTCTCGGAGCCATAGAATAATCAAGATATCTGGTACCTTAAAATGAATAATGACAGGATATTGCACATTCTGGTTTTAGTAACTCTTAACATCAAAGGTTAGTTACCTGGACTAGCTGTGGACCAGCTAATTTAAGAAAGGTTGCATTAGTTTGTGCAGCACATGCACGAGCCATCAACGTCTTTCCCGTCCCAGGTGGTCCATACAAAAGAACTCCTTTCGGAGGACGGATTCCCAACTTCTGAAATTGCTCCTTGTGCGTCATTGGCAACACTATAGCTTCAACGAGCTCTTGAATCTACATTTGATATTAGACAATACAAAAATCAGATCATGAGGGAGCAGATAAAAGAAAACTAGTATGAATCAACAAATCATTCGAGATAAGAAACTTAACATCATGCTACCCACAGAGAGATAAATGCACATAGTCCTATTGTTTTCATCAGTTCTGTAAAGCAAAATACCTCTTTCTCAAGGCCACCGATGTCATTATAATCTTCTGTAGGCTTTTCATCTACCTCCATTGCTTTTACTCGAGAGTCATACTCTGAAGGTAGCGTGTCTAATATCAAGTAGCTGTCTTTGTTGACTCCAACCAAATCACCAGGCTTGAGTTGGTCAGGGTCAACTAGCCCGATCACGGGAAGGAATATAGTCTGCAATCAAGAATAGAAAATGAAAAGAGAAACCTTGAACCATTAAAAAACACAAGGAGTTTGACTGTTTAGAGCACATAAGATTGCCAGAGTAATGATGTTTCACCGAATGGTATGTGAAAATAAACCTTGTCAGGGTCCAAGACTATTTTAAACTGTCCAGAGAAATTGACTAAGAATGTGATGTGCAGAAATGAGAAAGGAATATTGATGTTGTAAAATACTAAAATGTGATTCAGACTTGATAAATTCTGCTACTGACATTATCAAGGCAGTAGTTCCCACTTCCCAGGAGAGCTTGACAAGGAAAACATGCCAACCTAAAGTGAATCAAAATTGGTGGTGTTCATACGAATGTTCTAAAAATTAAAATCTACTTAGAATTCCACTGCTTTTTTTAGCAATTATGGATAAGGTTCCTGCTGTCAACTAGGCCCCTCGGAATCAAGACTTGTACTGACATCGAAACAAATCAACTCATATTCCTATCTTTTTCTAATTATCTACCGCCTGAACTGCGCTGAGCAATATCACTAGTACTTTTCAGTTTTTAAACTTGTGCATAACTTCTGACTCCTAATCAATTTGAGCAATCCTTCTGGTAGTTGGCAACTTGGCATTGGATCCCTTAAGCTACCACTGGTAACAACATTTGTTTATGTGGCACCAACCACTAGCATCGCTGGGCAACTTCCACAACAGCTTGCACATACATTTGGAATCGATGTAGTAACAGCTACAAGAGATTTAAGCATCACAGCAAGTTCGAGCAAGTTTACTTACTTGTCTTGTGGATGTCTTTAGAACAACACATTTTCCTTTCCTTTGTGAGTCCAGGTCAATGTTAGCACCATCCTCTTCAGCTTCATCTTCAGGGTTCATTTCCAAAATCTAAAACAGTTACAAAATACATAAGTAGATTTCCAAGTAAAAATGCATCTGAAGTCAATACATATATCTACAATCTAGCAAAACTATAATAATGAAAACCATCAGTTCTGAGTCGTAAGTAGTGACATTCTCAAGGACTTGGAAAGTCCAAAGGAGAGCAGTTTATCATTGCCAAATAAATCATCAAAAGCTTAAGAACAGAAGCGCCAATACAAATCAACTGAAATCACTACCGGCATGGTCTTTAGCAATTATTTGTGTCTACTGTCAGGTCAGTGCTCAGTATCTAGGCACTAGCATATTTGTGTCTTTTATCAGGTAAGTATTTCCAGCGACTAAACTACGGTAAATAGGCACTGCCCCCTCGTCAATCAGCACGCAGTGGAGCTCAAAGTTAGAGCATCTGAAGTCAGATGCGACCTGAAGCTACTGATCTGGTTTGCAGGAACTAAAACCCGATTGGGGAATCGTGAATTTGACACACATATATAGAAACCAGGTAAATCTCCAGGTCCGGTGAGGCACGCACCTCTACGATGTTGCCGACGAGGTAGGGCAGCTGCTTGTTGAGCTTGATTTTCTCCTGGTTCTCCTTGATCTTGTCCTTGAAGTTCTCCAGCTCCAGGTTGTTCCGCTGCAGCTCGTCCTGCATCGCCGTGGAAAAAACCCAGTCAGACGGCGGAGATCGCGATGGGGGCGGCGGCGGGCCGAGGTATAGGGTTCGGCGGAGTGGGCGCGTACCTTGAGGACGCGGACCTCGTTGTCTAGGAGGCGGGAGGCCCGGACGATGTCGTCCGTGGACATGGAGGCGAGCTGGTCGTCCTCCGCGTCGTCGACGGCCATAGCGGCGGCGCCGGCGGCCGGCGCGGGGGCGGCGGAGGGGGTGGGCGACGACGACATGCTGGGCGTCGGGAGCGAGGGCGAGAGCTGGAGATGTGGGAGAGGTTGCAACTTGTGGGAGGAGTTGATGCAGGTTCCTCCTCTCGGCTGCGGCTGCAATATGGTATTATGGTGTCGGCTCGGGGCTTTTGGGCCTTTCACGGCCCACTTACCTGTTTCGGCCCGGCGCATGGAGGGTGGAGGCCGATCGTGGGAAATCACTAGAAAAGGGTTAACCCAGCGGACAATCTCGCGGTGACAAGTATCGTCTTCTCTTTCGTGCGGTACAAACAGTTGAATGCATGTTCGCCAAGTGTCACAACCATATTGAAAGTGGGGAGCAGGAGAGAGAAAGGGACACGGGAGGTGGGAGGGCAGCTTTTTCCCTTTTATTTTCAAAACCGAAAATTTAAAACGAAATATTTCGAGAACCGTTTATCCAAATTACGAACCATTTTCATTTTTGAGCTCCTCGCGTCGAGATCTTCAAAACTAGATCACATGTTGATAGGTTTAGATAAACTTTTTTTGTACTCCTGGTTATGTATAGTTTGTACAACTTGTTTCTGTTACTTTGTACAACCATTTTTGTGTAGTTCGTACTCTTTGTTCTGTGTACTTTTGTATGATGAGAGAGAACGGCTAGTGAGGTGGGAGGGCAGTTTTTTCTTTATAGTTAAATGCACGTGCGTTGCTACGGGTTTTCAGATTTTTTTCTTCAATGCACTTGTAAATATAATGCATGCATATATATTCACGTGTATGAAAGATAGCTCTAAAAACCATTAACATTACAATGTATAATTTTTTACATTGTTCGAATATGAAATTTGGCCAAATCTTCCTTTGCTTGAAGGCATTGGTAAGTCACTAATTATTCTCCCGGTATCTCCTTTGACATGTAGAAAATAAATAAAAAGGGCAGAAAGAATTTGACCCAAGATTTATCTAAGGAAAGTAGAGAGAGAACAGCGGCTTTGAATCTGGCCGGTATCTGTCCGTCGATTCCGGCGAGGAAGAGCCCGCCGTCTGGAAAGAGGCCGCGGCGCCTCAACTCCGTGTCAGCAAGGGAGATCGCCTCGCCACAACAGGAACCTTGCTGCTCGCCGCTCGCGCCGCCGTAACTGCAGATGGAGTGCTTAAATCTCTTCTTCGCCAGCACTCAACGCTTCCTCTGGCTTCGCTCAAAGCTCAAACGCAAGGAGAGACAGTTTCTTCCAAGGATGTGAGCATGCTCACCGGACTTAGTGGCTCACCAAGGTGACTTCCTTTTTCTGCGTAAATGGTTGGGCGAACGGCGGTTCGCATAGTTGGGCGAGGCGAGTCCGCGAGTGACAAGCTCCTCCACGGTGGTACGAGCGGCCATATTCTCCTTGCAGCGCGGCGCGGCGAGCTCCCTTTTGATGGTCGGGAATGCTGATTCCGAGGAGCCATGTGCGACGTCCGGTGCTCTCAGACACGTCGGTCAGAAACCAGACCCGTCGTCGTTTCGCCTGTTTCTTCCGGTAAATGCGGGCCATTAATTTCCGATCGTCTTCTTCCCCAACGTGGTTTCCACGTTTAACCGCACACGGTTAAACACGTTAGCACGTAACAATTTATCCGAAAGAATTACCCGTAGGTGTAGCATTACTGACGAACGAATATTAGGAGATTCTGTTCATTAGGCATAATTAGCATTTAATATTCTTCAATGAAAACAACCGATACGCCTCTCTTTAACCACGCTGACCTGCTGAAACTTTCCTAGTAGGTGGAGCGAATGGTAATTAGTTCGTGGAGGGATTACGTCGTTAGAGGGGGTGCAATTAATTCGGTCCTGTGGTAATCAGGCAATTTCCTGGTCGTCCGATTTCGTCCATCATTAGAGGAGGGATTACTACGGGTATGGGTTTCTAGGTATTTTCTCCCGCTATAGCCTACAATAAAACACATCAGACTCATTAGTAGTATGATGTTATGTGCTACACATAATGACAGAAGTACATAACCCGAGCTGAGAAAAGATGACGAAGTTCACATACATGTACTGACTGGAATTCATGTGGTCCATGTTTTTTCATAGAGAACTTTAGAATATCTTAGAATAAAATGATCATTTGCAATTTATTTAGAGCAGGAAGTCTGAAGTTTCACATTTAGTAAAAACCCTTTGCATTATACTATATGTACAAGCTACATGGCTTTCTGTTTTTCGTCACAAAATTTATGGGTTGCATATTTACATAAGCTGTGACATAAAAGGAGTTGTTGACGACTTGACGCCTCCGGCCAGCCAAACCAGGGGCGGCGCCACTACCGGGGCGAGGAGAGGCGGTCGCCCCGGCTCCCCTGGGGCGGAGCAGGGACCCCCTATTCATCTCTCTAGCGGCGGCGATGCCATTGACGCCATGGAGAAGAGGTTCGCTCTGTTTCCTCAAACAGAGCACACGAACAGGTAAGTTGGGCCGTTGGGCCCAACCGAGTGGACAAGAAAGTGGCCCAGTTTTCTTTCGTTTGACTGCCCCCAACCCTGACCTAGTTCCTTCGGCCGCTCCCAAATCCCCACGCCGCCACGCGCCAACGCCACCATCGAGGAGCAGAGCTCCCGTCGCCAGGCCGTCGCTCCTCTTTCACCACTGCCCCGCCGCCCGCCCCTGGCCGCCATCGACCCGCCGCCCACCCCTGGCCGCTGCCAACCGCCGTTCGACTCCCTCCGGGCTTCGGCTTCGGCCTCCTCAAACTGAGCGGCGCCGGCGATGGATGCGGAAGATGATGAAGCCTGGTTGGCCATAGTGGCGCAGGAGGAGGCACATATAGAAGAAGAGGAAGCTGCAGCAAGAACAGCGGAGTTGTCGAGAAACCGCAAGCGGGGGCGCGAATCCACGGCCGACACAGAGCAACATGATGAGCAGGTAATCTATCCCCTTCCCTTTTGATTTCAGTTTTCTGTATCAGTTTTGGAAGTCCAATTTAATTGTAGGAATCTGAAACTCCACAAGCTAGTGTTCCTGATGTGTTTGTATGTAGCAAATGCTAGTGTTCCTCGACACTTTCATCTTCCCAACATGGATTCAACTTAATGGTATGGTACTATCTTCTTATCAAAATATAGCCTAAATTTTGTGAGCTATAATATTGTGAGACTTCGACTTATTTACATTGTTCTTTCTATACAATTGTGGATTACATGTGTTGTCAAAAAAAAATCGTCGGTCGCACACCTTTTACTGTTCGCCCCCTCGTCTCAATTCCTGGCTCCGCCACTGAGCCAAACATCATGGACACAACGACCTTCAGGCTTTGTTACTCCAGGATTCAAAATTGACCACATGCTTTAGAGTTTTTATGTTCTAGAGAAACCTTAATAGATCCTGCAAGTTTTGGGCCTTATCTGCTACTTCTAGTAGGAATCGTGGATGCCCAGGTTGCTGCTGCGGTTAATTAAAGTAAGCATTCTAATAAAAGAAAAGCTGCAATATAGCACAAGATGTACCTTATGTAATGCTGTGTTTGATCCCATCGTTTTTTTCCACATTTTATGAGAAGACCATTGCCATATTTAATTTTGGATAACATAAACTATAGGAGGTCAGCAACTGGAGCTAACAACTTTGAAAGAATTCTTGTAGAATGATAATAGAGATTTAACAGGCTTGTTACATAGTAATCGAGTATGTGCACAAGCTGAAGCTGATGTTCAGAAATGACTTTTTAAGAAAATACATTACAGAAAATAATTGAAGGGAGATCACAAAATTATAGGTGAACTGAATTTTGCATACCTTAGTTTCTGTTAGGCAGCGAGTAAACACCTATGAAGCATGCATCCCATTAACTATGTCCTCTTTCTTAACGTTACATAGTTGTCCTCTCAATCATCAGTAACCTTCATACGCATAATGCAGAAAAGCTGTCGAAGTCAATAAAGTTCAGGAAGCCCACCTGCAAGCAAAAACAAGATACATGGATGAGCAAGCAGCTAAGCACTCCTGTGAGCAAAAAAATAAGTTTTTTACAAAGACAATGTTGCCTATGATAGATTGGGCCACACAAAATAACTAATTAGCTCCATATAGACAAAACAGCCATATAATTATCTTCACATGTGTTGAAAAATAATTACTGAACATAGAATTAACTTCATAGCAATTAAAACTGAAGAAATCACCGCTCTCTCTAGTCTGCATGTTCAGCACAACATTAGGAGTGAATCTGAATCAGAAAACCAAAATGATGCAAAACAGAAGAAATCACATAACGATTTTGCTCGTCTAGATGACGCGGATAAATCATTTCATAAACATTCTTTTTAATACAAAACCTTAATGTAAGTCAGCAGGAGCATGAGACTCATTTCAAAACTGGAATAATGTAAAACAAGTGTAAGACAAAAGGGCCTGCCAACAACTGGAGTCACCATCGGATTGAAACTGATAGCTCCCCATCCTTTTATTCTAGTCCAAGTCTTGCTTAAACCATCTTAATATCTGCATATAAAGCATGGCGCACTGGTATTAGTTTTCAACAATTGAGAAAAGGAGAATGATGCTCATTGGAAATCATTTATCTTTGTGTGAAGCATTCTAATAAACACATGACAGGCAAGTTAAAAATTATTCACAAGGCAGTGGGGGTGTCAAGCACGAAGGGGAGGCTCCTGCGGGTGAATGCAGTACCTTGAGAGTGGTTGAGGCTGGAGACCACGATGCAGCGGGAGGCATTAATCCCCATTCTGTGATTGTAGCCATGTAGTAACAATCATCATTAATTAGACTTTGGGAGGAACTTGAAGGAAAAATCATCACTCAAGAATCTGAAAAGTGCAAAAATAATGCAAAGGGGAATCTCACAACAATACTTGAGGTGGGAGACGCGGTCCTGGATGGGAAGATGGCGATAGCAACCACGGGGGACATCACGACTCTGGAACCTGGACGGGTTGATCGAGTGTGTTTTAATTGCGGCGGTGGACATACCGACACCCGCACGTCTGGGCGGAGGTGCCATGGAGCATGCGGCGGAGATAGCGAGCCCCCGCGGCGTCCGAGCGGAGGCGGCATGGGTGGCTGCTGGGCGCGGCGGCGTGGACCATTCCACATACCGCAAAGGCCGGATAAGAACTCCCGGACGTGGCGCGGCGGCGTGGACCATCCACCCCCGCAGCCTGTCCACGAGGTCCTCTCCCATCACTGCGGTCCAGGCTATCGCCGCCGATCCAACCTCGCGATCCACGCCCGCAGCGCGTCCCCGAGGTCCTCCGCCATCACTGCGCTCCAGGCCATCATCGCCCGATCCAATCTCGGGAAACTGAACCGGCGGCATCGGCTGGGGAGGCGAGGGAGACGCCGAGGTCGAGGGCTCCGACGGCATCGTCTTCCCGGGCGCCGGCGGCATCGGCTGGGGTTGGGATGCTGACGACCATCTCCTCCTTGAAGTCTTCAACGGCGAAGATGACAAATCGAAGGCACGCGGCGGCGGCGGCGCAAGGGCAGTGCTTGATTGGGATAGCTCGAACGTCGGTGGGAGGGGCTGGGGCGGCCGATGATGGGAGAGCTGTGCGTGGTAGGGGCGGCGGCAGAGCGATTAGATACGAGAGGGCCGAGGGAAGGTTTCTGTGGGTCTTGGCCATGTGTGCGATCGGGGGTCGACGGGGGCGGACGAAGAGGTGCAATTAATTCAATTTGGTCCGTCCTTTCGTCCGTCTGGGCCAAGACAGGACACTGCATATCTTTGTAGTAGAGATTTTTCTAAATCAAATTTTTGAAATGAAATATCTTGAGAACCGTTTATCCGAATTACGAACCGTTTTCATTTTTTATCTCCTCGCGTCGAGATCTTCAAAATTAGATCCCATGTTGATAGGTATCGACTAATTTTTTTTGTACAACCGGTTATGTATAGTTGTACAACCTGTATCTGTGTAGTTGTACAACCTGTGTTTGTACAAACTGTGTTTGCGTAGTTGTACAACATGTGTCTATATAGTTGTACAACCTGTGTCTGTATAACTTGTGCCTGTCTAGTTGTACAACCTGTATCTGTACAACATGTGTCTGTGTAGTTATACAACCTGTGTCTCTGTATTTGTATAACATGTGTCTCTTTAGTTGTACAACTTGTATCTGTATACTTTGTACTCGCTATTCTGCGTACTTTGTACATCACTTCTATCTGTTCTGTACATTTAGTTTTGTGTAGTTTGTACACTTTCTTTTTTTACGTGTGTTTGTACTGATGTTTTTGGTAGTCGTACGTAATTATGTACGTAGCTCGTCCAATTTTACATCGCTCTTTAAGTAATTTGTACACTCTGATCTATTTTTGTTTGTACTCCCTGCTCCCGGCGCGGCTGACGCACACGTAGGCAGGGGCGAGTCGCGGACGTACGTGGGGCCTTGGCACTGCCAGCCGGGCGTACACGCGTGGAGCTTGGTACAACTACAGGAACAGATGTACATGTATGTATTGCATAGGGCACGGCCGGCCGGCCGGATGTACGCCCGGAGGCTTCGTACGAGCATGGACGTGGGGAGCCTTGCTGCGCTTCGTACGCGGGTCGAATGTCCAAATTCGTTTTCGCTTCGTGTGCAGCAACAACATGCAGCAGTAGCCAAATTCGATTTTAATTTCGTATATGGCTGCCACGTGGTACACTCTAGCTTGTTCAGTTCCCTTCCGGAAGGGAACCCTCTAGCTAATCGTACCCCCGATCGTGCCGTGAAACGGTGAAACCTGACGATGGTGGCCCATCTCAGCGCATCTCGGCACAGAACACGATTCCCAACGGAAACCCCTCAGCTTGCCACCGGCGCCGCTGCGCCGTCGCCTCCCGCCATGCTGCGCCTGCGGAGTTGCATCCTCACCCGTCTCCTCTCTCCTTCCTCCGCCACATGTCCCAGCACCCCTCTCCGTCGACTGCTCTCAGCGGCTGCGGCCGACTCAAGCCACGTTCGCCGTCGACCAGTACCTCGTCGACACCTGCGGTCTCACCCAGACCCAAGCCCTCAAGGCCTCCGCGAAGCTCTCCCACCTCAAGTCCCCCTCCAAGCCCGACGCAGTGCTCGCCTTCCTCGCTGGCCTCGGCCTCTCCAGTGCAGCCGTCGCAGGGGACCCCAAGTTACTCTGCTCTAGCGTGGAGAAAATGCTGGGCCCCGTCGTTGCTGGGCTCACCGCCCACGGCCTCTCGGAGACTGAGGTCGCGCGCCTCTTCCAGCTCGGCCGCAACTTCCGTTGTCGATCCATCGTCTCCAATCAACCATACTACCTATCGCTCTGCGGCTCCCACGAGAACCTCCTCCGGTTACTCAAGCAGAGACCCAGTCTCCTCCGATACAGCCTCAAAAAGGTTGTCAAGCCCAATGTCGCCTTCCTGCGGGAGTGCGGGCTAGATGATTGCAATATTTCCAAGATGTGCCTCACATCGCTGCGGATACTAAGCACCAAACTAGAGCGCCTCCGTTCAATGGTGGCATGCGCCGAAGGTCTTGGTGTGCCCCGTGGATCTCCAATGTTCTGGCATGTGCTGCATGCTGTTGTATTCGTTGGCGAGGAGAAAATCACCGCCAAATTGGACTACTTGAAGAAATATTTCAGGTGGTCGGATGACGAGGTGGGTATTGTTGTTTGCAAGACTCCAGTGGTGCTGATGAGGCCTAAGGACATGTTGCAGCGCTTGTCCGAGTTATTTATCTCTGAGGTGGGGTGGGAACCGGGGTGCATTGCTCGCCACCCAGTAATGCTCACTCTTAGCCTGGAGGGACGACTTAGGCCGCGGTACTACGTTGTAAAGTTTCTCAAAGAAAATGGATTGCTCAACTGTAAACTGAACTACAATCGGATTTTCAAGCTGACCGAGAAGGCATTTGTCGAGAGGTACATATGCCCTCACAAGGAAGCTGCTCCGCACCTCACTGAAGACTATGGCGCTGCTCGCAACAAAGTTTTTGCTCCATCAGTAAGCTATTTAGTCTTGTTTCAGTGTCGTTCGTCGAAGTAGACGCTGGTTATTCTCTACTCTATGTATGTTACATGCTGGTTTGGTCCTTGCTAAGTGCTAATGCCTAATGAAACTGATAATTTGATTCCTGAAACCAGATTTCTTGTCATTCAGTAGAGAGAAAAAATCAGCACCTGCAATATCTCAAAATGAGAAATCCATGAATACATTTGTATTTCCCAATTTGATTGAAGATCATGGAGATAAAATGTGTGGGTTGACCAGTTTAACGTCAAAAACAGGATGCATTGAACAGAAAGCGAAAGAACTGTGTTCTTTCCATTAAAATATCGGTATGGTCCGCTTTCATACCTAACTTCTTTTGGCTGTTTCGTTTTCATTATGTCATTTTTTTTGCTCCATCATATGTCAATACTAAATGACAGTTCAATCTTTAATAATTAGATTAGGTTTTTGCGCACATTTATTTTTCCCTTTTGTTTCTTTCTCCTGATTCTTTATGAAGGATTGTCTTTGTTCTCAAATCCAATAGGCTGTAGCTGGCCTTTCTTCTGCCAGGAAATTTGTTCAAAGTTGATAAATTAACCTACTAAAGCATCATGATCAACAAATAAGTCTAACTCACTGACATCTGTCATTAATCATGAGAACTAAGCCAATGGAGATGGAGGATCAGTCTGATCATATCTTCACTATTCACTGCTTGCATATGTGAAATTTTATCTGTTCAACAAACCTACAAGTATATATTGGCACCAAAAAACTGCCGAGAAACTATATGCTCAAAAATCATTTTGATTAAGCGTCAAAGTATCTGCCTTAAGTCAAATCTAAGTTGTTCAATACTTTGAGGTTATGAAATAAGCAGCATGCGTCCCATCTTTACATTTTCATTTTGTGATCTAGATTTTTGTTCTGCTGTTTTATCATGCTCTAGCTTTTAAAACTTCATTAGGATTTTTTGCTGGCAAAACATCAATAGGCTCTGAGCCATAATGGTTAGAAGGTGCAATCTTGGCTGTTTTTTATATGCTTCAGTCTAGAGATGCAGCTAGATCTTTTTGAATGTTTATCTATATACGAATCTGGATTCGAATCTTTAGTTTTTCAGTACAGAGATGCAGCTAAATCTTTTTTAATGTTATTTGTATCGAATCTTTTTAAATGTTACCATAGCATTTTTGGTTGTTTTTAACTGATTAGGGACAGTTCTTCAGTTATAGCTTCCATTGGCCTCCCATAGATTTATAAGCAATTTGCTTTATATACCATTGTTTGATCGATTTGTAAAATTGAAGGTAGAGCCAACATTGTTCTACGCTATACTTCGACAATTTTTGTGTTAATGACAGTGCCATTTATCATTTTGTAATAGTGGTATATTGTTTTTCTCAGGTCTACATTCAGTCTATCGATCATCTAGCGGCAGTTAAGTCATCTTTGCAGCGACCCAGACCAGCAAACCATGTACATTGTTTGTCAGCATCTCATGCATCAACTGTCCATGTGTCTCCAGGTGCTTTGTCTTGCATAATTTGGTTAGCTTCTCTGAATGATGTTAACAGAACACCATTACACCAACAACGGATTGCATTGGTTTGCAATGTATCTACCGAAATGCCAGAATGCAATCTTCCGATATTGCTGTAGACTGGTTTGGCGCGGTTCACTGAAACAAGGTTAGGCTTGGCCCTTCAAAAAGAAAAAACCAATGTCACATACAATTTACATCACGGTAGGAACCCTACCACTAAATAACATTAGTTCATTTATATGTGAGTATATAAATAATCAACCTTTTTTGCCTGTTTGAAACAGGGGATACCTGCAGCTGGTTCAGTTGGAAGCAAGGTTACACTGCTGACTGCTGTGTTATTGATTGGTCAGATATAGTTCTTCCAGTAATGTATCTGTTGGACTGCTTTACTGTCGTAAAAAATCTTTTTTTCCCAAACTAAAGGAACCTGTACATACAGTTTGTATTGTTTAGTTCTTTCTGCTGAGGCCGTTGGTGGTGGCTTTGTGTTGGTGAAGATGACTGCCATATGTTCCTCGGATGTAAGATGGTTTTGGTTTGTCGATGTTGGAGCTACCTCAATCTAGAAGATGTCCGTTTTATATCGTCTGAAGTGCAGATCAGGGAAGGAAATAATTGTAGAGGCTGCGGAAGCTTGATCGTGAAACACAACTGAAGATCCGAGATTTTGCTTCGGGTCCGGTGGAGCAAAAGAAACAAGTTCAGTTCAGAAGAAACTGGAAAAGGCCCCAATGATATTTGACTGCCATCAGTGCATTTACAAATTATGAACAGGGCCCTTCATCCATATTGCACACCGAAATAGACGCTTGCCGAACGGGCCCGAAGGTTGAAGATGAGCTTGGAATAGACCGTGTTTATTTTGGAGATGGATGCGTGAAACCCTGCAACGGCGATCATAGGCAGCGAGCTTGATAGACCTTACATGTTGGTGCTCCGGGGAGGGACATCTGCTAGATGCCTATCGCTGAACTTCTTTTTTTGAAACTAGTGGGGCAAAAGATTTGCCCCATTATTATTAATTAAGAGGGAATGTTTAGACTTAGAAAGTCCAAAGTTACAACAACAACGCCACGATGAAACAAGGGCCACTACTCTCCCGGAATTAAAACACCCAAACGCCTCGCACCCGCGAGCACCAAAGGTTGGCTTCGAACTTGATCTTGGCAAAGATGGAAGGCGGCGACGCATGCTTGTTGCGGAAGACGTGAGCGTTGCACTCATTCCAAATCTCCCACGAGGCGAGTAGCGTGATAGAAGCCAAGGCCTTGCGATTGGGCACTCCTCCCATAGTCATTTGCCGCGACCACTCCAAAGTTGATAGGCCCGTCCATCCGGTAGTGTCAAGAGCGTGGAGGCCAAGCCAACTTTTGATCATCCCCCATAGCCTAGTAGTAAACCGACAATGCACAAGGAGGTGCCCAATTGTCTCGGGGGCTCTCTTACAAAGGGGGCACAAGCCACAATTTGGCCTACCCCTCCGAGCTGGACGATCCGCCGTCCAAACCCTATTTTGAAGCGCAAGCCAAGCGAAGAACTTGATCTTAGGAGGAGCCCAAACTTTCCAAATAAGACTATTCATGTCGGTGTGGTTGATGCCTTGAAATTGGGCACGGTAGGCCGACTTGGCCGAGTACTCTCCATTGGCCGAAATTATCCAAGTGATGGTGTCTTCTAAGTCGTTGTCGAGTTGGAAATCATGAATTTGCACCCAAAGATTGACAAATTGTTGGAGATGTTGCATTGAGAACTCTTCATCCATTTTAATTTTTTGAAACCAAGCATTGTTGATCAAGGCGTCATGAATACTCCAATTTTTCCTTGAAGAGATCTTGCAGATTAGGGGGGCAATGTCCCCGGTTTGAGCCCATGCACCCAAGGGGCATCCCAAAATGACGTCTTCATACCGTTGCCGATGGTGATCAAGGTGGATGCATAGAAGAGGTCCATGTCCTCACGAGTGCAAGGGCTTCCCAAACCGGCCCAAATCTTGTTGGAATCCATCCATTGAAGCCAAGGCCACCGCAAACGAAGAGCCCTCGCGAATTTGTCCAAATGAAGAATGCCAAGCCCTCCAAGATGAGTAGGCCGACATACCGCCTCCCAATTAACCTTGCATTTCCCACCCGAAACCTTGTCGGTGGCCGCCTAAAGAAAAGCGCGCTCAAGTTTGTTGATGTTTTGTAGAACCCCCGGATGCACAATGAGAGGTGTCAAGGAGTATATAGCTTGAGAGGAGATGACCGATTTAACAAGGGTCCCCCTTCCTATTGTGGTGATGTATCTCCCTTGCCAAGGTGGAATCTTGGCGGCGCATTTATCTTCAAGATATTGGAAATCCCCTCGCCTAAGCCGCCACACCGAGAGTGGTAGCCCAAGGTAGCGCATTGGAAAAGTTGTTTGCACGACCGGGAGGTCTTGTAGGACGGTCTCCAAGTCGACATTGGCACAACGGATGGGCACCACGAAACTCTTTTGGAAGTTTGTGCAAAGGCCCGTCACCTCCCCAAAGCCGTGGAGAATCGCCGTAAGCTTTTGGATGTCTTCTTTTATTGGAGCAACAAAGATGGCCGCATCATCCGCATATAAAGAGGTTCTCAACACGGTGCCTCTCCCACGGATTTTGTGAAGCAACCCAAGATTGGTGGCCAACTCGAGGATTTGTTGGAGGGGGTCAATAGCGATGACAAAGAGGAGTGGCGACAAAGGATCCCCTTGCCGAAGGCCACGACCATGGGGAATAGGAAGGCCGGCCACCCCATTCAAAAGGACCGGGAAGTAGATGTGGAGAGGAGAGCGGTTATCCAATTTCGAAACCTAGGAGGGAAGCCGCGCCGTTGAAGGAGGTCCAAAATATATTCCCAACGAATGGAGTCAAAGGCCTTGCGGATATCAAGCTTGAAGAGGAGTGATGGGGTTTTGCTCCCGTGAACCCGTCCGGACCGGGAGCTTTGTCTCCCGGTAAATGGTTGATGGCATCTTTTACTTCGGCTTCGGTAAAATGAAAAGCCAAGGAGTCTAAGTCCGGGTTCTCAAAATGAAGCTCATCCCAATTGAAATCTTGGGACCTAGGCGCCCCTTTACCTATAGCCGACCGGAAGTGGTTGTGGATGATGTCTTCTTTTTCTTTGTGCTCCGTGACCCACCCGTTGTTGTGCTTGAGTCTATGGATGTGGTTCTTGCGTCTTCTCCAATTAACTTTGAGGTGGAAATACTTTGTGTTAGCGTCGCCCTCTTTTATGTTGGAAACCCGCGAGCATTGTTTCTTTCTTGCCCTCTCAAGAATGGAGAGGCTAAGCACTTTTCTCTTAAGCCGCAACCGGAGGTCATGCTCCGCCGTGGAGAGGGGTCTAGAATCTTGGGCAATATCAAGTTGGAGGATGACCAAGAGGGCGGCATGAAGAAGCCGCTTCGGTTTGGAGAAGAAACATCTTCCCCAATTGGAGAGGCATTTCCCTAGTCTTTTAAGCTTGTGGAAAAGGACATGATATGGCTCGGTGTGGGGAGTGGGCGCATCCCAAGAGCTCTTGACGACCTCATCGAAGCCCGGTAGACGCAACCAAAAGTTCTCGAACTTGAAAGTCCTCGGTCTTCTAGGTCCACTATCATCCGCGAGGAGTAGAGGGCAATTAGAATCTCGGTCATTGCCTAGACCTTCTTGTAATAGTGTAGCAGATAGATCGCCGGCTCGCCAGTGATTTGGCCGGAGTCACTAGTTAATGGAACTCATGTGCCGTTTGAAAAGTTAACAAAAACTGGTGTTGATGCCTCCACTTGCCCCATTGTACTAGTATCAACCCTTTGCTGGGATTCGACACTGATGCAAGTGAGTCACATTGGCCACAGCCCACATCGGTAAGCATCTTCCTGTTTATAACTCAAGAGCATAGAGAAATGAAAAAATGTATACGTCGAGTTCAGATGGATTTTTTTTGCTTCTGTGCATTACATGAATAGAATCTGTTATTTTGAAAGTGCAGTCCAAACCTAAGAACAGACCCATGTTGAAAGGAGTAGGAAATGAAAAAAACTGATGTAAATAACAGCAATTGCCGGCTGCTTCACCCTTCTTCACTTTTTCAAGTGGAGAGGCAGCTCGTTGCTTCTCATAGAGATGACTTGTTTGGGCGAAGATACTTGGCGGTCACCAATGGTCAAAACTCACACGACAGGTGCCTAACTTGACGCAGGCGGCACGATGTACACTCATCATGTCTCCAGCAACAAAATGCATGCACACTATCTATCGATCGGTCCGCGGCGGATGGACAAATATCCATTCATTTTGGTAACTTCAGGCTCTGGGCCATAATCTATATCTATATCTATACTACTATTAAAAGAGCAAATTTGATCGGATACATTAAATTAACTTGATCGGATACATTAAATTTATGTCGTACGATCTCTGACCAACGAATCAGATTGTTCGGTCCGTGTTGAGCAACTCAACACATCCTGGACGAAACTTTATTTTCGTTTTTTTGCCTGAGTTATGGCGACCGAATAAACTCTACTCAATGAGTAGCATCGAGAAGATCCTGGGCGGGGACGGAGCGCCAATACACCGTGGCTCCCAGGCGCGCCGGAACGCCTGCTGAGTATGCTCACCGCGGGCGCCATCGGCCTCACAGGGTTCTCCCGGCAGCTGCTCTCGCCGCCGTCGAAGCTCGCTGCGCAGCGTGAGTTCGGCAACCGGTTCGTGCTACGCCTCCCGTCGTCGCGACCTTCGGCAACACGCCGGTTGTACCTGCCGATTCCGGACCCGCGGGGCGTCATCGACTTCACGACCTCTGGTGTCGCGCACACCCCGCTCCTCACCAACCCGGCTCGCCGGAGGATACTACCTATCCGTAAAAGGCCTCTCCGTGTCGTCGCACGCACACAGCGGCGCAGCTCCCCGCCGACGCGCTCGACCTCGACGCCCGCACCAGCCGCGGCGGCGTCGTGCTCAGCAGCGTCACGCCTTACGCGACCATGAGTCCTGACGTATTCCGCGCCTTCGCCAAGGCCTTCCACGACGCCATCACTAGGGGAAAGATCCCGATGACCACCATGTAGCGGGTGCCGGCGCCGGAGCCGTTCGAGCTGTGCTACAGAGGCGGGTTCCCGAGGCTGAAGTGCCCGTCGAGCTACGACGTGCCGCATAACGTCTTGGAGCTGGGCGAGGGCGCCATGCGGAACTGGACGCTGTTCAACAACAGCTACTTGGTGGAGGTGGATGGGGTGTTTTGCATAGGGATCGTGTCGTTGGGCGGCATGGCGCCGGTGGGCGGCGAGCCGGCGATGGTGATCGGCGCGAAGCAGCTAGAGAACAACCTGCTTGTGTTCGAGCTGGCGAAGCAGCGGCTCGGCTTCAGCGGATTGATCGTCAGATCGAAACAAGTGCTCTGCTCGGAAAAGGGTGTACAAGTATTATATTTCTACATCTTATATCAGTAGGTCTTTCGAGTCCAGAGTATATCTTGTTTTATCTGAATGTATTTGACCATTTTTAAATACTGAATAGATTTCAGAAGCAATTAGGTGATTACAGATTTACAGGTGCTTGATAATGACAATCTCTGTAGTGCATTCGCCAGCCTTTAATTCATACTGGTTCTGCTGGGTACAGGTACCAGTAATAGGTAGAAGCTGGTTTAGTGGGTCGTTTCACTTCCTTTGCTGGCTTTTGCCCCTTTCCGCTTCTTGTATCGACTGCTGGTAATGGTTTCAATATACTAGAGGCAGGGTGAAGCATGCAAAAAATTACAAATTAATTAGTTGCAGAGAAGTACATGTATGTTGAAACATAATTGTGCATTCTGGTTCAGTTCAGCGATGTTGCTTTAGGCATTACATTTGCACTTACTACGTAGTGACTGAAGAATAGAAACTCACAGCTGAAACTGTTTGTTGTTGTCCCAGGCTCCCAGGGTTGACATTGACACCGTCAATTCTTTTGAACTGATTTTTTTAGGTTATTAGCTTATTTACCTCTTATTTAGGTTACTGCCATGAGGCCTCGGTGACGTGGTCTAAGGCCTGCTCGACGGTGCCCCCCCAATGAGGAGTCTGGCCACCACCTCCGGGGGGCGCTCGTCGGGCCACTCGAAGAGCGGCGCGGCGTGTAGAGAATCACCAAGGACTTTTCTGTATAAACTCATTCCTTATTGAAAATTCTTATCCTGAATTGTTATATGTGGGAAGAAGATGTAAATAGATAAACAGTTCTACGAGAAAGATGATTTCTTCTGATCTTGTGTTAGTTTCTCTTCTAAAATCTACAAACGGATACCATAATTCTGTTCTTCAATGATTTTTACATCTCCCTTGGACGCACTGCCTGCGAGAGGGCGTCGAGTTGTCCAGCCGACATACTGCACGCCACCGCCGCACAACCCACGCCGTCCTGCTCGACGGCCGTTCTCCAAGGCCAGTTCAACCGCGTCCTGTACCGCCGTCAGGGCAAATGTGAGCCTTCTCCATGGTCTAATTTGTGCCAGACCAACATCGTAATATTAACCTATGGACGAGTACCTTTGCGTGCTAATTTTGATCTGTTTATTCTGAAAATTTTGTTCTCCTTTACATCTTTGAGCTGAAAGGTCCTATTGCATCTATCCAGAGATTAGACATTTCTTTTCACGGGTGAAACTTGTAATATTATGTTGAGGTGGTGGTTATGTTACGTCAAGTGACACAATGATGTCATACTTACAGTTGTTATGACCGCCAAGCAGCTGAAGTAGCCTCATTGTTATAAACGATAGCAAAGAAACGACGAAGAGCGGAACGATCAAACCAAAGGGGACACGAGATTTTAACGTGGAAAACATCTCCAAACAAAGGAGAGGAAAAAACCACAGGCGCCAGCCAGCAACACTTCACTATATCGGGGTGACGTTACAAACGCCGGGGATTTACACACTGCGACATATCCCAACGACGGCTTACAAGAGGAATATATGGTGGCATAAAACCCTAGGTCGGCTGCAGTCCGACCCGGAAACGATCCGTACCGTACCGCGGGGGCTGCCGCCCCGCACCCCTCCGTGCATACCGGATGGACCTGCGGACGTTATGGGACGCTCCGCTCTCCTTCGTCACAAGTTGGCCTTCATCAGTATAGAATTTGGATCATCATAAAACAACACTCATTTTGAGCTCTCAGGCCGGGGAAGGTTTTTTTTTTGTTGTCGTTGAGAAAAGGCATCCAAAGGCCGACGAAGGATTTTGATTTAGATGGTCTATTTTAAACATATCACAAAAAAAAGTTTAGATCAATCAATGGTCCTGACTCCTAAGGGGTAACCTGCTTGCCCCTCATATGATTTTGATCGAGCTTTGCCATTGCCTCCAAAGCTGAAAGCAATTGGCAAACATTTATTATTTGCTTAATTACTTTAAATTATTTATATACATGAGTAAATCTTGATAATTACACAAGAGATGCATACGTGCGTTGCACGTGCAACATTACTAGTGGATAGAAGGTGCAATCTTGGCATTTGTATATACTCTAGGAGATGCAGCTATAATATCCATTCATTTGGGTAACTTCCATTTTTTGAAATTTTATCTGTATCTAATCTGGAAGTCGAACCTAAAGTTATGATACCGTTGCATTTTTGGTTATTTTTATTTGAATAGGAACAATTCTTCTGTTATATCTTCCATTGGTCTCCCATAGATTTGTAATGAACTTGTTTTATATGCCGATTGATCGATTTGTAAAACAACATTGCTCTATGCTAATATTTTGGCAACTATTCGTGAACGGCAGTGCCATCTATCATTTTGTAACATTGGTACATGTTGTTTTTCTCAGGTCTACATTCAGTCTATCGATCATGCAGCCGCAGTTAAGTCATCTTTGCAGCACCCAGCCCAGCAAACCATCTTGTCACCATCTCATCCACTTACGAAAGAGACTTGATGGTGATAGAAACTATTCATGTGCCTCCAGGTATCTGTCTTGCATAATTTGGTTAGCTTCTCTAGATGGTGTTAGCAGAACACCGTTGAAGCAACAACGAATTGAATTGGCTTGAGATGTGTTAGGAGTAATCTTGTCAATATAGTTGGCTGGTAGAAGGAGCTAGCTTAATCATGAAGTATTCCGGGTATGTAGGGAGAACTATAGAATTAGGAATGTTCTAGAGTAAGATATTTAGGAGTAGTATGAAATATCTAGGGTTTGTAGAGTATTCTAGAATATGGTGTAGGGTTTGGATTGTGCCACATGCAAAAATATTAAGAGTTATGTACAAATATAAATAGGGGTACCACCCCTCCCATGTAACTAAGCTTGTAAGCCAAGATGTAGCCTCAAGCATATCTATGAAATATAGAGCATATATGTGTCTGTCATATATGCATATGTGTTAGTGTGTGTGAAGCACAACCGTACTAGAAGGGGGCTAAGTCATTTAGCTCTGACAATTGCTATCAGAGCCTCAAGATCTGAGGGCGGTGGCGATAGACTCCATGTGATGTGGAGGACGACGGCGTGGGATGGAGGTTGTTGGCGGTGCGATGCCTCTAGCTGCTAGGAGGAGAAGGCGGTGTGATGCTGCCAAGAGAAGACAACGGTGTGATGCCGTTACGAGGCGGCAGCGGTGCGATGCCGCTGGCCCATCGACGGTGGTGTGATGCCATCATCATGTAGAGTTGGTGCGAAGCCAACTGAGCAATGTGATGATGTGGCATGCTGGGGTGGTGGTTTTGGAGCTGTGAAGGCAGCATGGTGAAGCTACTGCATGCATGCAGCAAGATGTGGAAGAGTGAAGAAAGCCCAAAGAAGATGCAAGTTGACGATGAGCCAATACTCCTGTGGGGGTGTTCAAAGTGCATGCCCAACGGTGTGATACTGTTGGAGACGTGGACAGTCGGTGGTGTGATACCATCGTCATAGAGGGCGTCGGTGTGAGGCCGACCACTATGGTGTGATGACATAGTCACTAAAAAGTTTGGTGTGAAGCCAATGACAGTGGTGTGATGCCATCGTCAAGTGGAAGAGTCGGGTGTGAGGCCGACGACTGTGGTGTGATGCCACTGGTACTTGAAGGTCGGTGTGAGACCGACATCAAGTGGTGTGACACCATCTTATATGAGTCAAATATGAGGCTGACAAGGTGCGATGCCATTGCTAGACGTGAGGCGGTGCGAGGCCATATGAAGCACATGGTCCAGGTGATTGGATTAGAGAATCAGTTGATATGACAATATTAAGGCGGAGATTGTTAGGAGTAATCTTGTCAATATAGTTGGCTGGTAGAAGGAGCTAGCTTAATCTGAAGTATTCGAAGTATGTAGGGAGAACTCTAGAATTAGGAATATTGTAGAGTAAGATATTTAGGAGTAGTATGAAATATCTAGTTTTTGTAGAGTATTCTAGAATATGGTGTAGGGTTTGGATTGTGCCACATGGCAACAATCTTAAGGGTTATGTACAAGTATAAATAGGGGTACCACCCCTCCCATGTAACTAAGCTTGTAAGCCAAGATGTAGCCTCAAGCATATCTATGAAATATAGAGCATATATGTGTCTGTCATATATGCATATGTGTTAGTGTGTGTTACGCACAACCGTACTAGAAGGGAGCTAAGTCATTTAGCTCTGACAAGATGTTCATGTAGTATCGATAAAAGAAGAAGATTTTGTGGAGGCCTGATGTAGAGGTGATTCCTTGGGTCTCGCATTATGGAAACGTTGCCCTCCCCATGTACATATATATACAATATTGTTAATCAAACTGGCAATGCATAACACTGAAAGAGAAGAAGCATGCATGCATCTAAGTAAGTAAGGGATTATTGTTGGGGGTCCAGCTTGAACACAGGTCTTGTCCACAAACCAAACTCATCAGCAACTTTCTTCTCCCAGTATTTCTTGACCGCTTCGCTGTAGGAGCCCTTGAGCCTGACTTCCTTGAGGCACACTAAATTTTCTAGACCAAAAATCTCCAAAGACGCCTCAGTAGTAGAGGTAGAGCAGTGAACCACCAGCACCTCTACATATTGCCAAACACTAAATAAATCTATCTCAGACCTATAGTTACCACACTCAATCGTGAGCATTTTGGCGGCCGTAAACTGTTCCCCGGTGTATATCTCCGCCAACAGACCATAACGGAGCTTGCCATCTTGAATTGGTTTGATACGAATATGACGTAACATAGTCTTACATGGCAAGTTCATAAGGCTGTCTATGTCCTCTTGTGTTGATACTGTCAACTCAAGATCTTCAAGATGAGCCTTCTTGAGATTGTCAAGCTGCTTGATCCAGGCAAGCGATACATGTACATTTCCTCCATACAGCTTGAGGCTCTTTAGGGTCTTTGGTGGCTCGGAGATGTCATCCAAACAATACAGATCCTGCTGGTGTTGTTTATTGCAGTCGAGCCGCACTAACAAGGAAACAAGGTAGCCATGACCTGAGATGGCACACCACATATCCTGCCAGTTTTTCTGGCTGACGCCGGATAATCTTAGCTTGCGCAACTGGGTAAGCTTCCTGAGCTCTCTCAAGACGAGCATCCCACCAGCACCACGGACATTGATAACACCAAGAGTATGTAGAGCCGTTAGCTTCCCGACACCTCTTGCTGCAGCAAGAACAAACTCAACACCACCATCATTTTTTTTATCAAGTTGGCGTCTGCCCAACTTGTTAATGTTGGACAAACAGGTGGATACGAGACGACGTGCCCTACTCCTCCATATTTCTAATGCACCATTGTTATGATCCGGTGGTGGAGTTGCGTTGTTGGTGGGCTTGGGGTCGTGCCATCAGCGCCTTCAGGTGGGGCTGCTTCTGCTGCTGCAACAGTAGGGTCTTTGGCTTCCCCATTGGATGGCATGGTGCTGCCAGCATGAATATACTGCAGCCTCTGCAACTTAGTGATGTTGGCAGGAAGAGTGACTATGGAGGTGTGCTTTAAGTTCAGAGTTTGCAACTGCTTCATTCCAGACAGTGAATCAGGGAGACGAGTAATCTCCCTGCATCCACGTAAGGAAAGGAACTTGAGGCGACAAAGTAGATTGACGATCTGCTCAAGATCATCATTTGTTACACCTAAGGTGTCCTCTAGATCCAGCACCCGAAGAAACCTCATGTTATCAGAGATGAAGAATGACATCCACTTGCCAAACACTGTCAAAGACCTTAGCCGTGTGAAGTCGATGCTCTCATATACAATCTTGTCTCTGTCCCAGCTGCTACTTACGGTGAGGTGCTGTCCTGCTCGTTGTGAGTTTGGGCTGCAACGCCCTTCGAGTGCAAACACAAGGTTATCTTCCATTGGACGTGAGATGATGTATTCACGGAAGAAACCATTGGCTTGGCACATTCCCACCTTGCCGCTGCTTGGTGACTGCTGATGTTGCTGGATTATGCTCAACTTGACAAGCTCGGAGAACAGCACTTCCCCATCCTCCTCCGCAGTACTACCAATTTTATCCCTTGCGTAACCCTCCGCGATCCACCGCCTCACCAAACGACTTGGCCTAATGCTCTTGTGGTCTGCAGGGAAGACTGAGAGATAGAATATACATGGCTTTACCGAATCCGAGCAAGCGTCAAAGTAGGACTGCATCCAAGATAATAGACCCCTTAAATTATCAAATCCAGGGTCCTTCTCCAGGTTGCCCATGAAGTCAGCATTTATGCGCTCCAACTCCGATCTTCTATTGGCAAATCTTCCACTGCCCAAGTGTTGGCCTATAGCAGTTATTACTTTGGGTAGTCCACCACACTTGGCCATGGTAAGTTTTGAAACCTCGGCTTCTTCAGGACTCAATCCCTTGCCTCCCCAAGCTATCTACAATTCAGAAGGGATGACTCTCATTATCATATACTTTCTGTTTCCAAACACATTTGAGATTACTAATTTGTATTGTCATATACTCCCTCCGTTTTTTAATATAAGATGTTTTAGTTGTTACACATGTTGTCTAGATGCATAGCAAAATGAGTGAACATACACAGTAACATATGTCTAGATACATTTGTATACATGTGAATGTGGACAATGTCTAAAACATCTTATATTTAAAAACGGAGTACTCGTTAAGTCAACAATATTATAACATTACAAATGTATTTCTCGAGCTAACGCCATGATTACACATGATCTTCACATACCTCGTCTAAACACTGAAAACACTACCATATAATGTCTGGAATGATGCGCCTCACCCAATTGGTTTTATCCATATATATATCATGATTTCGCTCATCAGATTTGAAATTTGGGCCTAGTGACTGAAAAAACTAAATGCTGAGTTATAGAGCACATCGATACTTGTGATAAGTAAACACACCTTTCGGAAGAGCTGAAGGGCTACATCAGGTTCTAGACCTTTGACGTTGAAGACACTTTCTTTAGCAGGTGCACAATGCGCGGCAACACTTGCTTCATATGTATTGACAATTATACAACCTTTGATCGGCTTTGATAAGAATGCAACTTTTATCAAATCCCAGTCATGTGTGGACTGCAGAGCATCAATAACAATGAAGCATTTATGTTGATGCAGAAAGCTACGACACCTTTCGATTGGGTCATGACCTTCCATCATACGAAATGTTGCATTCTCTTTGGCTTCAGGATCATCTGAGAGAAAATCTAGAAGTAAGCACCAAGAAAATTCCTTCAAATTGAACGGATGTGGCACATGGACCCAGCTGAACATTGTAAACTCCTCCAGATAATAGACTTGAAAAGCTTGGCTAGGACTATAACGAAGATGTTTTAAGCCAAGCATCCTGCTATAGTAGATGCTTTTGATGAGAGATGATATTCCAACACCAGCAATCCCCATACAGAAACCACACCAGGACTCAATAAACGTTTGCTGAGTGCCTGCCATTCCACAAAATGCACATCAGGGTCTAATTTGTCCATCCAATAACGTGCTTTTTCCATTCTGTTGGAGAAAACCAGACCCCTGAGAGAACCCTCCTCTTGGTCTGAGTCGTCACGATACGCCTACAAGAAAGGTACAAAATTAACTTCTTCTCAATCTGGTTAATACCCAAAAAATGGGGGCCAGTATGAATTCTAAAGCCTATGTATCAAAAAAAATCATAATGTCATTTTTTTTAATCTGAGGTGATAAAATTAATGTAATAATGATATTTCTAGAATTAGCAAACATAATACATTAGATCGAGATAACTAAAACAAATAAGAATAAAAACCATTCATAAAAGTCTCAAAACAGATATCTAGTCAGACAGTTTTTATACTAGCGTTTGAATACAACACCAAGTAGGCCCATTTGATAGAAAAAATAAAAGCGCTCGAATGCAATTCCATGTCGACAACTTTTATCGAAGTTGGGCATTGTATCCTGATGCATGGTCTCATGGGACAAATACACAAACCTATGCATGTGAAATGTTTCTCTTTTCTTCCTTCTTTCCTTTTACTAGTAAACATGAGAAATCATATATAGCTTGTTTATTTCTCCCGCTTGATGGGATAAGAGCATAGGAGCTTACCAAATCACCAACTTCCGGAATCGAGGCTATTGCCGAGGAGCTTACGAAACCACAAACTATATCTTAAGAAAACTGATATTGGTAGCTTGACTGTGGGAGCTAACAGCGTACAGGGTAAGCTTATTAGAGAAAACTGACCTTTTTTAAGGGAGGAAGGCCCTTCTTGCCAGCTGCTACACCTTTGACATTGAAAGCTCGATCTTGTTCAGCTCCACAATGCATGGCAACGATTGCTTCAGTTGTAATGACAACGATACAACTATTAGTAGACCCCGACAAAATAACATCTTTTATACAATCCCAATCACGCAGACCATTAATAACAACAAGGCATTTGTGTTCACACAAAAACTTGCGGCACTCTGCCACCTGGTCTTGCCCTTTTATCATACCAAGTGCTGAATTTAACTTGGCTTCAGGATTGTCCGAATGAAAATCCAGAAGTAATTCCCAAGAGAAATCCGTCAAATTAAACGGATGGACCACATCGACCCAGCTTAACTTTGTAAATTCCAAGTCACCTTGATCCAGCAATTTTCTGTAGTACAATCTTCTGACGAGACCTGATTTCCCAGCACCAGCAGGGCCCCACAAGGACACGACACCAGGAACTCGTAAGGATTTCTCAAGCCTTAAAGATATTGAGCTATAATTCACTGCATCTCCAAACATATCAGTCCAGTCACGTGCCCTGTTCTTTCTGGTGGAGAAAAAACGACCCTCCTCCTTGCCTCCGGTTCTGTAGAATTGAAAATTCTGCAAGAGAAGATACAAAACAAATTAGCAAAGTTAAGTTTCCTTGCAGAGACAGCCTCCTCCGTTCGATGATGCATGGCATGAGACGGGAGAGAATTATTTGGTTTAGGGAGATCACGCGAGCGGCAGTTTTATTAGGTGGGATGATGGCTAATTAAGGAACTGATGTGGTTTACCTTAATCCAGTGACGAAGCACCGCATCGGCTTTCAGATCTTCCACGCTGAGCGCTCTATCTTTCTCGTCTGCACAATACATGGCCAAACTTTCTTCTTCTGTAATGACAATGATACTGCCTTTAGTAGGTTCGGATAACAAGGTATCTTTTATCAACTTCCAATCATCCCTTGACTTTAGGCCGTTAATAACGACGAGGCAATCATCTTCACGCAGAAACCTACAACACTCTTGAATTACGCCAGTGTGTCCCATCATACCAACTGCCGCAATTTCCTCGGCCCGAAGACCAACCGAATGAAAATTCAGAAATAAGCGCCAAAAAAATATGTTTAAATCGAACGGATCAGGTACATTAACCCAGTTGTGCCGTTGAAATTGAACTCCATCAAACTCTTTTGACTTGTGAATTATGCAGGTGTACACCTTATCAACGAGACTTGATTCGCCATCATCGACCCCCCACAGAGAGATCGTACCACGGCGCCTTAATTGCCAAATAAAATCACCCAAATCACTTCGACGCCAGGGAACCTGCAAGTAAGAAATGGAATTGTTAACTCAGAGGGCAATGATTAGGTCAAGTTTATACCCATAAATCCAAATGTGCATGCAACACATTTCAAATCTCTACATGTAGTGCACACTTTTCCTCTTTTCCCCAAACCATGCGCTTACCTTTTTTTAACCTATGGGCTTAGCTTGGCAATGACAATAAGCGCCCGGTTTAGTTTGGATCATGGTCAAGGTTAATGACGATGGTCAATCCATAAAATTGTCCACCACGAAGGCCGCCGCTGTCGAAGAAGTCGGGCCGCCACTCCATCATCAAACTCGTGTGGCGACTGATTGCGGCCAAAATGCCGACGCTAGCTAGGCGATTACAAGCTAGGTTACCATGCTATCGCACAACATCGGCCGCTACCAGCCAATGCCTCCCCGTCGCAAGATGGTGTAGATCCGCTCCATAGGCCCGACGACCCGAATAAACAAGGTCACCGCGAGCTCAGAACCGTCGCAGCTTGTCCTACCAACCGGTGCAAGCTCCAAAAATGATGCCCTCACGAGGGAATATGACGCACAAGCGTCGCCATCACTCGATCCCGAAGAGATCTGAAGTTTTCCCTAGATTTGCCACGGTGGTCCACCGAAACACATCTACCACGCCGTCAGCCACGTCGCCTCTTCAAGAAGCGCTGCCACGCCGAGGAGCACTGCGGCTGCGCACGCCCCAGCCCGGGAGCATCGCCCTGCGCCAAAACTCCACGAGCGAGGGGCGAGAAGAGTCCCCTCGCTGCCAGTGTGACCCTCTAGCACTGGCGAGGGAGACGGAGGGAGGAGGGGGGCCAGGGGTGGCGTGGTGTAGGGTTCTCCCGCCGCCTCACTGGTGTGACGGGAGAGACAAGCGGAGAAAGTGCATTATAGGGAGACGAGCGCGAGGGTGGGTATGGAAGCCGAATTAACCTAACAATAATTCCAACTATACCTAGTCTGGTCAAACAATATTTCTATACATGTTAGGTGTCAAACTGACCTATCTTATTCGGTGTCCCAGCCAGGATAGAACACCCTGTGCCAACCAGTACCAAATTAAGAGACTATGAGTCGTATTTTGATTGTAAAAACAGAACTAAATATTGGACACACGCCATAAAAATTGTGGCATAATTCAAGAAATCTGGATAATAACTTTGTGTATAAAATAACAGCAAAAGTTACACGGTGGGAACTGTTACGAGAGTTTAAGATTTTCATAGAGTTAATGTGATTGATTGATTTTGTTCCAGGCTTACATTATATTTAAAAAGGCAAAAAGAGATTGACCATGTGAGAGCTACGATAATTGTAGGATAGTTCACAAACCCCACAACAACACTTGTACAATATGTAGTCATCAAGTCATTGTTTTGAAAGTTTGTCATCATTAATGTCCCAATTGAACATATACAGATAGAGCCAAAAAGATGGTAGAAGTGTTTATATTAGTATGCGAAGTAACTAGGGTCTAGGATAACGCAGTATGCATGTAGTACATATCCACCACAACATCATGTTATTTTCTATAAATAATTTAATTGTACTCTGGCATTAATGCAGCAAACTCTAAGTAATTTCTTATAGGTTTTGATTGTGAAATTGAGCAAAGTTTCTTGGAAGTTGTTTATTTCCAAATGAGGGCCGGGTAGAACACTACAAGCAGTACTCCTGCTGCTAGCTTTAATGAAAAATAAAAGTAAAAGAGACCATGCACTTATGATCGAGCATACCTTGTTGAAGAAGGCATACAAAGATTCACCATCAGAGAATTGTCTGAGCTCCGATACTTGGTGCGGCTCTCCTGTGCAGGATAGTGCAAGCCCCAAGTGCTGCGTCACCACGACAATCCGGCTGCCGTTTTGACCGGCGGGCAAGTACATTCTGATGGCATCCCACTCTACCAAAGTGGATAGTTCTTCGACGATGACAAGGTACCTCTGTTCACTCAGCTGCTGAATGATCTGATCATCATTCATCTTCCGGAGGTCTGTACTATGGCCTAGTGCATTTGTTTGCCTAGAGGTCACATAGAACTGAGCCAGCAAGCTCTTGAGCAACTCGTCAGGGTTAAAAGGATGCATGAGCTTCACCCAGGCCCTGATCTTGAATTCTTGGCAGATTTCTCGGTCATTGTACGCCTCCTCCATGACATGTGTCGCACCAAGATGAGCAGAAGCTCCTGGACTTCCCCACATAGAGATCACCTCAAGGTCCCTCCCTTCGCCGGTGATCAACTTTCTGAGGCCGTCCCCGGTGCCGCGTAGCTTTCCCATGTCCTCCCACACCTCGCGTAGGATGTGGAATGCTGATGATTTGCCTGCACCGGCGGCCGCCAGCATAAGATCTGGCGCCGGAGACGAGGCAGTCCTGGAACTGGAGTTGGAGCCAGAGTCGCCAATGAGGTTGTAGCGCGTGTTCCTCTGGCTTACGTCTTCTACCCTGGCCTTGAGCCGTTTTACCTCCGCGACTGCCAGGTCCAGGGGCAGCGGCGGCGGGCTTGCCATGCAGGAGATGAGGGGTGAGGCCAGGCGCCGCACACAGTCCAAGCGCGACGGCTTGTCCAGGTGCCCGATGAACTCGACGCAGTCCTCCACAACGAAGGCCAGGTCCCGGAGTTGCCTCATCCACGTCCGTACAACCTGGTTGTTGGTGCGCTCGGCGTTGGCGACGTTGAGGAAAGACTGTATCATCTCGAACTCTCCCGTGATGGATACCAGGTCATCCTGAACACGTTCCCTCAGCTTCTTCTCCTCCTCGATCGCCAACTTCACCCTGCTCACTGTCCCTGCCACCGCCGTCTTGGTCAGACCAAGCGCGAACTCTGCCATTTCTCTCTCTCTCTCTCTCTCTCTCTCTCTCTCTCTCTCTCTCTCTCTCTCTCTCTAGATCAGTTGGTTGATAGCTAGCTGCTGGCTTTTGTGTTTGTTCGTCGTGCACGAGGTAGGAGTCTATAAAAGCAGCTGGCCAGGGATCTAGCTAACCGCTGCAACAAGACACGGTTAATATTCCTACTGCTTTCTCCGGTCCTAAATACGGAGTATAAAAGATGTTTTCCCTTTTTCAGATTTATAAGTACTTACTATCTAGACGTATTTAGAGTGTACACTCACTCATTGCACTCCGTATATAGTCTGCATTAAAAAATACTAAGGCCCCGATTGGTTGGCTGTATTTTAACCAAAACGATCGTTTAGTTTCACGGAGCTGCGAAGGTCCGGCAGAAAATCCGGAACGGTCAGTGCAAATCCCCGGAAAGTTTCACGGACCGCGATTATAGAAGACATTCCAAGCAGGCCCTAAAACATCTATTACGGAGGGAGTCGTAGTAAACCAAGATACGACAGTTGCTTGGGCCTTGGATTAGCACCTTCGGGACCAAAGACATCGTGCCCCTGCTCTCTGCTCTCGCTTTATTTTTTTGAGGGTTAAGGCGGTTGGATCCGCCGTTCGATTAGATAGAATAGATGGTTATGTACAGCATTTTGGGTTAGGGAAAACTCCCTCTACATGCAAAAACAGAAAATAAAGTCCCCCGGATCCTGCGTGTGGGCGAAAGCCCGCAACGCCATCACTTCCCGCACCAAATCTGTCACCTCCGTTGAAGGGATCTTCGCGCTGCAGAAACACCTCTGGTTCCTCTCCTTCCATATCCCCCACATCGAGAGGATGATGGCTCCGCTAGCCGCTGTCATCTAGGCAATCTCCGGCGGCCTCTGCCGCGCCGCCCCGGTCCCAGACACCATCTTCTTCTTGAGTTTCTTCACGTAGAGGACAAGGTCATCGATGGCCGCCACCGCCTGGTCCGTGAGGGGTTTGTCACCCCACAGAGCCAAGTAATACGGCCGCAGGCGCTCAGAGGTGTTGTCCTCCTCAGGCCGCGAGCCGAGACGTCGCGCCACGGCCTCCATGGCCAGCTGCTCCATGTTGGCGCCTTCTGGGTGAAGCTTGGCGAACCTGTCGCTCCTCCGCACAGACGCCGCCTCCACCTGCTTCTCGTGGACCAGCGCCGTGGCCGGCGTGCCCAAAACGGAGACCTCGATCGGCGCCACGACCCGGGCAAGGAAGCCCGACAAGGGGCACAGAGGTGCATCCATCTCCAGGTCCTGCTCACCAAAGCCAGCTTGCGCCGTCATGAGGACGTCCTTGTCGAGTTGCTGCCTGGCCACACCCTGATCGGTGAGCGATACGGCACCCACCCCGGGGTCGTCGATGCTCGCCTCCTCGTCGTTCAGCACCACCACCTGCTCTCGTAGGTCTGCCAGGCCAGACCTCATCTATTGCATCTCCCCATCATCCCTCTCAGCCTCTTCCCCCATGTCGACGTGCCCCTCCTCACAGGACGCACCGTCGAGCATCTCCTGTCGAGAGATCACCTCCCCTGTCACTGTCTGTGGAAGCTCCACATGTATCTCCTGCATAATCTCTTCTCGGCCCAAGCGGCAGCCGCGTCGGTCGTCACTGGATGATCCCGACATCATGCCAGCAATCTCATGGAAGAGTTCTTCCACCGGACTGGTCCCCTTCCTAGGGGAGTAGCAAACAAAGGGCTCAGAACCACTGTCCGCACAGCCAACCCCGATCCCAGCAAGCGGAGGCGGTGTAGAAAACGTCTGCACAACACCCGGTGCCGTGAAGAGCCTCTCTAGAGCAATCTCAGCCCGCTCCAACAAACTCCCAAATCTCGCCAACAAGCCCTGCACATCCTCCGTCCTCTTGAGCTCCAAAGCGGCCACCTCCTCAAACTGCGACGCGACCATGCCACGCAGCTCCGCCCGCAGCAGCATCGCCTGCTCATCGAAGGAAGATTTCAGCATCCCGACATGCGGAGCTGCCGGACTAGCAGGCGCAGTGGGAGGCGTAGCCACAGAAGCCCAGGAGCGGTCCAGAGGGCGGCGCGGTTGAGCTGCAGGCGACGCTCTCGCTTTATTAAAGTATACAATTAGGTAGGACATATATGTTGTTTGAGTTAGGATCCAAATTCATACGAAGGCACTGCATATCTAAGGCTAACTTCTGTCGAAATGAAAAGGAGACCCCGTATAGACGATGCCACTAAATTCCCCCTCCCCCGACATGTACATCTACGGGTTCCGTGGGATGTACCACATCGTTTTTCCCCTTTCTCTCCCACCCACTCCTTTGGGCACCGCCTCTGGCTTCGGCCATTTCTGGCCATTGTGCGCATAATGCGAAGGCGGCAAGCTCGCGCGTGACCTCGTGACACTAGTACAGAACGGCACATCGGATACCCCTCTATGGAAACGGCATGCGTTAGGCGACGGAGAATCACGCTTTCCGCGCGGCCAGTGCGTACAAACCTGACCTGGGACGTGGCTGGCCCGTCAACATAGGTAACGGAGAAAGTATTAACTCCGTTACCCATAGTATTGGCAACGGTCTTAATTCTGGCTCCGTTTTCGATATGTGCCTCTATAGCAACGGAGACTTTTGGGTGTCCGTATCCAATGTGGACACGTTCCATCTTCTTGGAATTCGAAGCGAGGCGGAGTAACTGCTATGGCGTAGTGGCGTAGTGGCGCCGCGGCACCGTCCATCTCAGTACGCCACTTCGCCGCAGCCATGGATACTCCTAGCAACTCCTCGGGCGTTCGCCGCAGTAGTTTCCCGCTTTCGCTGAATTGGAACCGCGTCGTCGTGCCGGAGGCCGTCACGCAGAGGCACTGGCAATATAGGAGGCCAGTGTCGTGGTCAAATGTTAGCCTCCCCACTGGCTGGTGCGTCAACGACAGGAGGGTGCCTATGCCGCCGGAAGAGAACGCGGGATCCTCGGGCGCCCGCGACCGCAGCCGCTCGCCGCGGCGGAGAGACGCTCGTCCGCGGTCGCCTGGATGTAACCGCGTCATCGTCGGGCAGGCCGTCGCGGAGCGGCACTGGCAATATAGGAAGCCAGTGACATGGTCAAAGGTTCGGCTACCCGGTGGCTGGCACCTCAACCGCGCGTCGGTGCCTATGCCGCCGGAAAGAGTTGAGCTGCTTCAGAGCCGCCGGCTCCTCCTCCCGCCGGAGCTGCGCGACGATCCTGCCTACGACGACGACGAGATGTGGGAGGGGCGCACGGGCGGCGATGACATCGTCGGCGAGGAGCCGCGCGACGACACGGACGACTACGCGGCTCTCCTCGCATACGAGCATGAGAAGGCGGAGGCCGAGGAGTAGTTATAGTTATTTGTTTTTATGTTCTTCAACTTCAATACTAGTAGAGATCAGTATAAGCCCAGTGTGTCAGTGAAAAAATCAAAGGAAACGGTTGTTTATACCCTCCGTTTCCGATGTTCTACTTTGCTATAAATGCGCCCTTCACACAGACCTAAACTCTATCGCTCACTCTCAGCCTCACTCTCAAAGTGTGGCGGTGCCTCCACGCAGCACCAGATCTTAGCTCCACCGTGGCGGCGCGCATCTCCCTCCCTCCGACCGTGGCGGCGCGCATCTTCCTATCCTCCGACTGTGGTGGCGCGCATCTTCTTCTCCTCTGACCGTGTCGGCGCGCATCTTCCTCTCCTCCGACTGTGGCAGCGCATACCCGTTCTTTGCTCCACCCGGGCAGATCTCGTCGCCTGATCTGTAGCTGGAGGGCGCATGGCGTGTCGATCCGAGGACGACGAGGACGACTACGTACTCCCGCCGCCAGATCCAAAGGTAATACATCTATTTGTGACCGGCCGTCGTGCCAACGAACTAGGGTTGTTGTCATTGTTCTGCTTAGGTTTTCTTCCATAGGACACTCATGAACAGAACTAGAACTAGGGTTGTAATACATCCGAGGACGATGAGGATGACCACTGGCGGATCCACCTTGAGCCAGCCGGGTGCACAGGACACCGGGAGAAGGAATTTTTCTTTGTAAATTAGCAATTTTTCATCACATATGCACCCCTAAAAATTGTTTTAAATGTATTGTGGTAACATGTGTGCATCCTGGTTCAATATGTTCTAGCTCCGCCACTGAGTACGACTACGTAGTGTCGCTTGAAAAGAACATAACTAGCACAAATCGGTAGTGTATGAAACTCATGGCTGACTTATCTCCTTTGCAAAACAGATGTACATTTCGGTGACACTGTATAAAAAGCCGGGTCCTTAGCCAAGGTGCGCTTGTCGTCCGGCATAATTGTTGGTACACAACAACTATGCAATGGATTTGTAAGTTTGTTATTCTGTCTTAAGCATCCTTTTGTGTTGTATGCCCTTTATGCTAGATGTATAGTGAGCTAACATGGAGTCATATATTCTCTCTTTGCATTTCAGTGATCACTTTACAAAAGAGGCACCTTCAGTATATCAGCACTCGCTTATTGCACTATGTGCAGAGCATGGTGCTGATCCGTTTAGCTCATTTAAATGTGCTAAATACAAGGTCGGGGACAAAGCGGCGAGTTGATTATATTTTAGCGACACCGTCCAAAAAGAAGATTGAATTCATGAACTCTAACAGCAAGTCATGAAGATAAATTAAGTTAGAAATGACAAGGATAAGTTTAGAGAGGCATGCCATAGATAGATTTAGCTAGACATGTCAATGATAGATTTAGAGAGGCATGACAATGAAGATAAGTAATTGGTTGTCTTGTGATGCAATGTATCGGTGACATTTGTTATACCTTATGAATGAATGAATTTGTTAGCCTTTTTGTGCTTCTGCTGTGAAATTTTAAATGTCCAGTGCCAAATCTATTCCCGCTCTAGGCTTATGAAGAAAGCTCAATGCAAACGAGCAGAAACAGAATCTCCGTTACTGATGTTCCGACACATCAGAAACGGAGGTTGTGCACAACCGTTGCCAAACCGACGCCTCATCAGCGACGGTTTTTCGCCTCCGTTACCGATGAGGGCCTTCACATCAGTAACGGGGTCGGGGACACGGACTCTTTTTCCGTTTCCGATGGGTTTTTGGCCCGTTTCCGATGTGTCATTCTGTACAAGTGTGAGCTTCCCCACTGGATCAACGAGGCTGCAGCTGCCAGCCCCATCTCTGCCATCTCCCTCCTGACGAGTGCGAGGATGAGGAGGAGGAAGCAGATGACGACCTCGCTACTTAGGCCGCCCACCACTCCAGGGAGACCATTGTCGCCGATGTCTGGGATAGCGCAATACGCCGCGGCACGGAGGCCCGACAAGAGCAGGTGTACGTGCCACAGGCACATCACCGCTTCCAGGCAGACGTCGGGTAGGGGTGAGTAGCGGACATAGTTCAAGAGTAGTGAAACCATGTCCGTAACCATTTTTTCGAATTTGGAGTCAGAGCTGATAGTGTGCGCATAAGAACACAGAATCAGAGCCCATCGGTTACGAATTTGGACCGAATTCGAGGCGAATACTGTTCGGCTGCGGATAAACATATTGTCCGACGCTTCAAATATAGGACTGACATATAGCACACAATATGAAATAACTCACTCGAAATTAACTTTATGTATTGTGATATTGCAAGTGAGAGTATTTTTAATAACTCATGATTTCATGTTCAAGTGGCTATTTAATTTTTCCTTTGAACGACCGAACATGATTAAATTCATAATTCAAAATTTTAATAAAATACATGACATAAAATATGACCAGTTATCGGATACTGTACCTGATAATTATCAGAATAACTACGACAGATGACATAAATTATGACCACTTCTTTTTAATATCCGTGAATATTATCCGTATCCGCCAACTATCCGACCGAACCTGTTTTTTTTCCCTTCCATGAGCCTCCGGTCGGTCAGAAATAATCCGTATCATTTTCACCCCTAGCGACGGGTAAGTCGACATCGACTACTCGAGCGGCAACGAGTAATCTAGCCGGCACCGTCACCGGATCATAGGTGTCCCGATGAGCTAGAGTAGTATCTAGGGTTCTAATAGTTCCCTTCTAGCTAAAATCCGTATGACGAACTCTCGGCATTCGCTTGTATGTAATGAACTATGCAAAATGATCGTGGTGAACTGCTTTGTCAATCTGTGGCGCGAGCTTTTTTAAAATTATGTAGTTTCTTTTCAGTCACTCTACTGGTAGGGAAATTCTCAACCCGCAAAAGTGGTTTACAATTTGAAATATCTGCTAGAGTTTTCTCATGGTTGTCTTGTTTTACAAACAAAAATCAGAAAAGCAAAAGATTTAAAGGGGAAACAAAAACATGCATGCATGCATCATGCGTGCATGCCACTGATTGCAAACCACGACTCAGCTCTCTGGACACCTTAATAAAGCACCTTAAAAAGAAGAGACACCAGATTGATTTTATTTTTCGTGGATCATCAGCATCTTTTGTTCAATTCTCTACAAATACAATTAACAGACTATAACCTGTTGTCTAAGATGCCCGACTTGCAAGATCATAAATAACACCAAGAGATGGTGTTTGACAATGAGGCTTGACCAATCCATGCATCTCCTTCACAAAACAACAGGAGCTCTCGTTTCCCTCTGCATGCTGGTCGCTATTATTTCGCCACTGTTTTATAATATAGATGCGCACCGCACACCCTCGTTCATTCAACACTACGCATATCTTATCCCACTACAACTCGACAAACCTGAAATTCACTTATCGTGCGCACGTAGCAGTAACCAACTAAAAGATACTTAGAGTGCTATGATCTTCGCGTCTGGGTGTTCTTTGGCCTATAACTGCGGAGGCCATCTATTGATATTCTCTCACACACTTTTTTGCCTTGAACCAAGCAAACATCAACAAAGTAATTCTTCTTTTGTTCTTGTTTTTTCCTTTTCGTCTCGCCTACCTTCTCGCATAGAACCAACCTTAACGCGAATCAAGCAAAGATTTATTCTTTCATTCTTATGAGTTGCAGTTTCTTGTAATTCATGATGCCCTTATATAGCTTTTCTCAATCCAACCTTTCAGCTCTAGAACTAAGGTGAAACCCAAGCAAAGAATTCTTCTAATGCTATCCTCTTTCCAACCCTTGCCGCCATGAACTGAAGCACAAATCAAGTAACAGTTTATTCTTCTATTCTTCACGTGTTGCGGCTGCTTTGGCATAACTCCATTGCATTCTAGCTTTTCTCTCGCCAACTTTCCAGCCTAAAACCAAGCAAAAATGGAACAAAGACTTTTCTTTGAGAGTGTTTTTTTATGAACACCATGATAGGTTTTTCTACACACCCCTATCCACACTATCCATTTTTGTGTTAGCGATCTGTGCGCAAAATGTCTCTTTTTTATTCCACATTATACTGGAACTACGATGTATAAAAAAATATTTTGAATTTTTTGGTGCACTATAAATATCTAAAATTGGAATGACCTGCCACTACAAGGAAACAGCCAATAGCCGGCTTTTAATCAACGGCGGGCAACTCAAAACCCACGCCGGTGATCTGCTGGGACCAAATTCCGCAGCTAATCACCGGCGTGGGAAAATTACCACGCCGGTGATTCCGGCGTGGACAGCTTAGAGTCACGCCGGCGATTTGTGGGCCCAAAAATCCGACCACGGTGGAAAATACTACTGGCGTGGGAGTAACAAGACACTCCAGTAACTTCCTGTGTAATCACTGGCGTGTCCTATAGAGAACACGTCGGTAACAGTCTATGGTGCGGCGCGCGATACAGACCAAGCAAATCACTGGCGTGGATTGTTTGGCATGCCGGATATTATTTTGAGGTTACTGGCGTGGCTTTTGTCCGCCACGCCGGTAATTGCGTCGTGAAAATTCTGTAGCCATGTGACAACCTTTTCCCACCACTCACTTTACTCTTTACCTCTTTGGATCTATCTTCTTCCTCCTTGGTTCTTCTTCTTTTTTACTCTCTCCTCCCACACCCCAAGCAAGGTAAATTAATCTCTCTCCTCCACTCACTCTCTCTCCCCCCCCCCCACTTACTCTCTCTCCTCTCTCTCTCCACCAATCACTTTCTTAATTACTTAGCCCACACTCACTAACTCTCTAATTAATTGAACTCCCCCTCTCTAGGTTTACTAATGGAGGATACAATGGATTGGAGCTAGCTAGTAACTTGGGTGCTTTACTACTTGTGGTAACATCTCTCATCTCCAACTCGATCATTACTAATCACATATATATTTGTGTTGGAGCCATCTTAATTTTGGCCATGTATTTATTGTCTTGTTCATGAGTGGTTGGAAGAGAATCGGCCATGCATTTATTGTCATGAAGATGTATTGTCGGTTGTGTGTGTTGTTTCTCATGCAGGAAATGAGTGCCAATGTTTTGACGAAACAATGTTTTGCCATGCATTTATTGTCATGAAGATGTATTGTCGGTTGTGTGTGTTGTTTCTCATGCGGGAAATGAGTGCCAATATTTGACGAAACAATGTTTTCTCAAATTTTGGCACTCAATACGTCCCATTTTTAGCAAAGGTCATGCCAAATTTTTCTATTTTGGTTTAATTCGTGTACATATTGTGTAGCATCGATGGCGGTCAACATGGACAATAATCGAGGTGTAGCCGCAGCTGCGTATATGGAGATGGCGGTGAAGAAAATGTACAATACAAAGGAAAGCGTTATTCCATGTCCTTGTCCTAAATGCAAGAACACACTTATGTTTGACCCCTTCCGAGGGACTTTGTTGTCGCATTTGCTCAAAAGTGGTTTCATGGAAGGCTATAAGTTGGTGCCTGATGACCCACAGTATAGGGGATCGCAACAGCCTTCGAGTGAAGTAAAACCTAAATTTATTGATTCGACACAAGGGAGCCAAAGAATACTTATAAGCCTTAGCAGCTGAGTTGTCATTCAGCCACACCTGGAAAAGTACTAGTAACAGGGGTGATGTGAAAGCAGCAGTAACTTGAGAGCAATAGTACCAGTAAAGTAATAGTAGCAGCAGTAACTACGGAGGTAATGGCGCCAGAAAATATTTGGTGGTATGTTGACAGGAGAGCAATGATGATTAATATAGACCGGGGTTTCAGCTATCTACACTAGAGGTAACTCTCCAAATAAAGCATGTGTTGGGTGAACAAATTACAGTTGGGCAATTGATAAAATTGTGTGTGCATGACAATGCATATTATGATAAGATAAAGTTCACTGTAGTTTTTTAATTGGGCATTACAACAAAGTACATAGACTTGCTATCCAACTCATCTATGACTAAATAATCCACCTTCAGGTCAGCATCCGCATCACTTCCAGTATTAAGTTGCAAACAACAGATTATTGCATGAAGTAAAGTGTGTAATGTAAACAATGCAAATGACACGTAGACAATGCATCATTATTTTATCTCTAGTGGCAACAGCACATCCACAACCTTAGTCGTTTCTGTCAACTCGAGCCCAGATTTCTGGAGGCATGAACCCACTATCGAGTATAAATACTCCCTCTTGGAGATACAACAACTACTTGATCAGGGTAACCACAAGTACCGGAGAGCATGCAATACCTTAAATAAAACATAAGTACGATAACATGATGAACAAACTGATCATAAATCCACAATTCATCGGATCCCAACAAACACAACACCTATTACATCTGATGAATCTTAATCATGTAAGGCAGCTCATGAGATCATTGTATTGAAGTACATGGAGAGAGAGTACCAACTAGCTACAGCTAGAACCCGTAGTCCATGGGGGAACTACTCACAAACCATCATGGAGTCGAAGTGGAGACGGCGTGGTCGATGGAGATGGCTCTGGGGGTCAATCCCCGTCCCGGCAGGGTGCCGGAACAGGACCTTCTGACCCCCGAAACGAAGTTTGGTGGCGGCGGAGCTCTGGGTTCTATTCGGGAAAATCGTCGACTCTTTTAGGGTTTGCTCCGCGGGGGCTATTTATGGTCCAAAGGGCGGCTCCAGAAGGTTCCCGAGGCGGTCTCGCCACCCCTCGGCGTGGCCAGGTTTTTATCTGGTCTAGCCGACTTGTCGGGCCTCTCCAGGCCTCATTCGAACTCCGATTGAGCCAAATTTTATGTCTAGATCGTGCGGCGAAAAATTTCCTGCAATTTTCGTGACTAGACTTTTGCCATTTGACGTCGTCTTCGGGTCGGTTTGTGGAGATCTTCAAAAAGTATCTGCTGAGACAGATTCCTGCGTATCAGAGTCCAACTCCAACAAGGCCCTTTTTTGTTCTTGTCAATTTCCAAGTAATTTTACACATCAAAGTGTAAAACAAGAACATTGTGCATTTTTTACACTATTAATATGTTAGCCCAATAAATGTCTAAAATGATATAAAAAATATATAAAACATGTGCAACTGATATAAAACATGCATGGAACATAGATACGTTTGACACGTATCAAGCATCCCCAAGCTTAGTTCCTACTCATCCTCGAGTAGGTAAACGATAAAACAATATAATTTTTGAAGTGACATCCTGCCAACATAATCTTGATCCAATAGTGATGTAAGGCAAGTGAGCTGAGATCAAATTATTCAAATCAAATGTCTATAATTGATATTAAACAAAAGATAACAAAGCAAGATAGTTAAACAAGTTAAAACTTTCCATGAATGATGCTTTAAAGACATGAAACCGTACAAGGTTCATTATAGATGTTTTAACTATTCAGTGTAGGAGTTCTATCTTTCAATTCCAAGCATCAAGTAAATTTTCACAACATAGAAAGGATCCAGTCAAGTTAAAATAAACATGAAAATGAATCAACTGTTTCGAAGTCTACTCAACCGGTGAGCGTGAGCATTTGGTATTGACACCAGGATGTTATGGCAAAGAGAACGTTAATGGGGTTTGGAAGGCCAGTGGAAGAAAGTCTTACACAGCTAAAAATTGATCATTAGACAAGAGGAAGTCTTATAATCGAAGCTATGCAAGGAGTAGTGATTGCCACGCAACGGATGCACATAGAGCTATATGTATATGAAAGCTCTCCAATGGAACTAGTGGGGGTGCATCCAACTTGGTTGCTCATGAAGACCTAGAACACTTTTGAGGAGGCTCATCATTGGAATATACAACCCAATTTCTATAGTGTAAATTCCCCACATAGTTTATTAATGAAACATGAGAACTCTCTAAAATGGAGCATAGGTGCTAAACATGAACACAAATATGATAACTATGAAACTGCAGGTGCTAAACATGAGCACAACTTTGATAAAGGATAGTAGTGTTGCCCCCCCCCCCCCCCCCGATATGTCTCCAACGTATCCATAATTTCTGCTGTTCCATGCTTATATTATACCATTTTCTACATGTTTTGTATACACTTCATATCACTTTTATGCATTTTCTGGGACTAACCTATTAACAAGATGTCACAGTGCCAGTTCCCTGTTTTCAACCTCTATTTGTGAATACTTGTGACTCCAAGAGAGGGTATTTATGCATGATAGTTGGGTTCAACCTCTATTTAACCTGGGATAGTGACAGCAAGTTCTAAGGTTGTAGATGTGTTGTTGCCACTAGGGTAAAACAGCAATGCTTTATTCAAGGATGAAGGTATTGTTTACATTACGCACATTACTTAATACAATTGTCTGTTGCTTGCAACTTAATACTGGAAGGGGTACGGATGTTAACCGGAAAGTGGACTATTTAGGCATAGATGCATGCTGGATAGCGGTCTATGTACTTTGTCGTAATGCCCAAATGAATCTCATAGTAGACACCACAGCTCACACATGCATGTTATATGCACTTATCAATTGTCAATTGCCCAGCTGTAATTTGTTTACCCAGCATGTTAGTTATCTTATTGGAGAGACACCACTAGTGAACTGTGGACCCCGGTCCATTCTTTTACATCTGAAATACAATCTACTGCAATCATTGTTCTCTACTGTTTTATGCAAACAAACATCATCTTCCATTCGATACGTTTAACTCTTTGTTTTCAGCAAGCCGGTGAGATTGACAACCTCACTGTTAAGTTGGGGCAAAGTAATTTGATTGTGTTGTGCAGGTTCCACGTTGGCACCGGAATCCCTGGTGTTGCGCCGCACTACACTCCTTCACCAACACCTTCGAAGCAAACCTCGTTTTCCTACTGGTTCGATTAAACCTTGGTTTCATACTGAGGGAAACTTGCTGCTACACTCATCGTACCTTCCTCTTGGGGTTCCCAACTGACGTGTGACGTACAAGCATTGTTTCCGGTGCTGTTGCCGGGGAGATATTCCCTCGTCAACTTAGCACTAGCAACACGTTTTCTGGCGCCGTTGCCGGGGAAAACCGAATTGCTTCTGCAAGGGGAGTCTCTCACACCCAATCTCTTTACTTTGTTATTTGTCTTGCTTAGTTTATTTTTATTTAGTCTTGTTTGCTCTCTTTATCAAAAACACAAAAAAATTAGTTACTTGTTTAATTCGGTTTGATTTTGTTTTTCAAAATGAATGCTCATGATGTTGAAATTCTAAAACTGAAAGTTATGCCTAATGAAGTTAAAGATATTAAGTCATTTGCTACAGCAAATGCCATCCAAGTTCGAATTGATAATAATATTAGGATGTTGGCTGAATTGCATGCTAGGTGGGAAAAAGAGGAAGAACTTGAAAAAGAGAATAGTATAGTTAGAGTTTGTACTATCACCACCACTAGTAATGCTAATGTTTCACATGCTAGTAAGCCTCCTACTATTGATGGTAATGTTATTGGTGTTGGTAATGTCTCTACTACTTCTGCAAAGCGTTTGAAATTGCCTAAAACTGCTGAAACTTTTTCTGATAAAAGTGCTGAAATTTTTCAAACTATTGGAGACAATGGTTCCACCACCATTGACAATAATGATTTTGATTTTGATGATTGTAACATCTCTGAAGTTATTATGTTCTTGCAAAAATTAGCTAGAAGTCCCAATGCTAGCACTATTAATTTGGCTTTTACAAAGCATATTACAAATGCTCTTTTGCAAGCTAGGGAGGAGAAGTTGAAACTTAAAGCTTCTATTCCTAGGAAATTAGAAGATGGTTGGGAACCCATCATTAAGGTAAAGGTGAATGATTTTATTGCAATGCCTTGTGTGATCTTGGTGCAAGTATTTCGTTTTGCCCAAGAAGCTTTATGATATTCTTGATTTGCCACCTTTGGAACATTGTTATTTGGATGTTTTTCTCGCTGATAATGCTATGAAGAAACCTTTGGGGCGAGTTAATGATGTTTTTATTACAGTAAAAATAACCTTGTCCCCGTTGATTTTATTGTTATGGATATTGAATGCAATGCATCTTGTCCTATTGTTTTGGGAAGACCTTTTCTTCGAACTGTTGGTGCCATCATTGATATGAAAGAAGGTAATATAAGGTACCAATTTCCTCTCAAGAAAGGTATGGAACACTTCCCTAGGAAGAGAATGAAGTTACCTTTTGACTCTATTGTTAGAGCAAGTTATGATGTTGATGCTTCTTCTCTTGATAACACTTGATTTTCACTTTCTGCGCCTAGCTGAAAGGCGTTAAAGAAAAGCGCTTATGGGAGACAACCCATCGTTTTTATTTGCTGTTATTTTTGTTTTCTTTGAGTCAAGGAGTTTTGTTACTTCTGTAGCAACTCCTTTGTATCTTTATTTTATCGCAATGTTGTGCCAAGTAAAGTTCTATATTGAAAGTTGATGCAAGATTTGGATTTCTGCGCAGTGACAGATTTTTAGCTGTCACGGATTTGAGCTTATCTCCCTGTAGAAAATTCAAAAAATTCTGAAAAAATCACGCATATTCCTGAGATATGTACGCAACTTTCATTATTTTAGGCCAGATCCATCTGAGCAACTTAAGTGCCTCGAAAAAATTCGTCATTCCAGACTGTTCTGTTTTTGACAGATTCTGCCTTTTGTTTTGCATTCGCTCTTTTACTGTGTTTGTGTGGATTTCTTTGCTCCACAAAGCATTGGTGGCTGTAGCTAATGTCCAGAAGCTTTGGGATTGATTGTATCATTACAGAATATGAGAATTTTTGATTATGCACTAACCCTCTAATGAGAACTGTCTTGAGTTTGGTGTGAAGGAAGTTTTCAAGGATCAAGCGAGAAGGGTGATATTATGTGATCAAGAAGAGTGAAAAGCCTAAGCTTGGGGATGCCCCCGTGGTTCATCCCAACCATATTCAGAGAGACTCAAGCGTCTAAGCTTGGGGATGCCCAAGGCATCCCCTTCTTCATCAACAAACTTATCAGGTCATCTCTAGTGAAACTATATTTTAATTCTTTCACATCTTATGCGCTTTACTTGGAGCGTCTGTGTGTTTTTATTTTTGTTTTTGTTTGAATAAATTCGGATCCTAGCAATCCTTGTGTGGGAGAGAGACACGCTCCGCTTTTTCATGTGAATACTCATGTTCTTCACTTATATTTGTTGAGTATTCTTAACTAGCTACTGCAGTGCTTTTAGCTCCTGTTTTTCATGCATCTCTTCGAGCTGTTAGCACTTGTTTATAAATACTCTCTTGCTGCATTATATTATCATTTGGAGAGTTTATGTTTAAATAAATTATTGGTGTTTGTTTGGAAGAAAGAAAATGCTACATGTAGTAGTTGGTATTGGAAAAGACATATGCATTCTTGTAGATCATTGTCTTGTTTGATTTGATGCTTTGCAATTGTTTTGAGCTCTCAAGTAGATCATGTTTAAGCTCTTGCATCATGTAGTTAAAGCCTAGTAGTGGAGAACTACCGTAGAGCTTGTTGAGACTTGGGATGCATATTTGTTCTCTCTAAGGTCTAGATATTTTCTGGTAAAATGTTTGAGCAACAAGGAAGACAGTGTAGAGTCTTATAATACTTGCAATATGTTTTTATGTGATTCTTGCTGTACCGGTTTATACTTGTGTTTGCTTCAAACAACCTTGCTAGCCTAAACTCTGTACTGAGAGGGAATGCTTCTCGTGCATCCAAAACTTGAGCCAAAACCCATGCCATTTGTGTCCACCATACCTACCTACTATGTGGTATTTCCTGCCATTCCAAGTAAATATTTCATGTGCTACCTTTAAACTATTCAAAACTTTATTACTCCTTATTTGTGTCAATGTTTTATAGCTCATGAGGAAGTATGTGGTGTTTTATCTTTCAATCTTGTCATTTACTTCTGACAGACTTTCACCAATGGACTAGTGGCATATACATCCGCTTATCCAATAATTTGCAAAAAGAGCTGGCAACGGGGTGCCCAGCCCCAATTAATTACAACTTTCATTAATAATTCTCTTCACATGTTTTGCCCTGATTTATCAGTAAGCAACTTAATTTGCAAATAGACACTCCTCCATGGTATGTGAATGTTGGAAGGCACCCGAGGATTCGGTTAGCCATGGCTTGTGTAAGCAAAAGGTTGGGAGGAGTGTCATCTATAAAGAAACTAAAATACATGTGTAAACAAAAGAGAAGAGGGATGATCTACCTTGCTGGTAGAGATAACGTCCTTCATGGGAGCCGCTCTTGAAAGTCTGGTTGACAAGGGGGTTAGAGTGCCCACTACCATTCGTTGACAACAACAAACACCTCTCAAATACTTATTTTGTGCTCTCTATATGCTTTCGAAAACTTAAAAAGCTCTAGCACATGATTTAATCCCTGCTTCCCTCTGCGAAGGGCCTATCTTTTACTTTATGTTGAGTCAGTTTACCTACTCCTTTCTATCTTAGAAGCAAACACTTGTGTCAACTTTGTGTGCATTGATTCTTACATGTTTACTTATTGCACTTGTTATATTGCTTTATGTTGACAACTATCCATGAGATATACATGTTACAAGTTGAAAGCAAATGCTGAAACTTAATCATCCTTTGTGTTGCTTCAATGCCTTTTACTTTGAATCTATTGCTTTATGAGTTACCTCTTATGCAAAACTTTTTGATGCTTGTCTTGAAAGTACTATTCATGAAAAGTTTTTGCTTATATGATTCATTGTTTACTCTTTATCTATTTGTTAGCAAACTATAGATCATTGCTTTGAGTCACTTCATTCATGACATGAGCCTTGCAATATATTGATCAAGATTGTGTGAAAGCATGTCTCCTCAGAAATTATTTGTTGTTATCGTTTTACCTACTCGAGGACGAGTAGAACTAAGCTTGGGGATGCTTGATACGTCTCCAACGTATCCATAATTTCTGCTGTTCCATGCTTATATTATACCATTTGCTACATGTTTTATATACACTTCATATCACTTTTATGCATTTTCTGGGACTAACCTATTAACAAGATGCCACAGTGCCAGTTCCCTGTTTTCTGCTGTTTTTGGTTTCAGAAAGTTACTTCTGGAAATATTCTCGGAATTGCACGAAACAAAAGGCCAGTCCCTATTTTTCCAGCACGTACACGGAGTCCGAAGGAGAGACGAAGAGAGCCACGAGGTGGCCAAACCACCTGGCGGCGCGGCAGTGGGCCCAGCCGCGCCGCCTGTGGTTTGGGCCCCTCGGGGGTCCGCCGACATCGCCCCTTCGCCTATTTATTCCCCGAGACGTGAAAACCCTAAAACACCGAGCCTTTCATCCAGAACATATTCGCTGCCGCCGCCGTCGTCAACCCTAACTCGGGGGGTTCTGAAGCTCTTCCCGGCACCCTGCCGGAGAGGGGAATCATCACCGGAGGGCTCTACATCGCCATGCCCGCCTCCGGAGTGATGCGTGAGTAGTTCATCCTTGGACTATGGGTCCATAGCAGTAGCTAGATGGTTGTCTTCTCCACTTGTGCCATCATGTTTAGATCTTGTGAGCTGCCTATCATGATCAAGATCATCTTATTGTAATGCTACATGTTGTGTTTGCTGGGATCTGACTTATATTGATACCTATGTGGAGCTGAATATTATATTATCATGTCTATGTCATTTGTGATCTTGCATGCTCTCCGTTACTTGTTGAAGCCTTGGCCAAGTGAATACTTGTGACTCCAAGAGGGGGTATTTATGCATGATAGTTGGGTTCAACCTCTATTTAACCTGGGATAGTGACAGCAAGTTCTAAGGTTGTAGATGTGTTGTTGCCACTAGGGGTAAAACAGCAATGCTTTATTCAAGGATGAATGTATTGTTTACATTACGCACATTACTTAATGCAATTGTCTGTTGCTTGCAACTTAATACTGGAAGGGGTACGGATGTTAACCGGAAAGTGGACTATTTAGGCATAGATGCATGCTGGATAGCGGTCTATGTACTTTGTCGTAATGCCCAAATGAATCTCATAGTAGACACCACAGCTCACACATGCATGTTATATGCACTTATCAATTGTCAATTGCCCAGCTGTAATTTGTTTACCCAGCATGTTAGTTATCTTATTGGAGAGACACCACTAGTGAACTGTGGACCCCGGTCCATTCTTTTACATCTGAAATACAATCTACTGCAATCATTGTTCTCTACTGTTTTATGCAAACAAACATCATCTTCCATTCGATACGTTTAACCCTTTGTTTTCAGCAAGCCGGTGAGATTGACAACCTCACTGTTAAGTTGGGGCAAAGTAATTTGATTGTGTTGTGCAGGTTCCACGTTGGCACCGGAATCCCTGGTGTTGCGCCGCACTACACTCCTTCACCAACACCTTCGAAGCAAACCTCGTTTTCCTACTGGTTCGATTAAACCTTGGTTTCATACTGAGGGAAAACTTGCTGCACTCATCATACCTTCCTCTTGGGGTTCCCAACTGACGTGTGACGTACAAGCATTGTTTCTGCTGTTGCCGGGGAGATATTCCCTCGTCAACTTAGCACTAGCAACACATTTTCTGGCGCCGTTGCCGGGGAAAACCGAATTGCTTCTGCAAGGGGAGTCTCTCACACCCAATCTCTTTACTTTGTTATTTGTCTTGCTTAGTTTATTTTTATTTAGTCTTGTTTGCTCTCTTTATCAAAAACACAAAAAAATTAGTTACTTGTTTAATTCGGTTTGATTTTGTTTTTCAAATGAATGCTCATGATGCTGAAATTCTAAAACTGAAAGTTATGCCTAATGAAGTTAAAGATATTAAGTCATTGCTACAGCAAATGCCATCCAAGTTCGAATTGATAATAATATTAGAATGTTGGCTGAATTGCATGCTAGGTGGGAAAAAGAGGAAGAACTTGAAAAGAGAATAGTATAGTTAGAGTTTGTACTATCACCACCACTAGTAATGCTAATGTTCTACATGCTAGTAAGCCTCCTACTATTGATAGTAATGTTATTGGTGTTGGTAATGTCTCTACTATTTCTGCAAAGCGTTTGAAATTGCCTAAAACTGCTGAAACTTTTTCTGATAAAAGTGATGAAAATTTTATGCCTAAATAGTACTGGGTAATTGATAAAATTGTCTGGGCATGTGTTGGGTGAACAAATTACAGTTGGGCAATTGATAAAATTGTGTGGGCATGACAATGCATATTATGATAAGATAAAGTTCACTGTAGTATTTAATTGGGCATTACAACAAAATACATATACTTGCTATCCAACTCATCTATGCCTAAATAATCCATCTTCAGGTCAGCATCCGCATCACTTCCAGTATTAAGTTGCAAACAACAGATTATTGCATGAAGTAAAGTGTGTAATGTAAACAATGCAATTGACACGTAGACAATGTATCATTGTTTTATCCCTAGTGGCAACAGCACATCCACAACCTTAGTCGTTTCTGTCAACTCGAGCCCAAATTTCTGGAGGCATGAACCCACTATCGAGCATAAATACTCCCTCTTGGAGATATAAGCAACTACTTGATCAGGGTAACCACAAGTACCGGAGTGCATGCAAGATCTTAAATAAAACATAAGTACGATAACATGATGAACAAACTGATCATAAATCCACAATTCATCGGACACCAACAAACACAACACCTATTACATCTGATGAATCTCAATCATGTAAGACAGCTCATGAGATCATTGTATTGAATTACATGGGAGAGAGAGTACCAACTAGCTATAGCTTGAACCTTAGGCCATGGGGGGAACTACTAACAAACCATCATGGAGTTGAAGTGGAGACGGCATGGTCGATGGAGATGGCTCCGGGGGTCAATCCCCGTCCCGGCAGGGTGCCGGAACAGGACCTTCTGACCCCCGAAACGAAGTTTGGTGGCGGCGGAGCTCTGGGTTCTATTCGGGAAAATCGTCGACTCTTTTAGTGTTTCCTCCGTGGGGGCTATTTATGGTCCAATGGGCGGCCCAGAAGGTTCCCGAGGCGGTCTCGCCCCCCCCCCCCCTCGGCGCGGGCCAGGTTTTTATCTGGTCCAGCCGACTTGTCGGGCCTCTCCAGGCCTCATCCAAACTCCGATTGGGACGAATTTTATGTCTAGATCGTGCGGCGGAAAATTCCCTGCAACTTTCGCGACTAGACTTATGGCATTTGACGACGTCTTCGGGTTGGTTTGTGGAGATCTTCAAAAAGTATCTGCTGAGACAGATTCCTGCGAATCAGAGTCCAACTCCAACAAGGCCCTTTTTTGTGTTCTTGTCAATTTACAAGTAATTCCTACACATCAAAGTGTAAAACAAGAATATTGTGCACATTTGACACTATTAATAGGTTAGTCCAATAAATGTCTAAAATGATATAAAATATATAACATGTGACAACTGATATAAAACATGCATGGAACATCAAAAATTATAGATACGTTTGAGACGTATCAGTGCCAGATGAGGATGATGATGACAGAAATGAGAATATGCCCGATGTTGAGGAATGGTCGTCGTCGGACGATGATGAAGAAGGGGGAAACATTGACGTTGATGATGATCATGGTGATGATGTCGGGCCTGAAGAAGCTGCGATGGGCACGCAATGCTCGTTATCAACAAAGTTGGATGACCCATATCTTCAAGAGTTGCTTCGTAAGCAGACGTCAAATGAACATGCTGCGTGTAGGAAGGCAAAGAAGCTAGAGCAACTGTCGATAGACTCAAAAACTCCTTTGTACGAAGGTAGCAGTCCCAACCACAACCGTCTGGACATGACGCTTAAACTTCTTGACATAAAGGCGAAAACAAAAGCCACCCATAAATGCCTCGATATGATTTTAGAGTATGTGCACGAGTTGTTACCCAATGGGAACCGATTGCCTCAGAGTGTCGAAGAGGCTAAGAAAGTCGTGTGCCTCTTGATTTGCCGCATACTGGATATCACACGTGCATCAATGATTGCATCATCTATCGGAACGAGCATGTGTCCAGTGTGCGGTCACTCCCGTTACAAGCGTGGAAAGAAGAGTCCTCAGAAGGTTGTATGGTACTTTCCTCTCATTCCTCGTTTGCAACGCTATTATCAGGACAATAAAGAAGCAGAGCTAATGCGTTGGCACAAGGATATGACAAAGGAAAAAGTAAGTGATAACATGCTGAGACACCTAGCGGATGGTTTGCAGTGAAAAAAGGTTGAATATATGAACAAAGAGTTCGGGGATGAGGTAAGGAACCTGAGGTTGGGCCTTAGTACGGATGGACTAAATCCGTTTGGCAACCAGAGCACAAATCACAACACGTGGCCCGTGTTTGTATGGATGTACAATTTGCCCCCTTGGTTGTGCATGAAGAGAAAATACATACACATGGTTATGCTAATCCAAGGGCCAACACAACCAGGTAGCGATATCAACATGTACATGCAGCTGGTAAAGGAGGAGCTAGACACGTTAAGGGATAAGAAAGGTGTCCGTACATGGGACACCTACAAACAAGATTATTTCAATATGAGAGCTGTGTTGCTGACGACGTTACAAGACTTTCCGGGTTTAGGGTATGTGTCTACGCATGTGTCAAGTGTATGGACCAGACAGCTTACCGCCAGCTATCAAAATTGGGGTCTTGTACAACTGTGTACCAGGGTCATCGGAGGTGGCTTGACCCGAATGACGAGTGGAGAAAAAGAAAAGATCTGTTCAACAATACAGTTGAGACCCGAGGACCGCCACGTCCGAGAAAAAGGATAGAGATTCTTGAAATGCTGAACAATTGGAAGGAGTGCCCTTTCCGGGGAAAGAAACGAAAGGCACCCGAGCCTCTTTGCAAAACATGGAAAAGGAAGTATGTTTTTTGGGACTTGCCCTACTGGCCACTTCTTGATACGCCACATTCTCTTGATTCATTGCATATCATTAAGAACGTGACCGAGAGTATGTTGGCCACAATGTTCATGATGCCAGAAAAGGGTAAAGATGGACCAAAGGCAAGAATAGATTTGGAAGAACTAGACATCAGGGTAGATCTTCATGTATCAAAGAAGGAGAAATTAGATCACGAGACAGGGGAGACATCTGTCATGAGCCAAAAGGGGACGAAAACCAAAGTGCATAGTCCCCCGCTTGCTTCACTCTTAATCCAGCGGAGATGAAACAAGTTTTTGAGTGTCTTTACGACATGAAGAAACATAGGTTCAATGGGATGAAGTCTCATGACTGTCACGTGATAATGACACAGTTACTTCCAGTTGCACTTAGAAGTGTCATGGACAACCACGTCCGTGACACATGATACGTCTCCAACGTATCTATAATTTCTGATGTTCCATGCTTATATTATACCAATTGCTACATGTTTTATATACACTTTATATCATTTTTATGCATTTTCCGGGACTAACCTATTAACAAGATGCCGAAGTGCCAGTTCCCGTTTTCTGCTATTTTTGTTTCCAGAAAATTACTTCTGCGAATATTCTCGGAATTGCACGAAACAAAAGGCCAAGTCCCTATTTTTCCAGCACCGTCACGGAGTCCGAAGGAGAGACGAAGGAGGGCGCCGAGGTGGCCAAACCACATGGTGGCGCGGCCAAGGGTGGGACCGCGCCACCAGGTGAGGTGGGCCCCTCGGGACTCCACCGACGCCGCCCCTTCGCCTATATATTGCCTCAGATGCGAAAACCCTAAAAAATCCTATCATACTCCACGAAGAATTCCGCAGGGCCGCCGCCATCGAAGACAAGTTTCGGGGGACAGAATCTCTGTTCCGGCACGCCGTCGGGACGGGGAAGTGGCCCCGGAGCCATCTCCATCGACTCCATCGCCATCTCCAGCGCCGCCGCCGCGCCGTGGCTGCAGCGGTCCGTCGTCTCCTCTCCGGGCTGCACCTCTTCATCAACCTCTCCATCAAGTGTGCTCACCATGACCATGTGTGAGTAGTCTCCCCCGATGCTGAGGGCTCTACCGGTAGCTATGTGGTTTATCTCTCTCTCCCATGGTGTGATCTTTATGTGATCATGAGTATTGCTAGTATCGCTGAATTCATATGTAATGTTTATGCTACTCAAGTGATTGTATCTAGTTTCTGGATTCATTGTGACAACACGGTATCAAGGTGACAGTGTGGGTACTTGTGTGACTCTATGAATAATTTAGACATTTATCATGGTTTATTCTTGGGAATTGTGGTGTTTGTTTACTCAGACTTTGAGGAGTGCTTTTGCAGCCCTACACATAGTACTCTTGCGTTATCAAGAAGGAGAATAATCCCGAGTATCATTTACTTGCATTCAGTTGTGCTAACATGTTGAGAGGTACCACTAGTGAAAGTATGATCCCTAGGCCTTGTTTCTAAGCATTGAAACACCGTTTACATCAAGTTCTGCTACATGTTTGCTTGCTGCCATCTTTATTTCAGATTGCAATTACTACTTGCAATCATCCATATCACTTGTATTTCACTATCTCTTCGCCGAACTAGTGCACCTATACATCTGACAAGTGTATTGGGTGTGTTGGGGACACAAGAGACTTTTTGTATCTTAATTTCAGGGTTGCTTGAGAGGGATATCTTTGACCTCTACCTCCCTGAGTTCGATAAACCTTAGGTGATTCACTTAAGGGAAACTTGCTGCTGTTCTACAAACCTCTGCTCTTGGAGGCCCAACACTGTCTACAAGAATAGAAGCACACGTAGACATCAAGCTATTTTCTAGCGCCGTTGCCGGGGAGGTAAGTGATGGAAGAAATCTCCTTTAGATTCTGCAATTATTTCTTTTTGTTTCTTGTTTTTATTTTCACTAGTTAGGCTTAATGGAAAACAACAACAAAATTAGAGATCTCTATGAACTTTATATGGAATTAGGACATGATGCTTTTGAAGAGAAAATTAAAAAACCTATGGAGGCTTGTTTGCATAATAGTGGTAGTAATGTTATTAGTATAAATTCTTTGGACACCATTATTGCTAAGGCTGTGGAAAAGCCTAAGCTTGGGGAAGCTAGTTTATATGAAAATAATCTTTTTTGCTCCTCAGCTATGGAGGAATTATTTTGCCTTGATAATGCTTTGTCTCCAATATGTGATAATTCTAATGATGTTTGTGATATTCCAAATCCACCTGTTGAAAGTATTTCTTTCAAAATACCTATGAAAATTGTTGAAAGGGTTATGAATCATCAGTATGCAGGGGATGGATCAATCCATCCAAGTGCTCACTTGTCGAAACTTACAGAACTTTGTGAGTTATTTAAGGTTGCAGGTCTATCAAGAGAAAAGGTCATGAGGAAACTATTTCCATTGTCACTTAAGGACAAAGCAAAGGAATGGTATAGGCTGCTGGATGAACAACCTTCGAATTGGAAACAGCTTGAATCTCTCTTTTACTCTAAATTGTATCCTCTTCATGAAGTGCATCTAGATAGGAATTACATTTATAATTTTTACCCTCATGATGGAGAAAGCATTGCTCAAGCTTGGGGAAGGCTAAAAACATTAATACTCAAATGTCCTAACCATGAGCTTTCTGAGGAATTAATTGTTACTAATTTTTATGCAAGGCTTTCAGGTCATTGGAAAGATTATCTAGATGCCTGTTCAGAGGGTTCTTTCACAAGTAAGAAGTTTGAAGCTAGATGGGATCTTCTTGAAAGAATTCAAAACAATGCTGAGAATTGGGAGAATGACAAAGGTAAAGAATCAGGTATAAACTATGAATATGATTGCATTAAGTCTTTCGTTGAAACTACTAGTTTTTAAGAGCTTAGTGCTAAATATGGTCTTGATTCTCAAATTATTGTTGATTGTTTTAGAACCTTTGCTTCTCATATTAATGTTCCTAAAGAAAATTGGGATGTGTATCATGAACCTTTCAAAGACACTTGCATGGAAAATGAAATTGTTGTTAATGATTGCAATAAACATGCTCAAACTTCTGAAAATACTATTTCTTATAAGCATGTTAATTTTTGTGGAATGCATAGACCTTGTGGAATTAATCAATCTAAGATGAATATTGTATCTATCATAGGAATGAAAAAACTAGAACATGGTACAAAGCTCTAAGAGATCTTGGTGAAAAAGTTTGTGACCTCCATCCTTTTATTTGTGAACTTTTCTATGAAGTGGGTCATTTTAATTTTCAATGTTCAGGTCATGATAATAGCCTTTCGAATCCAATTACTGCAAATTTGTATTGTGATAACATGATCACTCCTAATCAACATGATGAACTTACATTATTTTTGGGGTGTGAAGAGTTATCAATAAAAACTTCCTTGTTAGATATGAGTGATCTTGATATGAATAGTGTGTTGCATGGATGTTATCTCTATTGTGTTAATAATTGCCATGCTAACGGAAACTCAATTCGGTGCCCGAGCGCAGATACACTGGAAATCATGTGCGTACGTTTGCATCGGGATCGGTCCCCACGGTTTCCTTCAGTCGACCTTTTACCATAGTAAAACCAGGACAGTGGCCCACGGGCACGCAGGCAGTAATGGATCTGTACCTCGTGGGACAGACGGTGTCGTCCACCACTCACGGAATAGACACGGCCGGATGGGCCGCTACCTCATTCAAAGCAAGGTTCAGCAAATCTTATCCCCACTCGTCGTCTTCCTTCGTCTCCCTCCCTCAACACAGCCGCCCCCATCTAGTTCTACCTTTGCCGACGGGATGCATGTCTTCCTCCGCCTCATCTTCTCAAGCTCTGCCACCCCCAAACGTTGATGACGAAGGTGGCCGGTGCGGGTCCTCGTACACGGCAGAGGTGCCGCCCAGCCGGAACTTGCTGCCGCCAGCATTGGCGCGCCGGACATGCTTCTCCGCGCGGGGCGTGGACGATGCTGCGGCTGCAGGACATCTCGAACACCCCCAGCACAGGCCTGGACCGCGCCGCCCGCATCGGCGCGGCCTTCCGCCACGCCCCCATGAGCGTGATGTACACCATGACTCCCTTGTGCGTCTTGGTCTTAAGGGACCCAGCGCTTGATGCGCCTGACCAGCCGCCGACGATGAAGAGCTCATCCTCGACGCCGGCGACGGAGAACATGGACCTCCCTCGGAGCGCGGCCGCACCGACCCGGCGCCACCGGTGCGTGGCCACGTCGAGCGCATGTACGGATGTCGCTACGCCTCCTCCTCCCCAGCCGTCGTCTCCCTCGAGCCCGAACAGGAACAGCCACGGCGTGGTCGCCGCGCGCAGCCCCTCGCGGCGCAGGCGCAGGAGCTGCGGCGCGACGATGAGGTCCTTCCACCGCCTGCAGTCGCAGCGCGCGGCTAGGAGCGAGGCGAGCGGGAGCCGGCTCAGCACCATCTCCAGCACCTCGTCCGGGAGCTCCGTCAGGGTTGTCGCATCCACCTCCTCCGACGTCACCACCACCGCTGCCGTGCCGCGGCGCGCGACGGCGACAGCGGGGCCCTTCTTCCAGGAAAAGCACTGGAGCGCGCGCTCCTCATGCGCAACCGCAACCCCGAGCGTTTCTGGGTCGTCCTCGCCGTCAACCTGAAGCGCGGGCGAGCCATCGGCGACGAATCGACTGACGCACAAGCGGTGGTGCTGAGGTAGGGAGCCAGGCACGTGGCGGAGCTCGCGAGTTTCCTTTTTTTTTCGAGACACCGGGTTTATTCGGCGATCTCAGCCGTCAGGTTGCTCCGTCAAACACGTGAAGTGGTGTCATCCGTGGGCCCCACAGTCCAGCTTTGTAGTTTAGATTCACCGTGCCACCACGGTTTTTACCGTGCCACCTCACGTGCAGACAAAGGCTACGTACACAATCTCAACGAGAATTGCACGGACTTGATATCGAGAGCAAATGAGCTCGGGCACCAAATCGCCCCTCTCCCATGCTAACACCTACATACACAATATTATAAAGGATGAGACTTTACCAAAGTATGACAGGACTAATATGTGTTTTGTTCGCATTAATGAAAGAGAGGAGCCCCCAAGTTTCTTCCATTGTCTCTAATACTAAACCAGGTTATGTGGAGGAGCTTCCTTTCAAACCTCTCCCTCCTAAAGATAAAAAGAAGAGGGAAAGAAGAAGAAGAAGAGGAGGAGTAAAAGGAAAGAGGAAACGGTATCTTCTCCCAAACTTGTTGCTCCTGTTACAATTGATACTTATAATTCTGAATTCGATGATTCTGAACTTGATGATGAACCTATGCCAGTTACTTATATTAGTGATCATGATTGGGAAAATGAAACTACTTTTGATATTGAAAATCTTTGGGGTACCAATTCTGAAAATGATGATATTAATGATTGCCATACTATTAGTACTATCCATGTTTCTTCCAATGATGATATGAAAAGCTCTAAGCTTGGGGATGAGGTGTTTGAAAATCCTTTTGCTATTGCTGATTATATGCTTGATACATCTCCTTCTATTAAAAATGATGATATGTTTACAGATGAACACACTTTGGAAGATAACTATTCTATTGCTTATGATGATACTATGCCTCCAGTCTTTGATAATTATTATAAAGAATACTATGACATAGGTTATAATTACAATTATCCTCATGAAACTTGTCATGGTTATGGAGGGATTACCCAAAACCATCCCTTTAATATACAACTTGTCTATCATATTCAAGTTCTTTCTGATGATCCTACTCCCACTATTACTAATGATATTGTTTATGCTTATGTGGATAGTAAAGATACTTTTGTGCATATGGATCATGGTAAGAATGTTTCATGTGATGGTTATATTGTGGATTTTATCAATGATGCTACTGAAAGTTTTTATGAGAGAAGGAGACATGGCTTCATATATCACAATAATATTGAATATCCTCTCTTTTTGTTCAAATTTTTGAAGTTGCACTTGTTTTATCTTTCTATGTCAGTAGCTTCATGCTTTAATAATTTGTTTTCTTACAAGATTCCTTTGCATAGGAAGTGGGTTAGACTTAAATGTGTTTGATATTTGCTTTTTGATGCTCTTCTATATTCAACTCTTATACATATGAGAGCATTATCAAAATCACTATGCCTAGCTAAAAGGCTTTAAAGAAAAGCGCTTATGGGAGACAACCCATCGTTTTTATTTGCTGTTATTTTTATTTTCTTTGAGTCAAGGAGTCTTGTTACTTCTGTAGCAACTCCTTTGTATCTTTATTTTATCGCATTGTTGTGCCAAGTAAAGTTCTATATTGAAAGTTGATGCAAGATTTGGATTTCTGCGCAGTAACAGATTTTTGGCTGTCACGAATTTGAGCTTTTCTCCCTGTAGAAAATTCGAAACATTCTATGAAAAATCACGCATCTTCCTGAGATATGTACGTAACTTTCATTATTTTGGACCAGATCCATCTGAGCAACTTAAGTGCCTCGAAAAATTCCGTCTTTACAGACTGTTCTGTTTTTGACAGATTCTGCCTTTTGTTTTGCATTCGCTCTTTTACGATGTTTGTGTGGATTTCTTTGCTCCACAAAGCATTGGTGGCTGTAGCTAATGTCCAGAAGCTTTGGGAATGATTGTTTCATTACAGAATATGAGAATTTTTGTTTATGCACTAACCCTTTAATGAGAACTGTCTTGAGTTTGGTGTGAAGGAAGTTTTCAAGTATCAAGCGAGAAGGGTGATATTATGTGATCAAGAAGAGTGAAAAGCTTAAGCTTGGGGATGCCCCCGTGGTTCATCCCCAACCATATTCAGAGAGACTCAAGCGTCTAAGCTTGGGGATGCCCAAGGCATCCCCTTCTTCATCAACAACTTATCAGGTCATCTCTAATGAAACTATATTTTAATTCTTTCACATCTTATGCGCTTTACTTGGAGCGTCTGTGTGCTTTTATTTTTGTTTTTGTTTGAATAAATTCGGATCCTAGCAATCCTTGTGTGGGAGAGAGACATGCTCCGCTTTTTCATATGAATACTCATGTTCTTCACTTATATTTGTTGAGTATTCTTAACTAGCTACTGCAGTACTTTTAGCTCCTGTTTTTCATGCATCTCTTCGAGTTGTTAGCACTTGTTTATAAATACTCTCTTGTTGCATTATATTATCATTTGGAGAGTTTATGTTTAAATAAATTGATTGGTGTTTGTTTGGAAGAAAGAAAATGCTACATGTAGTAGTTGGTATTGGAAACTCTTGCATCATGTAGTTAAAATACTAGTAGTGAACTACCGTACAGCTTGTTGAGACTTGGGATGCATATTTGTTCTCTCTAAGGTCTAGATATTTTCTAGTAAATGTTTGAACAACAAGGAAGACAGTGTAGAGTCTTATAATACTTGCAATATGTATTTATGTAATTCTTGCTGTACCGGTTTATACTTGTGTTTGCTTCAAACAACCTTGCTAGCCTAAACTCTGTACTGAGAGGGAATGCTTCTCGTGCATCCAAAACTTGAGCCAAAACCCATGCCATTTGTGTCCACCATACATACCTACTATGTGGTATTTCCTGCCATTCCAAGTAAATACTTCACGTGATACCTTTAAACTATTCAAAACTTTATTACTCCTTTTTTGGGTTAATGTTTTATAGCTCATGAGGAAGTATGTGGTGTTTTATCTTTCAATCTTGTCATTTACTTCTGACAGACTTTCAACCAATGGACTAGTGGCATATACATCCGCTTATCCAATAATTTGCAAAAAGAGTTGGCAACGGGGTGCCCAGCCCCAATTAATTACAACTTTCATTAATAATTCTCTTCACATGTTTTGCCCTGATTTATCAGTAAGCAACTTAATTTGCAAATAGACACTCCTCCATGGTATGTGAATATTGGAAGGCACCCGAGGACACTACAAGAAATATGCTATGCTATGACCCTCAATATTGGTCACTGAATGGTCATATATTTTAATTTGTGACCTTTTTGTGACCAAAAACACTTGGTCACGTTATGAGCGTCACTAACGATCCAATATGACCATTTTTGTGGATTGGTCATAGACCTCTATGACCAAAATAAAAGGTCACAGATTTATGACCAAATTTTTGGTCACTGGCAATCTGGCCACGCCACGTCAAATCCAACGTGGCAAAGCTGACGTGGCAATTTTGTGACCAAATGGAATGGTCGTAGACCAGAATCAGCCCAGTCTAGTTCAGCTGTTTAGATGGGCTGAATTATTGGGCTCGGCCTACTAAAATCAACTGCCACTGCCTACTAAATATAAGCCTATAATTAATTAAGTCCAATGATAGATTTATAGATTCCTGGCAGGATATTATATGAACCAAACATTTCCTAAACTGGCACCAAGCATAGGACAAAGAAAATGGTCATCAGTAGAACAAAGCACTACCTTGTAGGCACTTCGACTCTTTTAATTAGACATAAGGGAGTCCATGTGACTAACGCAAACAACCTGCACATCCAAGAACAAACAAAATGAGAGACAAGCAGAAAATTGGCTAGAAAATCAAGTAGATAGTTTACTGTACTAGTATCTACTTTGCAAGACAGATGGCATCAACTACTTAGACAAGTTAAATATTGGATAAGTATACCGCAAGAATGAGATCAAAACTAATTAATATCAAAAGAAGAAACCATTCCACTGCTTTTGTCGAATCTAGTATTGTTACAGGCAATGCTGCATGAAGTCATTTAATCAAATTGATTTGAAGTAGCAACAGCAAATATGGTTAATCTCCATACAAAAATATCTGAACATTGGGTTTAAATATTTAACTTGAGAAGAAAAAAGTAATCTGATGATGTCCATGAAATTCAACATGCTTCCATGATGAATTATACACTGAATAGCAACATAAGCATAGCCAATTATGTATGATAAAGTAAAACAATTTCTGCTCCTGAACATGCAAATCCTTGGATCTCATAAACTATTGGCCATCACTGGGGAACTTATTCCCAAACTAGTTATAACCACAAGCCATGAGTCACAAGAAATAAAGACTAATATGGCTTGAAGCTAAAACTAAACAAGCATTCATCTTCATCGGGACATTGCTACTAACAAATAAGGACTCTGCAATCATATTGATGTCCCTCAGATCTCATAGCTAATATGGCCATCACCGACAATTCCAAACAATGGTTTTAGCCCCAAGCCATCAACAGCTCATCAGAATTGTATGACAGATGGCTTGAAGCTAAAACCAGTCATCAACCATCTTTGAACCTAAATTTTATCTTCACGGGGACATCAACTCTGAGTAACTGAAAAATGCAGTGCCAACTAAAAGAATAGAGAAATTTCTCGTTGGTGTTTGTTGTGCCATTCCTGGGATCTCATAGCTATTGGCTATGACAGATGAACTTAAAAGCAAACTAGTTTTAACCACAAGCCCCACGTCAAACGATATAAAGACCAGAATGGCGTGAAGCTAAAACTAATGAAACATTTTTCTTTGGTACTACATTTTTTCATCATTTGGGGCACTGTGGCACGCTGCTACTTGAGCTAGATACTACAAACACAACTACTCAATATGACAAAAAAATTACACAGCTGCCAGTGAAACCAAAGAGAAGGAAGGATCCTGCTGCAGTGATATTGATGTCCCTCGGATCTCATAGCTAATATGGCCATCACTGACGATTCCAAACAATAGTTTTAGCCCCAAGCCATCATCAACTCATCAGAGTTGTATGACAGATGGCTTGGAGCTAAAACCAGTCATCAACCATCTTTGGACCTCGATTTTATCTTCACCGGGACATCAACGGCATAAACACTGTGTAGCTGAAAAATGCAGTGCGGACTAAAAGAGACATCCATGTTTCTCTTGTGCGAACGAATCGAACTATAATACACAGCTCAACAGAATAGTAAGCAGAAGGAAAGATCCTGCTGCAGTAATATTTATGTCCCTCAGATCTCATAGCTAATATGGCCATCACTGATGATAACAACACAATGGTTTTAGCCCCAAGCCATCATCAACTCATAAAGATTGTATGACAGATGGCTTGGAGCTAAAACCACTCATCAATCATCTTTGGACCTAGATTTTATCTTCACTGGGACATCAAGTGCATACACACTGTCAACGTACAACTGACAAATGCAACGCCAACTCAAAACAAAGAAATTTGGCAGACACAAGCGTGCAGCACAGCCAAACAAACATACAAATCCAAGTAGAGTTTATCATCCCACATTACATGAACATACAAGTGTACTTTCTACTACTAAAAGAAATTGGCTCCGCATGTTGAATTTACGTACCTGGCGGGAGGGACTGCTTGAGCTTGTTGGCCTTGTCGGCGTCGAAGACGCAGATGGTGTAGAGGTGGCGGGAGCAGCGCACCTTGAACTTGACGGCGTCCTTGGTCCGCTTGATCCGCACCGATCGCGCGTCCTTGCGCCGCGCCGTCAGCAGGAAGTCCTTGTCCCTAGGGGTTGAGGCGGTGCCTTGCAACTCTGTCCTTGACGAAGAGGCAGGAGGATGAGAGCTCCTTCGGATCTGTGAGAGCACATGCGAGGAGTGGGTCAGTAGGGAGCAAGGAACGGAGGAGGGGCAAGGAACGAACGGATCTGGAACGGTGAAGAGCGGCGGGCGGGTCAGAGCCAAGGAAGAGAGGGAGGGATGGCGGACGTGAGGGGTCTTACCGGCAGCGGCGGCTCGTCGGAGTCGCATGGGCCCTCCCACGCGCACGGACGCGGGTAGGCGAGCTCGACGGAGCGCCGCGCATCACGCTACGGATGCACGCGCGCCGGCGAGCATGCCACCGGCGGTTCCGGCGTCCGTGCGGAGGTGCTGCGAGGCTGGGCGGAGATTCCGGAGAAGGGCGAGAGGGGGGCGGATCTGGATCCCGCGAGGCACTGGGCTGGCGGCTAGGGTTCGGAGAAGGGCAACGACGGGGTTCAGAGCGGCGGCGGCGAAGAAACGGGATCGAGGTGGACTGGTGGAGAGAGAGATGCACGGCGCGGTGGCGAAGAAAGGGGTTAGGGTTTCCGCGGGACTACGGCGATGCGCTGCTTAAATGCTGGAAAAGCGCGCTCCCCGCCGTCGGATAGACATCGGACGGTCGTGGTGATCCTGCACCTGCCCAACGGGCCTAAGGCTGGGGAGGAGATCAGAGGCTGGGCCAGTTTCGGCCCAGTTCAGCATAATTTTTTACAGAAAAAAACTTTTGGTTGACATAAATGTGCCCGAATTTGGCACATGTGTTCATTGTGGGATGGCAAGCAATGTTGCCGACCAAAGATTTCGACATGTTTCACAAAAAAAACCACTTTCCATTTTTCAAGTGCTTAAAATAGCGTTTTTTGTGAAGCGCCTACCGAGAAAGTCGTCCAAAATGGCACCGACACATTTTCTTCACATAGTAGACATCATTTCATGTACAATCACCAAAAGGCATGCATTTTCGAGCTCTCTGCCTATTTTCGGCCATTTATACGGCTTCCTGCCGATTCAGCAAGAAACGACTAGATTTTGAACTGCAGCTGCCAAATAGCTTGCCCGTTATTTTTCCGAAATTTCATTTTTAGCTTCACAAGTATCCATTTCATCATAGATACATCAAAATATCCACATGATTCAAACACTAGAACGAACGGTCACGGCCACGAATTCGACTAGATTTTCAAATGAGCACACGAAATTCAAAAAAATCAAAAAAATGCAAAACCTTCGCGTAGCGTCATGATATGTGACCTAGTTACCAAAAAAAAATATAAACTTGCATTGTGGAACTTTTACTGCAAAAGTGTTCTCAGAAACTTGCTATCACGAACGAACATTCATAGCTTTCAAGATGAAGGAGCAATGTTTTGGCCACATTCATGACATAGTTTGTCGAAATGTGCCCGAATTTGGCACATGTGTTCATTGTGGGATGGCAAGCAATGTTGTCGACCAAAGATTTCGACATGTTTCACAAAAAAAACCACTTTCCATTTTTCAAGTGCTTAAAATAGCGTTTTTTGTGAAGCGCCTACCGAGAAAGTCGTCCAAAATGGCACCGATACATTTTCTTCACATAGTAGACATCATTTCATGTACAATCACCAAAAGGCATGCATTTCCAAGCTCTTTGCCTATTTTCGGCCATTTATACGGCTTCCTGCCGATTTAGTAGGAAACGGCTAGATTTTGAACTGCAGCTACCAAATAGCTTGCCCGTTATTTTTCCGAAATTTCATTTTTAGCTTCACAAGTATCCATTTCATCATAGATACATCAAAATATCCACATGATTCAAACACTAGACACGAACGGTCACGGCCACGAATTCGACTAGATTTTCAAATGAGCACACGAAATTCAAAAAAAAATCAAAAAATGCAAAACCTTCGCGTAGCGTCATGATATGTGACCTAGTTACCAAAAAAAAATATAAACTTGCATTGTGGAACTTTTACTGCAAAAGTGTTCTCAGAAACTTGCTATCACGAACGAACATTCATAGCTTTCAAGATGAAGGAGCAATGTTTTGGCCACATTCATGACATAGTTTGTCGAAATGTGCCCGAATTTGGCACATGTGTTCATTGTGGGATGGCAAGCAATGTTGCCGACCAAAGATTTCGAAATGTTTCACAAAAAAAACCACTTTCCATTTTTCAAGTGCTTAAAATAGTTTTTTGTGAAGCGCCTACCGAGAAAGTCGTCCAAAATGGCACCGATACATTTTCTTCATATAGTAGACATCATTTCATGTACAATCACCAAAAGGCATGCATTTTCGAGCTCTCTGCCTATTTTCGGCCATTTATACGGCTTCCTGCTGATTCAGTAGGAAACGGCTAGATTTTGAACTGCAGCTGCCAAATAGCTTGCCCGTTATTTTTCTGCAATTTCATTTTTAGCTTCTCAAGTATCCATTTCATCATAGATACATCAAAATATCCACATGATTCAAACACTAGAACGAACGGTCACGGCCACGAATTCGACTAGATTTTCAAATGATCACACGAAATTCAAAAAAAAATCTAAAAAATGCAAAACCTTCGCGTAGCGTCATGATATGTGACCTAGTTACCAAAAAAAAATATAAACTTGCATTGTGGAACTTTTACTGCAAAAGTGTTCTCAGAAACTTGCCATCACGAACGAACATTCATAGCTTTCAAGATGAAGGAGCAATGTTTTGGCCACATTCATGACATAGTTTGTCGAAATGTGCCCGAATTTGGCACATGTGTTCATTGTGGGATGGCAAGCAATGTTGCCGACCAAAGATTTCGACATGTTTCACAAAAAAAACCACTTTCCATTTTTCAAGTGCTTAAAATAGCGTTTTTTGTGAAGCGCCTACCGAGAAAGTCGTCCAAAATAGAAATACTTCGCGATGTGTCATTATATGTGACCTAGTTTTGAGGATGTTTGCATTTCATCATGGCATAATTTTAAAAACACTGCATTTTTTTAATCTTGCATTTGAATTTAAAAGAATAATCCCAAATTTTTATTTCAAATTCCACAAAACCCTATATAAAGTAATATATAATCTTAGCAATACTATGTATTTTATTTTGACTAAAAACAGTCACTAATAGTCTATAATGATAGAGGACATATTTACAAATTTTTCAAATTTTATTTCGGTTAAATTGGAATTCAAAATCAAAAGTTAGAAAAGAAAACAGAAAAAAATAAAAAGAAAGGAACAAAGAAAAAAGAACAGCCGAGGTGGGCCGTTGGCTAATGGCTAATGGGCCTGGTGGTTGAAGTAGCGCAGGACCATAGTTGAAGTAGTATGAGCACGTTATGTGAACAACAACGACCGAGTGGCCTGGTGGTTCGCTCTCTCTAGCGTGAGTGCGTGGCCTGTAGGGCGCGGGTTCGAGTCCCCGGAAGCCCTTTTTTTCGATTATTTGCCTGCGTGGCTTGCCCTGTGGCGGGTCCCACTGATCAGCAGAGCGGTCCCACATGTCATACGGGTTGGCCCCGCATGGCGGGTCCCACTGGTCAGCTGAGCGGGTCCTGCATGTCAGACGGGGCGAGTCCCACTGATCAGCAGAGCGGTCCCACATGTCATACGGGTTGGCTCCGCATGGCGGGTCCCACTGGTCAGCTGGGCGGGTCCCACTGATCAGCAGAGCGGTCCCACATGTCATACGGGTTGGCCCCACATGGCAGGGTCCCACAGGTCACACGGTGGGTCCCACATGGCGGGTCCCACATGTCGGTTGGGCTGGGCGGGTCCCACTGGTCATTGTCTGTGCTACTCTTGACAGTGGGTCCCACATGTAAGAGTGACACGTAGGCAAAAATGACACCTAAACACTGACACGTAGGCGAGACCGCTGAGTTGGCTGTCCAGTCAGAGTGACACATAAGCGAAAATGACACCTAAGCACTAACACGTAGGCGAGATTGCTGAGTTGGCTATCCACTAATGCGAATGACCATTTAAATTGGTCGTAGTCGTCTAGAAAAAAGGTCATAGGCCAGGGCTGTCTGGATTATGACCAATTCATGATAGGGGACCATGACCTTTCTGACAAAATTGGTCATAAATTTGTGTTGTTTACACCCTAAAAAACAGCGTATGACCAACTGGTTCAAAATGGTCATAGATCTATGACCAATATTTTGAGCGTCACAATAAAAGGTCATAGGATAGCATATTTCTTGTAGTGGGATTCGGTTAGCCATGGCTTGTGTAAGCAAAAGGTTGGGAGGAGTGTCAACTATAAAGAAACTAAAATACATGTGTAAACAAAAGAGAATAGGGATGATCTACCTTGCTGGTAGAGATAACGTCCTTCATGGGAGCCGCTCTTGAAAGTCTTGTTGACAAGGGGGTTAGAGGGCCCACTACCATTCGTTGACAACAACAAACACCTCTCAAATACTTATTTTGTGCTCTCTATATGCTTTCGAAAACTTAAAAAACTCTAGCACATGATTTAATCTCTGCTTCCCTCTGTGAAGGGCCTATCTTTTACTTTAGGTTGAGTCAGTTTACCTACTCCTTTCTATCTTAGAAGCAAACACTTGTGTCAACTTTGTGTGCATTGATTCTTACATGTTTACTTATTGCACTTGTTATATTGCTTTATGTTGACGACTATCCATGAGATATACATGTTACAAGTTGAAAGCAATTGCTGAAACTTTATCATCCTTTGTGTTGCTTCAATGCATTTTACTTTGAATCTATTGCTTTATGAGTTACCTCTTATGCAAAACTTTTTGATGCTTGTCTTGAAAGTACTATTCATGAAAAGTTTTTGCTTATGTGATTCAGTTGTTTACTCTTTATCTATCTGTTAGCAAACTATAGATCATTGCTTTGAGTCACTTCATTCATGATATGAGCCTTGCAATATCATTTGATCAAGATTGTGTGAAAACATGTCTCCTGAGAAATTATTTGTTGTTATTGTTTTACCTACTCGAGGACGAGTAGAACTAAGCTTGGGGATGCTTGATACGTCTCCAATGTATCTATAATTTCTGATGTTCCATGCTTATATTATACCAATTGCTACATGTTTTATGTACACTTTATATCATTTTTATGCATTTTCCGGGACTAACCTATTAACAAGATGCCGAAGTGACAGTTCCTGTTTTCTGCTGTTTTTGTTTCCAGAAAATTACTTCTGCGAATATTCTCGGAATTGCACGAAACAAAAGGCCAAGTCCCTATTTTCCAGCACCGTCACGGAGTCCGAAGGAGAGACGAAGGAGGGCGCCGAGGTGGCCAAACCACATGGTGGCGCGGCCAAGGGTGGGACCGCGCCACCAGGTGAGGTGGGCCCCTCGGGACTCCACCGACGCCGCCCCTTCGCCTATATATTGCCTCAGATGCGAAAACTCTAAAAAATCCTATCATACTCCACGAAGAATTCCGTAGCGCCGCCGCCATCGAAGACAAGTTTCGGGGGACAGAATCTCTGTTCCGGCACGCCGTCGGGACGGGGAAGTGCCCCCGGAGCCATCTCCATCGACTCCATCGCCATCTCCAGCGCCGCCGCCGCGCCGTGGCTGCAGCGGTCCGTCGTCTCCTCTCCGGGCTGCACCTCTTCATCAACCTCTCCATCAAGTGTGCTCACCATGACCATGTGTGAGTAGTCTCCCCCGAGGCTGAGGGCTCTACCGGTAGCTATGTGGTTTATCTCTCTCTCCCATTGTGTGATCTTTATTTGATCATGAGTATTGCTAGTATCGCTGAATTCATATGTAATGTTTATGCTACTCAAGTGATTGTATCTAGTTTCTGGATTCATTGTGACAACACGGTATCAAGGTGACAGTGTGGGTACTTGTGTGACTCTATGAATAATTTAGACATTTATCATGGTTTGTTCTTGGGAATTGTGGTGTTTGTTTACTCAGACTTTGAGGAGTGCTTTTGCAGCCCTACACATAGTACTCTTGCGTTATCAAGAAGGAGAATAATCCCGAGTATCATTTACTTGCATTCAGTTGTGCTAACATGTTGAGAGGTACCACTAGTGAAAGTATGATCCCTAGGCCTTGTTTCTAAGCATTGAAACACCGTTTACATCAAGTTCTGCTACATGTTTGCTTGCTGCCATCTTTATTTCAGATTGCAATTACTACTTGCAATCATCCATATCACTTGTATTTCACTATCTCTTCGCCGAACTAGTGCACCTATACATCTGACAAGTGTATTGGGTGTGTTGGGGACACAAGAGACTTTTTGTATCTTAATTGCAGGGTTGCTTGAGAGGGATATCTTTGACCTCTACCTCCCTGAGTTCAATAAACCTTGGCTGATTCACTTAAGGGAAACTTGCTGATGTTCTACAAACCTCTGCTCTTGGAGGCCCAACACTGTCTACAAGAATAGAAGCACACGTAGACATCAACACACTTCTTGACCTCTGTAATGTCTTGGACATTATATCTCGAAAGTGTATCAGTAAGAAGCGTCTCACAAGGCTACAAGAAGAGATCGTGACTATACTATGTGAGCTTGAGATATACTTCCGCCTTCGATGTTCGACGTGATGTTGCATCTGCTTGTCCATATGGTTTCTGAGATCCAAGATCTCGGGCCTACTTTTCTGCGCAACATGTTCCCGTTTGAAAGGCTGAATGGGTGGTTGAAGGGCTTCGTTCATAACAGGGCACATCCAGATGGAAGCATCGTTCAGGGATATCTAACTGAGGAGTGCATCTCTTTATACAACAACTACATGGATGTCAATAATCCTATTGGTGTGCCCGCCAATAAGCACTTTGACAAGCTCTGTGGGTCTGGTCACTCGACTCTAAAGAAGGCGTTGCATGTGGGCCATTTAAACCGATTCAACGACTTTGAACGAGCGCACACGGTTTACTTACAACAAGTGAATGTGCTGGATGATTGGTTGGAGAAGCATAAATTGACAATAATTAAAGCGTATGAACTTCTTGGGCAGACGAGGACGGAAGACCAGATTAGTAAAGAGCATAACCAGAGCTTCGCGAGTGGGTTAAAGAAGACAGTCAGGAGTAATCCATTGCCAGTGGATGATGAAAATGCAGAGACCATATACACCTTATCAAAAGGCCCCACACACAATGTCATGTCTTATCAAGCGTATGATATGAGCGGATTCACATACTATACGGAGGCCAAAGACAAAAATAGTGTGTACTAGAACTCTGGGGTAACTATGGATTCAGAGATCGGTGTTGTGTGAAACGAAGATACTACGGAAGGATCGAAGAAATCTGGGAACTTGACTACTCGGGAGACTATAAGGTGGCGATGTTCCGTGTCAGATGGGCAAAGAATATCGAGTATGAAGATCATGGTTTCGTTATCATGACTATACCCGAAGCGCAACACATTGGTGCACAGAGCAATATGAAAGGAATCAAGGCAGAAAACGAGCCCTGGGTTTTTGCTAAGTAAGTGGCCCAATGTTTTTTCATAAAAGACCCGACAAGGCCGGGCCGTGTAGTCTTGAGGAGAGCCAAAAGGAGTATCATTGGGCTTGATGAGGTCGAGACTGAGGAAGACTTTCATCAATTCGATGATCCTAAAGAAGAAGACGACTTCGACGAGCCATACACCACAAGAAGAAGCAGAACCACATTACCTTCTTCCAAAAAAATTCAATCCTTTCATAAGATCATCTACTACGAAGAAGAGAAAGAAGACCGTGAAAAAGAAGTGACTTTAATTTTATATGTAATATCGTATTGTAATGGGATTTAATTCCATGTTGTACGTGAACTACTACTACTTTTCCATATGTAATATCGTCTTGTACTGGGACTTTAATCCATTTTATTGTCTATTTCCATTTTTTATTTTACTATCTATTTCACTGGACATTTTATTGTAGATTCTAAAAACTGGGGTACATGGTAACCCTAGTCCAAACCGCCCTCTCCAAATCTGCATCTCGCCGTGCCTCCTTCCCTCTCGCTCCCCGCCGCCTCCTCCACTCTCGCTCCCCGCAGCCGCCCGCGTCAACCTCGACCCGTCCCCGCCTCCGTCGACGCCGCCAGGTCCCCACCTCCATCGACCTCGCCCCGTCCTGGCCCGCGTCGTCGTCGCGTCGTCCCCGCCCGTGTCGACCTCGCTCCATCCCGGCCTCCACCGCGCCGGTGAGTTTAGTATAGTTAGATGATTTAGATATCTAGTTTTAGATGATTTAGATGTCTAGTTTTAGATGATTTAGATGTCTAGTTAGTTGATTTAGATGTGTAGTTTTAGATGATTTAGATGTCTAGTTAGTTGATTTAGATGTGTAGTTCTAGATGACTAACATGTATATAGCTTTAAATGATTAAGATGTATAGTTTTAGATGATTTAGATGTCTAGTTAGTTGATTTAGATGTGTAGTTAGTTGATACATCTCATGCTTGTTTAGTTTTGTCTTTTGTAAATGCCGATTCTGATTCAAATAGTGTGGCACGATTTTGGGGGTGGTGCAAGCGAGCCTTGTGATACGCACGAATATACTACTTGTGCATCCCACTTGGCTCGCTCGCACCATCCTTGAAATTTGTGTGTCCAATCTAATTATATGAGGCATGATTTGTAGTTCATGTATATATTTTGCAACTTGTTGTATTCTAGTTCATGGATTATTTCTAATTGTTTACATTGTAAAATTTATATTTCCATTCTTTTAATGATTTGACTGTTATATGTATAATGTGCAGGAAATGAATCAGTTGACTCCATGTGTTGCTTGTGGCTATTCTTGTTGCATGAATAGAAAGTTTAGCGTCATTCTGCAACAGGATGTCGAAACTACATTGGTATGTTTACATTCAACATGTTATGAGCCTAATTTTTTGTGATAGTGCTATCAATTCCATGTGCCAATGTTTAATTGTTGTTTTTTCTCAGTACATCCCGTGTAGGGCTAGACGTGGCTTCTTGGAGCATGTCGGCGTTGCCATTGCCGATCACAGGACATTTCAGGTCACTTTGCCCCAGATGACGGTGCCTACCAGGGAGTTCAGAGTTGAGTGCACCAACACGGCGGATGAGACATATTTCAGTGGCCCTGCTTGGACAACACATGCTCGGTACTATGAAATGGAACCTGGTCAGAGGTGCAACTTCTTCCTCAACAATGGCACCGAAGAGGTGTACTTCATGTACATCCACCCCGAGTGCCCCCGTTCTGATTCTGACGAGGATGACATTTGAGAGCTTTGTTGATTCATGCCAGTAGACAAATAAGTTAATTCACTAGATCGGTGAACCATAAGAACTTTGTTGATTTCAACTCCTTTATGTTTGCTGGGTGGCGCAGCCACTGCTATTTCTGTGAACTATACTGTTTTCATGTATTTTTCTGGTAATTGCAGTGTATTGAATTCATATATTTTTTTAAATTTCCGAAAATTAATCACTGGCGTGATCCTACACGCCGGTGAACCTAGTACGTTACTGGCGTGCTCTCACCACGCCGGTGAATCCAGTACGACACTGGCGTGGCTGCATACTCGCCGGTGATCTCAAATAGCACTGGCGTGAAGTTACCGACGTGGGCGTTCCTCGCCGGTCAGGTGCATGCCAATCACGTTTCTGTTATGTCCCATTGATCCAAAAATAAATAATGCAAATGGAAATAGATAGCCATAAACCATCACCGATTCGGACCTTTAAAACAACTATGTTCTCTAGTCACAGCTAAGTTAAAAATGCAACATGGTCCACATGATTAATTTTGCTTGTGATCAAGTTACATTGTTCCTAAATACACCAAATGGCATATCAGATCATTAGACAATTGTCTAGACTGAGTAGTAGTAGTCAGTGGCGGACCCAGGATTTGGGAAAGACCGGGGCTAATTTGTAACGCCCAAAAACTATGAAAAAATACATATCAATTCCCTCTAAACAGCATAATATATTTTCCACCGGCTTATATGGCCTTTAGTGAGAGAGTGGATTTTTGAAGCCCGGGCTACATGGAGCCTGGATTTTTCAAAATTTGAAACGGCATTTTTAAGTTTTATAAAATTCTAAAAACAATCATGGGCTACATGACGTATTCTAACTGTGCCAATTCAAAAAGCTCTGTATTTTGGGCTGTGCAAAATTGAAAAAATCGTGCATCTGAAAAGGTGAACGGTGCAGATTTTAAAACCTCTACATTTGTCAGATTTGTCATTTTTGTGTAGCGAAGAATATAATGTATTTCACCTTGATTTATCCCATTGATAGAATGCATTATTGGCCATATCTAGAAATGTTTTCCGATTTTTTAAACCTCAAAATGTCCAATTTGAATTTTGAAAAATACTAGGGCCATGTAGCTCGGGCTCCAATTTAGGTTTCCGCTTTAGTGTTGTCTATCCCTTCTGGGTCACACCTCTCAGTGGGAAGAAAGAATTTAAGACTAAAATAAAAATATTTTTTGATGCGGGATTCTAACTCGAGGACTCCTGCGCTGTGCTCCGCGCGTTCTAGCCAACAAGCCAAACAAAACTTTCGATACACATCTTGACCATGCGAAGATAACCAATATCTTGTTGCACAATGAAATGGTCCTGATACACATCATGTTGCCGCAACCACTCATACACGCACCACCGGTGACCCGCTCGTCACCATCCGTGTACTCCCTAGGCACACCGAGTCTCGCACTGCTAGCGTCGGTCGCCTACTCCTCCTTGCTTGCTCGACGTGATGTCCCGGCTCGACGAGACATCCTTACTAGTATATACTATAGGGGGATGCTATTCTTCGAAAGATCGAAGCTCACACGATTCGGACAGCTAGACGACAAGGCCCCGGAGAGGAGGAAGAACCCCCGGACCGCAGTCCACACCGCCCGTGGCAACATGATGGAGCCGGAGTTTTTTTTTTTTGATTGGATGAAGCCGGAGATAAGAAGAAGGTTGTGGACCTTTGGGCCTTTCGCTGCTTCTACTGTGTGGCCCACTTCTCTGTTTCGGCCGGGCTCGTGGACGATGCTCCAGACCGATTGTGCCCGTGAGATTTCACGATTGCAGCCCATCTCTACGCCCGCATCTCTGTACAGAACTCGATACCTATCGATCCCCATTCTCAGCGGAAATCACTCCGCTCGCCGCCGGCGCCGCCGCGCCGTCGCTTGCCGCCATGCTCCGCCTGCGGAGCTGCATGCTCACCCGCCTCCTCTCTTCACCCTCCGCCACTTATCCCATTCCCGTATCCCCTCTCCATCGACTGCTCTCAGCGGCTGCGGCCGACCCAATCCCCGCGTTCGCCGTCGAGCAGTACCTCATCGACACCTGCGGCCTCACCCGTCTCCAAGCCCTCAAGGCCTCCGCGAAGCTCTCCCACCTCAAGTCCCCCTCCAATCCCGACGCCGTGCTCACCTTCCTCACTGGGCTCGGCCTCTCCAGCGCTGACGTCGCCGCCGCCATCGTAGTTGACCCCCAGTTACTCTGCTCCAGTGTAGAGAGGACCCTGAGCCCCGTCGTTGCCGGGCTCACCGACCAGGGCCTCTCGCGTGCCGAGGTCGCGCGGCTCTTACAGCTCGGCCGCACCATCTTCCGCTGTCGATCCGTCCTCTCCAACCTACCGTACTACCTATAGCTCTGTGGCTCCCACGACAACCTCCTCCGGTTACTCAAGCAGAGACCCGGTCTCCTCCGATACAGCCTCGAAAAGGTTGTCAAGCCCAATGTCGCCTTCCTGCGGGAGTGCGGGCTAGATGATTGCAATATTTCCAAGATGTGCCTCACATCGCCGCGGATACTAAGCACCAAACTAGAGTGCCTCCGTTCAATGGTGATATGTGCCGAAGGTCTCGGTGTACCCCGTGAATCTCTGATGTTCAGGCATGTGCTAAGCACCATTGCATGCGTTGGCGAGGAGAATATCACAGCCAAAGTGGAGTACTTGAAGGAAATTTTCAGGTGGTTGGATGCTGACGTCGGTATTGTTGTTTGTAAGAGTCCATCTGTGCTGAATAGGTCTATGGACAGGCTGCAGCGCTTGTCCGAGTTCTTTAGCTCTGAGGTGGGGTTGGAACCGGCGTATATTGCTCATCGTTCAACAATGCTCACTCTTAGCCTGGAGAGCCGGCTCAGGCCCGGTACTACGCTTTAAAGTTTCTCAAGGAAAATGGATTGTTCAAGCGCGACCCAAACTACAGTACAATTTACAGCCTGACCGAGATGGTATTCGTGGAGAGGTACATATGCCCTCACAAGGAAGCTGCTCCACACCTCGCTAAAGACTATGTCGCTGCTTGCAAAGGGGAAGCACCCACTAGATTCAAATTTGCTTGAACAAAGAGCCTGCATTGAAAATTTGTAACTGTTTATGGTGCAACAAAGATTTCAGCCATGCAGTATGCTGGTTAGTCTTGTTTCAGTGCCATTCGTCGAACTAGACGCTGGTTATTCTCAACTGTATGTATGTTACATGCTGGTTTGGTCCTTGCTAAGTGCTAATGCCTAATGAAACTGATAATTTGATTCCTGAAACCAGACTTGTTGTCATTCAGTAGATAAAAAAATCAGCACCTGCAATATCTCAAAATGAGAAATCCATGAATATGTTTGTATTTCCCAATTTGATTGAAGATCATGGAGATCAAATGTGTGGGTGGACCAGTTTTACGTCAAAACCAGGATGCATCGTACAGAATGCGAAAGAACTGTGTCGTTTTCCATTAAAATATCGGTATGGTCTGCTTTCATACCTAACTTCTTTTGGCTGTTTTGTTTTCACTCTGTCATCTTTTTTGCTCCATCATATGTCAGTACTAAATGACAGTTCAATCTTTAATAATTTGATTAGGCTTTTGCGCACATTTATTTTTCCCTTTTGTTTCTTTCCGCTGAATCTTAATGAAGGATTGTTTTTGTTCTCAAATCCAATAGTCTGTAGCTGGCCTTACTTCTGCCAGGAAATTTGTTCAAATTTGTTAAATTAACTTACTAAAGCATCATGATCAACAAACAAGTCTAACTCACTGACATCTGTCATTAATCATGAGAACTAAGCCAATGGAGATGGAATTGATCAGTCTGATCATATCTTCACTATTCACTGCTTGCATATGTGATGTTTTATCTGTTCAACAAACCTACAATATATTGGCAACAAAACTGTCGAGAAACTATATGCTCAAAAATCAATTTGATTAAGCTTCAAAGTATCTGCCTTAAGTCAAATCTAGGTTGTTCAATACTTTGAGGTTATGAAATAAGCAGCATGCGTTCCGTCTTTAAATTTCCAATTTGTGAACTAGATTTTTGTTCTGCTGTTTTATCATGCTCTAGCTTTTAAAACTTCATTAGGGTTTTTTGCTGGCAAAACTTCAATAGGCTCTGAGCCATAATGGTTAGAAGGTGAAATCTTGGCCGTTTTTTATATGCTTCAGTTCAGAGATGCAGCTAGATCTTTTTGAATGTTCATCTGTATCGAATCTACATTCGAATCTGAAGTTCTTCAGTTCAGAGATGCAGCTATATCCTTTTGAATTTTTATCTGTATCGAATCTTTTTGGATTTTACCATTGCATTTTTTGTTGTTTTTAATTGATTAGGGACAGTTCTTCAGTTATAGCTTCCATTGGCCTCCCATAGATTTATAAGCAACTTGCTTTATATGCCATTATTTGATCGATTTGTAAAATTGAATGTACAGCGAACATTGCTCTACGCTATATTTCGGCAATTATTATGTGAATGACAGTGCCATTTATTATTTTGTAATAGTGTTATATTGTTTTTGTCAGGTCTACATTGAGTCTATCGATCATCTAGCGGCAGTTAAGTCATCTTTGCAGCGACCCGGACCAGCAAACCATCTACATTGTTTGTCAGCATCTCATTCGTCAACTTACGAAAGTGACTGGATGGAAACTGTCCATGTGTCTCCAGGTGCTTTGTCTTGCATAATTTGGTTAGCTTCTCTGAATGATGTTAACAGAACACCATTACACCAACAATGGATTGCATTGGTTTGCAATGTATCTACTGAAGTGCCAGAATGCAATCTTCCGCTATTGCTTGTAGACTCTGGTTTGACACCGTTCAGTGAAACAAGGTTTGGCTTGCCCCTTCAAAAAGAAAAAAAACAATGTCACATATAATTTAAATCACAGTAGGAACCCTACAACTGAATAATATTAGTTCATTTATATGTGAGTATAAATAATCAACCTTTTTTTCCTGTTTGAAACAGGGGATACCTGCGGCTGGTTCAGTTGAAAGCAAGGTTACACTGCTGACTGCTGTGTTATTGATTGGTCAGATATAGTTCTTCCAATACTGTATCTGTTGGACTGCTTTACTGTCGTAACAAATCAATTTTGCCCAAACTAAAGGAACCTGTACATACAGTTTGTATCGTTTAGTTCTTGCCCTTGAGGCCCTTTGTGGTGTCTTTGTGTTGGTGAAGATGACTGCCATATGTTCCTCGGATGTAAGATGGTTTTGGTTTGTCGATGTTGGAGCTACCTCAATCTAGAAGATGTCCGCTTTATATCGTTTGAAGTGCATCAGGTAAGGAAATAATTGAAGAGGCAGCGGAAGCTTGATCGTGAGCCGCAACTGAAGATCTGGATTTTACTTCGGGTCCGGTAGAGCAAAAGAATCAAGTTCGGTGTAGACGAAACTGGAAGAGGCCCCAATGATGTTTGACTGCCATCAGGTATCAGTGCATTCAGAAATTGTGATGAGGGTCCTTCATCCATATTGCACACCCGAAAAAGTTGTGTGGCCCTCAAGGCTGAAGCTGAGCTCGGAATAAACCAAGTTTATTTTGGAACTGGATGCGTGAAACCTAGCGACGGCGATCATAGGCAACGAGCTTGATAGATCTTAGATGTTGGTGCTCTGGTGAGGAACATCTGCTGCATGCCTATCGCTGAAGTTTTTCATGTTTTAGAATCTCGGTCGTTACCTAGACCTTCTTGTAATAGTGTAGCAGACAGATCGCCGGCTCACCGGTGATTCGGCCGGAGTCACTAGTTAATGGAATTCATGTGCCGTTTGAAAAAGTTAACAACGACTGATGCTGATGCCTCCACTTGTCGCAATGTAGTAGTATCAACCCTTGGCTGGGATTCGACGCTGATGCAAGTGCAGTGATATTGGCCAGCCCACTTGGGTAAAGCATCTTCCTGTTTATAACTCAAGAGCATAGAGAAATGGAAATTTTTATACGTCGGAGTTTAGATGGAAATTTTTGCTTCTATATATGCATTACATGGATCGAAGATGTTATTTTCAAAGGGCAGTTTATCTGCTGCATGCCTATCGCTGAAGTTTTTCAATTGGAGAGGCAGCTCCTTGCATGTCATACAGATGACTTGTTTTGGCGAGGATATATACTTGGCGGTCACCAATGGTCAAAACTCACACGACAGGTGCCTAGCTTGACGCAGGCGGCACGATGTCCTCATCATGCATGTCTCCAGCAACAAAATGCATGCACACTATATCGATCGATCGATCGTCGATCGTCCGGTGGATGGACAAAGATTCGTTGCAGTTGCAGCGTTCAACGGTCGATTAGACAACATAATTGCAAATGCTATATGTCGGTAGCTGTAAATGTATTTGACCGCTTGCAGAGATTCCAGGCTCTCGATCGATCGTCGTCAGGGATGCAGAACAACGGCCGGCCGGCCCGAAAAGCAAGCGGCTAGCTGTTGGGCCGATCGGCTCCGGCGGCGGCGGATGCATGGGTTGACCCGGCGCTAATTCACTACTTGATCGATCCCCTGGTCGCTAGCTAGACGGTCGATATGAACACTCTCACTCACGTCATCATTGACTGACTCAAGGTACAAGAATCTGCTATGTAGGTACATAACATAGCAGGGGCAGCATAGGTGACTGGTCACTGGGCACCCAAAAATTAGGGGCTCTCATATCGACCTCAATAAACTAGCGGCGGTTAATTCTCAGTAGACCCAGAAGTCCAGAACTAGTGGCTCCCCTCCTCTACATCTGCAGTTTTCCTAAGCTGCCGCCACAACTCCTCAATCCACGTGATTTCTGTTATAGCATAGTCATGCGCCCTGTTTTGACACTCTAAGGGTGTGTTTGGTTTGCGTCACGGCGTGGAATGTAATGGGTTGGACCTGCACTTGGAGCAGATTTCTGTGTTTCGTAGAAAGTAGAACCGGAACCAGAACCAGTAGATTCCTGCAGAACGAATATTCGGCATAGATGCGGAATTGGGTCGTACCTCCGAATCGATGGAATCACTCGGTTCTGAGGTGAGCTAACGAAAAAACAAAACCAATCTCACCTCCTCACCCTCGTCCCCAACCCTATCTCACCCACGCACAACCCTCTCCCTAGTTTCCTTCTCTGTGGCGGCGCTCGACCCTCTCTCTCTCTCCCTCGGCTGCTCTGTATCGGCGCCCTCTCCTCCCAGCGACTGGAGCGACGCGGCGGTAGGCAGGAACAGGCGGGGCAGGAGATGGTGGAGCGGCGGTGTGACGGCTACTAGACGGAACAGCGGTGCGACGTACAACCTCGAGTGCTGCCAAAAATCGAATTGTATGTTGTCTAAATGAATGGAGCTAAACATGTCTACGTTCTGCATCAGATGCATATGGGAGGTAATCTCACCATTCCTATGAAAAGGGTGAGCTGAAATAGATTCATCTCATTCCTACCAACTCATTCCTCAAGAATGAAACCATGACATTCCGTAATCACCATAAAGGTATTACATAGATGACCGTAATCATGTTCAGCAGCTCATACGGTACTAATTAGTGAACCTCGAGAGAGAGAGAGATACATAATTTACTTCCACAAACCCATAGTCCAGAGGTGGACTACTCCCTCTTCATCATGGAGACGGTGGAGAAGTCGTTGGAGAAGATGGAGACCACACCGGCAGCGCCCTGCCGGAGTTTTCCCCCTCCAATCTGCAGCTCCAGGTCTCTGTTTCGGTGTTTCTGTGTTTCTGCGGCGCTCTCTCCAGAGAACGTCGGGGGACTATTTTTTATAGTCGTTTTTAGGTCAAAACGGAGTCGGTGGAGGAAAGATTGACGACAGCGGAGCTCCGAGGCCCAAAAGGAGGGGCCCCACGCGGCCAGGTACAGGGGCCGCGTGGGCCCACCTATTTGGGCCCTCGGGCCTCCGCTTGTTTGTTTTCTTCGCTCCCACGCTTTGTTCCTTCAGAAAATTGATGCTCGTAAATTTCCAGGTCATTTGGACGTCGTTTGGGTCCCTGAAACATTAAAATATAGAAATAGGGTTTTCTGCCTGCGCAGGGTTAATTCCATAAAAAATAGGAAACATATCAAATATTCCCAAAATCATTATAAAACAGTGATATAACCCTTATATGATGCAAATATGACTAAAATATAAGTAAAAATAATGCAAAGTTCATATATGCATTTTACATGCATCACCATTTCATAAATACACGAATCACAGTCCAAACTAATATAGCAACAAGGCATAGAAAAAAAAGAGTAGGTGATCAACTGATTCAACTTGATCACACAAACTACATATACCATCAATAGAGTCTTTCCTCGCTAAAATAAAATCACCCATCATGAAGTACCTGCCGTACAAAAATGAATAATAAATTCCTCCTTCCTCCTTGACACCGGCTTTCCTGCTCTTCAACCATGGCATACCAAGTTTTAATGTGAAGCCATGTGGCACCCTTCCCTAATCAACATAAAATTCTACGTATGTCTCCCCAAGATGCTAGGGCGACCAGGCATCCCCGACCCTGAGCGTTTGGTCGTGCGCTCCGCCTTCATTTTCCATAGTACCACTGGACAAATGCCTTGCGGTGATGGCATGTTTTCCTCTCCCAAGCGATAAGTAGGACGCATGCATGCTTTCCTATCCTCAAACTAGTCACAGTGGGGTATCATAGATGGTATCATGCATACCATGTTGGCAAAAAGCTGGCGTGTCACTGTAGTTAACAAAGAGAAAGGTAGATATCGTAACATAACGGATTCCAATGCAAGATGAGTCTACAACCTTATAAATACAATATTATATAATACCACACATATATTACTACCAACTGTGGAGGTAGTAACATACACTAGTATCATATGCATGATATTAGTATATGATACTCACCATTGTGACTAGTCTCAACGATGATTACCTTGGGGAATGGGACATGGACGAGTGGTGCCTCTTCTAGCACCACCATTGGCTTGATACAGGCACCCAGAGCTACCCTTCCTATCTCACTTCACCATTGCGACAATAGCAACCCAGTCATTGCAAAAGGATCTATCTGCAATTGGATTTGAGCCCTCCAAAACATTAGCTTTGAACAACACCTCATCGAATTCGTCGACCTATGGGAGTCCCTACACCATCGTCGATATGAACTCAAATAACTACATCTGTAGAAACGTGGCCAAGCATAAAATTTTAATAGTTAATGCAACAGTTTAGTTTAAATATTAGTTCAAGTGCATATAGATTTATTTCTGTATATAATCTAATCTCTATTGTGGTTTGCATGATAGCAGTTACAGATGTTCAAATTTTTGTACATACCACCAAATATTTTAGCTACGATTTTATTCCCGCGTATACCATAATTATTGTTTTATGAAACTATTATGATTATATGTCCAAGAAAGGCATAAGAAAGTAGAGCTATGAAGACAAGTGAGAAAACATTATATTTTTTCATTGCATTTTTTCTGAAACTGGTGAATTGTATTTAAATAGAATTTAGGTTTTGATTACAATCCAGGAAGGCTAGCTCCCACACGCAGGAGGGAGAAGTTCCTTGGAACACACCTTCACAACACTCGACACGACCAAATTTAGCTAATCCCTGAGCTGGTATGTTGTCTTCTCTTGTGATCTTACGGAACCGAAAACTTGGAAGATGATCAACGAGACGATGAATATCAGTTACTACACTCGACGTATGTGAGCGATCTTTTTCAGCCGCAGTTATTTTTTGATTAAGGTGGTGCAGTCGCTTTCAATAATTAGTCCACTGTCCACCAACGGATTGGCCTCTTACCTAGCACCGGATGTTAGGTTCCCTTCCATTATGTTGGTCAGGGTAGTTAAATAGTTGTTCAAAAATTCAGACGAGTTGGCTATTCCAGATTTCCATCTCCAAAAATAATGTTATTCCAGAGGTGACAGCCTCGCCACCAGAACATCATCAATTTTTCTCTCATTGCAGAATCAATATTATTCAGAATATTCAGCCTCCATTTTTTTCCAGCAGATTCCTCTCAGCCGGATGGTGCTAGACTTTCCTTATCTCGGAGTGACACTGAGTTAGTGCAACGCATTGTAGCGTGATATCCATCTTCAGGTTCTCTCCCACAAATGGTACAGGTCGGACCGGTAATCATGTTCCTTGAAAATCTGCTTTTTTGGACAGACAGGGCATCCGTAGCTAATCTCCATGTGAAGATCTAATTTTCTGGGAAACATTTGTCTACGAGATCATGTCCCAGATTGACCGATCGCCATCTGGCATGTTACTTTGTTGTCCAGAGCAGAAGCTTGCAGTGTTTTGCAGTGAGCACTGAAGAAACCGGTCCTTTCAAATTGCAGGCTTTATAGTCTTCTCCGTTCGGTTTTGGAAGCCGAATACGAATATATATATTAAGAATGACAAAACTATTTTGTTTACTTTGGCAATCCAATTTTGGTTTTTTATGTTTTAGAACTCTCCAATGTTTTTTTCTCCTAGATTTAATTGGCTTACTACAATTATCACTTATTTATACTAAATTCTTTTACTTTGATATGATTGTTTTGTCAACATATAATATTAATCCGAGTTTTTACACGCTTAGAAAACAACCACATAACAATTACTACCTATGTTTCACGGTGTAATCATTTTAGCAAGCTAAACTGGCTTGCTAAAACGGTTTACATTATGGAACAGAGGGAGTAACTAGGAAGATATATTTCCGTCATACATTTCTAAAGTCCATCATTGCACACACGCATCCACTAATTTTAACCATATTTTACAAGAAAGGTGTCGCTAATTGTTTTCTTTTACAAAACACCAACCCTTAACTTTGTACAAACTAAAATTTTCTACAATATAAAAAACAAATAAGGAATAATTGGCATGTGTTCATGTATTATTTTGTGTGACTTCGATTAATAGGTATTTGTGTATACTCGAATGAATTTTTGTATTCTTAAATGTCTTAGCGGTGAGCTCAGGCATATAGTTTATCACATATCTGATAAGGTTTTTAGATTTCATTATTGAACTATTTGTCAATCTCAGGTGTAAGTTGTTAGAAATTTCTGGAGGGTATAAGTTGTCAGCTAGGAGTTTTCTTTGGAAACTATCATTCATTGTATATTTTATTATTATGTTCAAGCATTATATTTATGTTAATCCATCAATCAGGTGACGTCAGTACCATATGTGTTCAGGTAGCATCACGTATGTTGTTCTGTACTGGCTAAACTAGTGTCACTTGCAAATTGCAAGAGGTATGCAAGAAACTTCATGCATAAATTGTTTTCGTTTTTTTTTTTGAATTTTGGCTTTTATAAATCATAAAGGAACAATTCGGTTACAATCACAATTGATCACTCCATCCACGCATGGAGGATATGAACCGATCAACACATCCCCACTCAACACAGAACTACCCAATTTTGCTAGAATGTGAGCAGCATGATTACCAGTTCTGTTGATTTTAGTCACTTTCACATTTTGCAAAGTCTCGAGCAGCCTTTTGATATCAGCAACAATTCCAGAAATTGCCGATTTATTTTCTGCTTGACAATTAATCTGAGCAACGAGAGAAGCACAATCACTCTCTAAATGTACTTGTCCTGAGAAAACCGGAAGCACAACTCTTAAGCTTTCCAAACCCGCCAAGGCTTCAGCCTGTTCCGCATCAGTACAACGAGGGATTGGACCCCAAGCTGACAACAATACTTTTCCATCACAGTCTCTTAAAAGACCACCCCATGTACCTGATTGATTATCCATGGAGTAGCTAGCGTCAAAGTTCAACTTAAATTGGATATTTTTTTCAACTTAAATTGTTTTTGTATTTGATCGACCTTCCTGTGAGATTATGCAATTAAATTGTAAAAAATAATATAGTAGTTTGCACCCATCACCCTAACCTTCTCAGACCTAATGCACAGGTAGATACTTGTGCACTAACAATAGTTAAAACCATGCATCACGTGAGAAGCTAGAACTCTTCTATATGGCTTGGGCCTGCGTACACCAAATTTGGATATTTTTTCATAAGTGCAGTTTGGTGCTTATAAATAAAGAGACCATTTTTTATAGTTAATTCCATAAATAAGACCATTGGCTAGTGTCCTTGGTGCGCTGCCTTACAGGCCAGTGTCGAATGCACACACGGTATGCTGTAAATAAATTCAAAATTTGGACGTGCGGAGTTTTCAATCTGGTTCGGCATTGACAAATTAGATATTTGGACGTCCGGAGTTTCAATTGCGTTTCGCATTGAGTGGTTTATTAATGCCGAACCAGATGGTTCCTATTTTACTTTTTGCTTGACCCATTTTTATCTACTTTTGTGGCTAATATTCAACAATAACAAGTCATCAATTCACACTAGCGCACTTACAAAATACATATACTTCATCTTAGTTAGCACATAACAGTGGTAGATTCAGAACGAAATATGAAAAAGACAGAACATCCAGAAAAACCACTCTCCAACAATTTTTAAATTTTGAGTGCATCCTAGTTATACAGAGGCTGGGTGATAATTCTTGTATCTTGTATCGCCTTGATGCAGAATTTGAGTTTAATAAAGTGTCCTTTATTGAAAAATGCACTCCTACAACTATGCCTCTTTCAACCGGCCCGTAAGTGCAGTTACTGGGGCGGTGGGTGTACTTGTCGAATGGGTAGGGGCATTAGTTATCCTAGGGGTATTTAGCCGGATGAAAAGTCGGTTGCGATATAGCTAATTTATATGGCTCGGAGAAAGAACAACATTGTAGAGCGTTTATCGCAGTCCGTCCTCAACACAAAGCTACATGTGGTAACACTACCACGGTCAGTCCAGTGGCTTCAAACTTCCTGCTACAATCTTCACAGTGGGTTTAGTGTTTTGTAGATACGACGATGTCACATCTTATATTCCACATTCACTTCATCCTTTCATCAGTAAGTAAAATTCAGTTCATCATCTTATTTGAATCTCAAAACAAGCATCAAGAAATGCATGGCAATATATATCAGTATTTAATCAAAGGAGGGAACTTCATATTTCAAGGGCTCTAATAATCTAAAAATACCTCTTACTTTCTTCACTGCCATGTCATCATTTGTTCCGATAGTATCGCAGCGTGGAGATGTATGTGCGAAATTGTTTTGAAAAAATCAACATTTTGAAATGTAGTTTTTGGGTAAATATACACCCGAGAAGTAAAGTGAATATTATTGGCAAAATATTCGTTACAATGCATACACAATTACATAAGATGATTTTATATTTCCAGCCTCCTTCCAAGATAGGTAAAATTTGCTTGGCTGAAGACAAGGAGATCAATTTTCCCGCCGTGGAAAGTTTTTGCATGTGACTTTCCATCTTCTTGTGCATGGACACTAAAATCGTCGAAAAAGTGAAAATGATTAAGTAAGATAGGATGCCGTTTTTAGTTAAAACAAAGCAACGCAAGAGGAAAAACTTAAAGTCATCAAAATACAACATAATTTTGATCACGTGAAAAAATAATAAGAAGATTATATATACACATAAATGAAATAATAATAATAATAATAATAATAATAATAATAATAATAATAATAATAAGCGGATCGCGTATACGCGATCCAGGAAGTGCTCGCCGGGCTCACCGCCGAGCAGGCGGAAGACCCGCGGTGGGATCCGGCGAACCACACCTTTGGACGGCGTACTTCGTCGAGCGCCACCGGCGGGAGCTGGAGGACACCAACGACAATGGCCCCATCTCCGGCCGGAAGAACGCCGGCGGGAGGAAGCAATGGTGGGGTGCTCTTGGGCGTACGCTCTCGTACGTCCTCGAGCACATCACCGTCGGCAACGTGCCTCGGCTCACCATGCCACCGCTTGAAGTCCTGGATGCCCAGTAGGATGGGTGCGGCCTCCTCTTCCTCGTCATCGGGGCTGCGCTCCGCGTCGACTCCCGGCTCCTCCTCAACGCCGCGCACGCCGGCGTTCGCTCGGGTCAAACCCGAGCCGGAGGACACGCCGCACTGCATCGTCCTCAACTCCGGGCGCCGCGTTCCCTCGCCGCCAAGAAGGCACAGTGGCGGTAGCCTGCGCATCAACGAGCGTCGTGCTCGCTCGCCGCCGCGTGACCACCTCCGCCTCGTCAGGCCCAAGACGGAGCCTGGCACCGGCGGCGCGTCCTCGAAGAAGAAGGCCCCGACGAGGAAGTGGACGGCGCCGTCAGAGTACGTCAGGGCGGCCATCAAGGTGGAGGCGCCGGACGACCCCGAGGAGTTCCAAAGCGAGAAGCTCGCCCTAGCCGCCTCCATGAACGACATCCTGCCGCCCGAGGACGAGTTCGCCTTCGCCTAGTCGCGGGAGCAGCACGCCCAGGAGGAGGACGAGGTGGCGCGCCAGCAGCGTCTTCTCGACAAGGTGGCGGCGAACCGCAGTACTGCCCGTCGTCGTCCTTCTCCCCCACCTCCGGCGAGCGGACACTGAGAAAAGAAAAACAAACCTATAAGTACCCAGCATACCATGCGTCACATGCATTGTGTGATGAGCTTAAGCTCCTATGCCGGCAAAATCTAGCGACCCACCACATGGTAGTGGGTGCTGATGTTCTACTGTTCTAGGACTGGGATGGGTTGGGAAAGCAATAGTAAGACATGAGATACTTCTTCACGGCCGTGAATTTACCATTATGCAGCTCTAGGACACGTCAAATAGAAAAGGATATTCCAAATGTAGGGTTCTGCGACTAAGGCATTACGAAGTGCTAATGGATTTTCTGGTTGAATGAAGCTCAGTCGCACGTAGAAAAGCAAGACTGTAAGATGCCACAGTGTCCTATTCTGTAGATCCACAATGACACGTGCAGCTACTACTGATCCGCCATGTCTCCAACATTATACAAAACAAACATCCTGGTATTTTTTTTCCAGAAGAAACGAACATCTAGTCTAAGTGTAACTACAAACATGCAAATTAATCTGAAAAAATAATTTACATGCAAATTTCAAATGAACTTGTATCATCTTATTGGCTCCAACGGGTACTCTTCTAAGATGGTGCTGAATTTATCTTCCACATAAGCATATTCGGTGGGGCGAGCTCCACTTATCACTTATTTATACTAAATTCTTTTACTTTGATATGATTGTTTTGTCAACATATAATATTAATCAGAGTTTTTATATGCTTAGAAAAACAACCACATAACAATTACTACCTATTTTTCACGGTGTAATCATTTTAGCAAGCTAAACTGGCTTGCTAAAACGGTTTACATTACGGAACAGAGGGAGTAACTAGGAAGATATATTTCCGTCATACATTTCTAAAGTCCATCATTGCACACACGCATCCACTAATTTTAACCATATTTTACAAGAAAGGTGTCGCTAATTGTTTTCTTTTACAAAACACCAACCCTTAACTTTGTACAAACTAAAATTTTCTACAATATAAAAACTAATAAGGAATAATTGGCATGTGTTCATGTATTATTTTGTGTGACTTCGATTAATAGGTATTTGTGTATACTCGAATGAATTTTTGTATTCTTAAATGTCTTAGCGGTGAGCTCAGGCATATAGTTTATCACATATCTGATTAGGTTTTTAGATTTCATTATTGAACTATTTGTCAATCTCAGGTGTAAGTTGTTAGAAATTTCTGGAGGGTATAAGTTGTCAGCTAGGAGTTTTCTTTGGAAACTATCATTCATTGTATATTTTATTATTATGTTCAAGCATTATATTTATGTTAATCCATCAATCAGGTGACGTCAGTACCATATGTGTTCAGGTAGCATCACGTATGTTGTTCTGTACTGGCTAAACTAGTGTCACTTGCAAATTGCAAGAGGTATGCAAGAAACTTCATGCATAAATTGTTTTCGTTTTTTTTTTGAATTTTGGCTTTTATAAATCATAAAGGAACAATTCGGTTACAATCACGATTGATCACTCCATCCACGCATGGTGGATATGAACCGATCAACACATCCCCACTCAACACAGAACTACCCAATTTTGCTAGAATGTGAGCAGCATGATTACCAGTTCTGTTGATTTTAGTCACTTTCACATTTTGCAAAGTCTCGAGCAGCCTTTTGATATCAGCAACAATTCTAGAAATTGCCGATTTATTTTCTGCTTGACAATTAATCTGAGCAACGAGAGAAGCACAATCACTCTCTAAATGTACTTGTCCTGAGAAAACCGGAAGCACAACTCTTAAACTTTCCAAACCCGCCAAGGCTTCAGCCTGTTCTGCATCAGTACAATGAGGGATTGGACCCCAAGCTGACAACAATACTTTTCCATCAGTCTCTTAAAAGACCACCCCATGCACCTGATTGATTATCCATGGAGTAGCTAGCGTCAAAGTTCAACTTAAATTGGATATTTTTTTTCAACTTAAATTGTTTTTGTATTTGATCGACCTTCCTGTGAGATTATGCAATTAAATTGTAAAAAATAATATAGTAGTTTGCACCCATCACCCTAACCTTCTCAGACTTAATGCACGGGTAGATACTTGTGCACTCACAATAGTGAAAACCATGCATCACGTGAGAAGCTAGAACTCTTCTATATGGCTTGGGCCTGCGTACACCAAATTTGGATATTTTTTTCATTAGTGCAGTTTGGTGCTTATAAATAAAGAGACCATTTTTTATAGTTAATTCCATAAATAAGACCATTGGCTAGTGTCCTTGTTGCGATGCCTTACAGGCCAGTGTCGAATGCACACACGGTATGCTGTAAATAAATTCAAAATTTGGACGTGCGGAGTTTTCAATCTGGTTCGGCATTGACAAATTAGATATTTGGACGTGCGGAGTTTCAATTGCATTTCGCATTGAGTGGTTTATTAATGCCGAACCAGATTGTTCCTATTTTACTTTTTGCTTGACCCATTTTTATCTACTTTTGTGGCTAATATTCAACAATAACAAGTCATCAATTCACACTAGCGCACTTACAAAATACATATACTTCATCTTAGTTAGCACATAACAGTGGTAGATTCAGAACGAAATATGAAAAAGATAGAACATCCAGAAAAACCACTCTCCAACAATTTTTAAATTTTGAGTGCATCCTAGTTATACAGAGGCTGGGTGATAATTCTTGTATCTTGTATCGCCTTGATGCAGAATTTGAGTTTAATAAAGTGTCCTTTATTGAAAAATGCACTCCTACAACTATGCCTCTTTCAACCGGCCCGTAAGTGCAGTTACTGGGGCGGTGGGTGTACTTGTCGAATGGGTAGGGGCATTAGTTATCCTAGGGGTATTTAGCCGGATGAAAAGTCGGTTGCGATATAGCTAATTTATATGGCTCGGAGAAAGAACAACATTGTAGAGCGTTTATCGCAGTCCGTCCTCAACACAAAGCTACATGTGGTAACACTACCACGGTCAGTCCAGTGGCTTCAAACTTCCTGCTACAATCTTCACAGTGGGTTTAGTGTTTTGTAGATACGACGATGTCACATCTTATATTCCACATTCACTTCATCCTTTCATCAGTAAGTAAAATTCAGTTCATCATCTTATTTGAATCTCAAAACAAGCATCAAGAAATGCATGGCAATATATATCAGTATTTAATCAAAGGAGGGGAACTTCATATTTCAAGGGCTCTAATAATCTAAAAATACCTCAAACTTTCTTCACTAGCATGTCATCATTTGTTCCGATAGTATCGCAGCGTGGAGATGTATGTGCGAAATTGTTTTGAAAAAAACAACATTTTGAAATGTAGTTTTTGGGTAAATATACACCCGAGAAGTAAAGTGAATACTATTGGCAAAAGATTCGTTACAATGCATACACAATTACATAAGATGATTTTATATTTCCAGCCTCCTTCCAAGATAGGTAAAATTTGCTTGTGCTGAAGACAAGGAGATCAATTTTCCGGCCGTGGAAAGTTTTTGCATATGACTTTCCATCTTCTTGTGCATTGACACTAAAATCGTCAAAAAAGTGAAAATGATTAAGTAAGATAGGATGCCGTTTTTAGTTAAAACAAAGCAATGCAAGAGGAAAAACTTAAAGTCATCAAAATACAACATAATTTTTGATCACGTGAAAAAATAATAAGAAGATTATATATACACATAAATGTTCTTAGTTGTAAGGCCTCAATCTAATCTGCTATCTTTACTGTTCGAAAGACCCCAGTAGGTGGCTTTTACCTCACGCGATTGCCTCTTAAGTTGCTAAGAAGTCAATTACTACAATAATAACTTTTGATAGCTCGTAAGATTGATGTACTGTTTTACATATTTTTAGTTTGTACTATAAAGTTTGGGATTGTGATGACACACAAGTGTGTAAACAAGTAGAGCAAGGAAAATATCCGTGCAACACACGAGTAATTAGCTAGTTAGCATCAGATGGGGTAAATCGGAATATCGTGTTAAGAATATATACTTAGTCCATGCATGTGACCACAATATGCCAAATCAAACAAGTATGTCTTCACAGAGCACATCCAGGAAAAAGAAATTACGGCCTAAAATAGTCTTGCTTAACCCCTGTAATTGATGAAATGTAACAGCCGCAATGAGCACGGCAAAGAAGGGGAGTGTGCCATGCGGTGCTGCACGAAGATCACGGCAAAGATATGTGGACCCCGGCGTGAGGGTTGACCCTCTCTGACGATCTGTGCCGTGATGTTTGTGGCTTGGCGCACGGCACAGACTTTGCCGTGCTGTTTTGAAAAAAAAGCACGGCAAACGTTTTTTACCGACACGTATTATGCCGTGTGATGTTTGCCAAGCATTTAGTCACGGCAAAGTATTTGCCGTGTTCCGAGAGCCCTTTGACGGCAAAGAACTCGTTTCCGGTAGTGTAAGATCGATGCATGCATGAGGTAATTAGCTAACAGAAACAGCGTGGAAAGGGATATACTACCTCAGCATTCACTCCTTCCACACGCTAACGACAGAATAAACTGATCCACTTAGCCAATAATTAACCGATCCATACTGCTCAATTAGCATCAGCTCGCGATCGATCGCACCGGCCGGCGGGCACTGCATCCGCTGGGGACGGCGAGCCTGCACTGCACCTGCATGTGCTTTCCTGCGCGCATGCCTCGCTGCATTTGCACTGCACCTGCAAGAAGGACGAGCTTGATCGATCAGATTCAGATCCGCTGCTGCCAGGCCGGCCGCCCTGGCAGGCATATGCATGTCGATCCATGCATCCGGCCGTCCGGAGATCTCTCGATCGGCATGCATGCAAGCTGGCGAGCAGATCTTGGCCGTTGTGTACGTAGTGTCGTACATACGCTCTGTACGTCGTAGTATCCATGATCGATTGATCGATCTACAGGCTGGAAGTGCAGGAAATGCACATGTGTGTTTAGTAGTATCAAGCCTTCGGCTCCAAGAATTCACAAATTAGACCATCTTCACCGACGCGCACAATAGGGCCGGACAAGTACTATTGTACGTGCCGCCTATTGGGGGTGGCGCTCCCCACTGTTCATTCTCAATTGACGGCTCCGAGAATTCACAAATTACAGACATGAAAAACAAGACGGTTAACGCAACTGTCTAAGGTAGATGTAGAAGCGAAGCTCGATCGTACGCAGTACTCTACGGTACTGCACATGCACACGTACCTAAGGTACATCTACGTACTGCAATAATAATACACACAAAGACGAGCGTACCTTGAATCCCTGCGTGATATATTGCCCATCTACGTACGGATCTACCCCATGCATGCATGGTGGTGCTCTTCGCATACATGCGGATCTCTGAATCGATCTCAAGTTCTCAACACATATCGATCCACTACCGGAAAACGAAACGTTGCCGTGTACCTTGTGCTTTGCCGACTGTATTTTCAAACTCAGCATACAGCAACGTATTTGCCAGAGTATCAGAATGAACACATTGCAAACAAGATACACTCGGCATGTTGGATTTTATTGGGTTTGGTCCATCTCAGCCCAACAAATTTTGAATATCCATAGACACATTGACACTTTCACTTTAGTGCATGTTGTTTACAAAATTACAAGAAGTGGAAGTGATATTAAGTTTAATTCCCACATTGCTGGTGGGGGAGAGTTGGACCTAGGAGCTCTTCTGCTCTCACTGGGTGAATGTGAATAGGAGAAGTTCACGCGCACTCCGCCGCCGTCTGCCACGCGTCGCACGTCACATCGCCTGAATCAAGTCCGAATTAGAGCTCGTTTTGGTGGACGATTGAATTTTTACAAGTGCACTCAACTATGTGTACGTGTCACCAGTCATGTGCATGCTTGACTCTCTAGGATATAGAGAATAAAACGGACGGATCCAAAACACACCACTCACTTCTTGCCTCTCACCGAGTTTTTTTATTTTTGCCTTCACCGGGCCGGTATGTTTGATACTCAACAAAAAAAAATCGTTTTTGCAGTAGTGATCATTGGTAGTGTAAATAACTTGAAAGCAATGCAAGGAACTTTAAGGGGCCAAGGCCGGGCATGCCTTCTAGAATTGAACAGACAGCCAGAGGTGGTCCAAGGAGAGCTAGCTGTGGATGCATTATGCATGAGAAGGATCTGCGCAGCATGCCATGAATTGTCGTTTTTAACATGCACGCATGGCCTACCCTTTGTTTCCATAACCTCATTCAGATCGATCTCATTCATGCGTGCTTTGGATTGGGTAAATTAAATCAACTTCCTCTCTCAAAGCCTACTATAGTCTATATATAGCCATAGTATCTCTCTCTCACACACACACAATTTGGGCGTACGTTGGTAGCCAGGCGGCAAGCACGCAAGCCTAGCAGCTAGTTGCTTTGGTTATATAAGCAGAAAGGATGAGGGAGAGGGGGGCGCAAATGGTAGAGATCAAGTTAGTCCATGTCATGCCTTTCCACAGCTTTCTTGAACTTCTCTCATGCCTCTCGCTCTCTCTAGATCTCCTCTCGATCCGTCGGTAGAGATCGAGAGACATGAGTGGAAGAAGGGCAAGAGCAGGAAGAAGAGGGTCAAGAAAGCTGTGGGAAGAAATGCCACATCCAGGACTTCCGTTCCACACAGAGATCTGGAGAGATGCAGTTTTGATGACAAATCTCCATGCAAGTGTAAGTTAACTCTTTGCAACCAGTCATGCAAATGCATGCTTGCGTGCATGGAGTACTTAATTTGTTATTGGAATCACCAGACGATCACTGGTGTCGGCTCTTCATGTTCCCTAGTTTTTTTTTTGCGTCTTTCTTTCATTCATGATTCCTTGGCCTTCTCGGTTTCATGGCTGAATCGGATCATAATGCTTCTCTATTTTGCCTCTCTTCTTCTTTCTCAAGATTCATGGTTTCCTTCCTGATAATTATGAAGAGAGGTTCTCTAGTTAGGTCACAGGCCCGACTGGCTTTTGGCCAAAAATGTTCCTGTGCATTGTGATCCACAGAAGCATTAGGTCGCTAATTTTTAGAATTGGACAGTACTGATGTATAAATACAGAGATACACAGAGAGGACTGGAAAAGTAAATCTTTGTGCCGACATTCTGAAAGGCTGGATGGTTGGAGCAGGGGATGTTCCAAGCTTTCCCCTCTCCTCACTCCACCTCCTGACCTCTTTCCTCACCTCACCATCAGTCTCGCACACAGCAGAGATCCCCATATATGAATACGCCAGCAAGGACACCACAGCTGACACATGGGACCCACATTTGAGGCAGGCCCAGATGAAGTGGCTGTAGCTCGTGCTATGAGAGCTATCACAGGTAGGCTGCTCAGTGTAAGGGTGATTGGCCAAACAATTACCAATTCCTCAGTAGATAGATCCCATGTCAGAATCACTGCCGACGAATTGGAAGAATGGTGAGTGGTTTTCACTGCAAGCGAAGCCAAGCAAAGGCATCAGAGGGGAAGCGATGGCAGTCAGGAAGGAAGGACTCGATCCAATGAAAAACTCTCTAGTAACCTGGCTGAACTTCAAGAAGAGCATAGCTAGCTAGCATGGGGACACAAAGAACAATGCCTTTCAACGACCAGTTTCAGCCTCTGGTTTCCATTGATATAAATCAAAAATGTTTTGCGAGGTTCTGCAAAACAAAATGGAAAATGAATAGGTAGACATGCGTGTCGACCACAATTCATATGATACCATGGTGACACCTCACAAATCTAATTTCAAAGTTTCTACAAAATTCTGGAAAAATTTGTGAATGTTCATAAGGTAGGTGTTTACAATCTTTAAAATTTCCAGAGCCAAATTTTAAGAATACTCACACAGGATAAAAAATGTATTTGTGCTTTTGTCTTTTTGTGACACTGTTTATGTTGGACTTGTCTTTTTCGTTTCTCTACGTGTGTTCAAATTTGGTTCTAAAAATCATAGGGATTGTAAATACACCTCTTTTGAACACTCACAATTTTTTGAAGTTCTTAGAAATTTGTAGATTTGAAATTTGGGAAGGGGTACTATGACATAACGTGAAGTGTGGTATCATGTGATATTTTCCCCGTGACGAATGGCTATGGAGTTCACAGGCTTCAAGGATACAATTGCAACACCCATATAACACTATATTTAAAGACGGAATTAGTTAGCAAAAACATCGAACATATGAGCAATATCAAATCATCAAAGTCTACGGGCGGAGAGTGGTGATGCAGCACATTTTGCATGTACCTAGCAAACACAACATGAACGCCGGCTGCCGTTGATGGCAGCTCAAACACGGAGAACTGTCGAATCTCGATCTCCCTCAAACAAAAAAATAGATAATGATCGTCGATCCATGTAATACCGATCGATAAGCATCGGTCTATTTTTGTATGAGGAAGATCAAGTTCGACCAGTCTCCATGTTTGCCCCCTTCCCTCGATGGTTCGGCGCCACCAGTTTGTCTCAGGCGTCCGTTGCACCCCGCACCCCAACTGTTAAGTGTTTTGTTCGCTTCCGATTCGCTCCGGGCTCGCCCACATCTTCTCCGGTGCGGCTCCCTAGCGGTCGCTAGCATCGGCGAGGTTTGGTGGGTGGTGGTGGAAATTGTTGGGTGAGAGGAGGAGATGAGATCGGATGGGGGCACCGAGAAAAATTAGGAACTAGACGAGAAAGAATATATAAGAGCAGCCACAATGCAGCGCTTATGTGCGGCCGCTGGGGATTAAATCCCAGCTGTTTTACATTGTTCCCAGCCGTTTTTATTGCATCGGCGCATAAATAAGAGTCCGATGCCTGAAAACTATGTGCAAAACGAGCCTTCCAGGCCTGTGTCGCGCGATGGTAGGTGCACACGTTCACCCGGTAAGGAGTCGTTTTGGTTTCAGACTCGGGAGTAGCCCTAGGTGCCGCCAGCGCTACGCCTCTTCCACCACCTCTCCTCGCTCCGATAGCACATGTCGTTGGGAAAAACTACTGGTAGTTGAAGGTTGTGGGGCTGCTCACGACACCGCGTGGTGGCATCCTGTGCTGCTAGTCCACATTTTTACAGCACTTACTTGGGGCTGCCCCACAAAAGTTTACAGAACCAAGTAGGGATAGGGCATCTGATAGAGCTATATTTTCGCATCCAAATGCCCTAGAAAACAGTTATTTTTTGCAGCTGCCCTAATTCACACCATCTGTTGGAGATGATATCACCATAGATCTAGCCTTAGAGCGGTGGATCATCCACGGTTTACCCCATTTATTCTCTTTTGCTCTAGCGGGAAAAGAAAAATAATTTTTGCAGGTGGGGGATCAAACATTCAAACCTGCAACCTCAAGGGAGATGCAGGACAACACAACATCTACGTATACAATAGGTGTTCGCAAGATTACTAATCAAATTTTGAACCGATGGATGGTCGCTTGGGCCCCAAAACGGTTGCTGACTTTGTACAACTCCGTAGGATGCGCTACGGCAACACAGCCTACGCTTGCTGCTTGCTGGTTTTTCCATCATCCAATCCACAACAAATCGAATGAAACCGCTTCGGATTTCTTTTGATGAAAACCCTTGTTACGCTCTCGCTTGTCGCTACTAACGGGGTCTCGGTTGATTTTCCATCTTTAGCTACTCAGATGTTTCAGTTTGCTAAGTTTGAAAAGTCCAGAGCACAGACTAGCCACGCAGTTTGGATAGGGTTTCCCGATCGCCTCTGAAAGCTTCATTCTTCTCAATGCCCGGGCATCCATCCAGTGCATGATTTTCGATAGCGTCGAACATGAGCGGTAGACTGAACACCCACACAATCTCTGCCAGCATAGATTTGCTATCGTGCTTAGTGTTGACAAGATGCATCGATCCACAGGCAGCATAACACCACCTGATCACTGGGATCTCGGACACACGTACATCAAGATCGGTCGTCCGTCCCAGAACACGTACAACATGCCAAGAAACCCAGCTGTGCCGAGGCAAGAAAGAAAACCATACAACATGTCAGTGCACGCTTGCCCAACACCACACTCAACGCAGCGCAGGCTAGTAGCTAGATGGATGCAGCACCAACAACAATGGCAAAGGCAAGCAGTGCACAACTGTTCAGTCTCCCATGGATCCATCCACCATCACACCTTGACCTATCTAGCAGCAAGCCAGTACAAGCAGGCACAGCTCACTCTAGCTGGACACTGGTGCAAGTGAGTGAGTGCAGTGAAGTGATGAGATGTCTCCAGGAATAATGGTCACACATCATCAGCTGGGGTGTGGCAGCTTGGGCAATCTGGTACGAAGGGTGTGAGAAGTCAGAGGAGTATAATTGTTGGGGGGTCTCCATGGCAGGAAGCAAAGAGGGAACAAGTACTGGGATGGCTTGATTTGAGGTTTCATGTCGTATGTCAGTGTGTATAGTGCATGCTTCCCTTTACAGGGAACCGTCTCTTCTGTTCCGCCCACGTTTCATGGCCAAAAGATCTCCTGGTCGTGCGCACAGCGACGCGTCAAATCGGATTGATTTGTTTATACCTAAACAATGTTATATCTTCAAATGAATGGGATGACATTATGTTGCTGTTTAATCTTAGCCTGTCATTTGGCAATTGAATTACATATTTATGCATCATGGTCTAAGGCGCATGGAATTGTGGAGGACAAAACACATACAAAATAAACTTTTTTAGACAACGGGGACAGTCAATTGACGACTGAATTCACCAATCTTGGATGCATTCCGAAGCATGTGTGGCAGTTCAAGCGAGGGCATGTTTCGTTTTCAAGGAAAAGAGGCACTCATATGGCAAACTTTCCAATGGGTATGTAAACAAACTGAAACCTGGTAACTAACACTTGGGAATTTGTTGAAAACATGCCAAGAAACATAGCTGGAACTTGGTGATTAACAATTAACAAACCTTGCAAAACAAATAAAACTGAAAGTTGAGAAAGTATAACAGGTGATCGGGAATTAATAATTATTAGTGGACATGACAAGAGACACTGACAGAATTCAGATCTTCCTAAGCACATAAACACATCTCTGCCTGTGCCGGTAGATTGGGAATTGCTGGTAAACATGTGACAAGAAACAGTGACAGAGTTCAGATCTTCCTAAGATCATAAATACATCTGTGCCTGGAACGTACCTTCATATGATGCGGAATTCCTTCTCGATGCACAAGTGTACCACTAAACTGTCCTCTCTCCGAGATTTCCCACAGCTATATTGAACTGCCCTCTCGTGCAAACAAGATCCATGCAGTTCAAGAAAGCTGTGGAAGATCACAGAGAGGGACATGCAAATTCCAGCGATCGGCCGCCATCACCGATCGGAGTCAAGAAGGAAACGCCATGATTTTTTCGTTGGAGAAGGAGCTAGCGGCTGGGGAAGAGGAGAATAGAACAACGAGAGGGTGCTTCTTTATAGCGCCAAGATGATGGGGGGCTGAAAGGAGAGCGGTATGGGGTTGGTGGAGAGGTTAAAGAACCCAATCCCAAGAAGAATATTTATACAGTATATGGAAACCTACAAGGAAAGCCTTCTCCCTTTTATTCTTGCTTCTTTTGTCACACCGATCAAAGTTTTTCAAGGGACTTATGATGGGGAAGATCATGTAAACAGAACTTTTATGATGAAAAACCTTTTCTAGAATCCAATTTGATGTGCGTTTGTTTCTGAACTTGTCTGTGACCGGTCCTCCCGGTGCACCAAACGGCGGTCCCCATTTTAGGATGTACATGTCTGTTTTTTGCTCATTATTTTCCAAAAGAAATTAAAAAACATAACATAGTTAAAACAATAGCCTAAACTTATCCAAACATAGTCTAACTTTAACTTAATAACCAAATCGCAGTCTACTGCGATAATCGGTGAAGAAGATGGTGGTGGCGGTGGTTTCTCGTTGTCCTCGATTACGCCATTGAGCTCCTCCCAGTTTACGTCGTTGTCATGGTTCTCAGGCATCTAGAAGCGGCGGAGCGCCCCCTCCAAGTCCTCCCAAACCTCGGGGCCATTGTTCAACTCGAGGTTCGGCTCGAGAACGAGGAATTGCCGCACAACAACTCGTGCTCGACGACAAAAACTTGTCCAACTTGTTCGAAGCCAACCTGCTGTCGGGATACCGGTACTCCTCCTCTATCATGGTCGCCCGGCACACTCATATGTGGGCGGCGCGTTCCTCACGTGTGGGCGGCGGCGGCACAGAAACATGTTCGGGAGGCGGAAGAACGCAGCGCCGGACAATAGGCATCCGTGAATGCCTTAGTCTCGTCTTTGGTGAGAGTGTTTCGGCGCCGCCACTCCGACGGAGTAGGAGGTGAAGACAAAGCGGCACGTGACGAACATGGCTCGTTGTCATGGGTGTCATGTCGGCCAAACGAGCGGCGCAATGGAACCGCGTGCAAGGCTCGACAAGACGTAGCAACTTTTGCCCGCGGCCATAATTGAGCAAGGGCGTCTAAAGCCCAAAAATGAGGCATGGTGGTTTTATAACCCTAATCGCGTCGTGGGAGGGTGGGGTGAAGTGAGTGTGTGTGGCAGTGGGGACCGACCCGCTATAGCATTAAAAAGACGTAGGCGGGGATGGCGTGAGATGTTGCCAGGTCGGGTCAGGATACGTGGACGCGTCACGTGGACAAGCGGTGAAAGAAAGTGGATGTGGACGAGTATCTTTTTGGGGACACCGTTGGAGCATGATTTTTGGGCTGCAGCAGTTTCAAACAAATGAAGAGAAAAGGGGGTAACCCATTGGATAGCCCTTAACTAAAACACCGATTATAACGTAGATATGTCGATCCACCACTACACGTGCTTACTCACATGGCACGTTATAGACACGGAGAATCTGTTTGCACGTTTTCTAAAATAAAAAAGCAATATATCGAATATTTAATATTCTATATACATGCAAAACTGAACATCAGATTCGACCGCATTCATTCAGGGATATGAAAACGAGAAACTAAGAAATGATATGGATATAAGAGAAAATACAATGCGAATAGTGTGTAAACTGTGAAAGCCTGAAAGGCATCGTGCATGATGATCATTTTTTAGCTTTCAGATGCACTTGAGTTTGAATTTGAAATTGGATGTATATCTAATTTCATGGAGTTTTACGGCAAGGCCAGGTAGTAAGGTCGGTTTGCATGCACGGTGGTTCGAGGGCGGTTCGTCCTCATGTACTAGCAGCTTAATTATATGCCGAAAGGTCAAGAGCTATCGAAAGTTTTCTCAGAAATATCGAGAGTTTTGTCAGAAACTGATGTACAGATATAATCGGGAGGTGCCGCAGTTTCAAGCGGCTGGCGCGAAGACGAAGGAGTCTCCTTCCCATCGTCGTCTCCATGGCGGCTAGCCGGGCAGGCATGCGTGCCTGAGCGCGCTTGCGTGCATGAGCTCGCTCGGGGCTGGACGCGGTGGCAGAACGCTGTCAGTGCATCGGGAAGAAGCAAGGCCACGGCGGGCGAGGGATGGGCGCCGTCCTGTCCAACCGAAGCCGATGAGCTGGACATCCCGGATCAGACGGTGCGCCATGGCCTGGCACTGACACTGACACTGACACTGACCGATCGAGCTGCTTGGGGAGCCCTCCCCTGCATCGAGTCTCTGACCCACCACCGTCCATCGCACATTCACGCAGGACATTTTATTCTTCTTCCTCAGGTCTGTTACTTTGGTTCCACGGCACGCAAATCTTATCATAGGCTGGTCCCGAGTTGTTCCGACGCACAGCTCGGCTGCCGGAGATGTAGCTATAGCATAGATTTCACTCCAAAAAAAAAGCTATAGGATGGATCGGAACCATGGCAAGATGAAAGATTTCTTTTTTTGAAACTGAAGATGAAAGATTTCCACTTCCTCTGTTTTTTTCTTCTGAGCATCGCTGCTCTAGCACCGTTGTGCCAACAGCGACGACTGAGGCAGCCCAACCAAAGGCCCAAGGCCCAGGATACCTTGCAAGCCCAGTAAGCGAGTACTAGGAGAAGACGGGCCCAACCTAGTTTGCGCCCAAGGTGGAAGCACTACTAAAGCCAAGGCAGAGCTAAGGTAATTCTGGCTTGGATCACGGCATCGGCGACACCTTCTTTGGCACCCTCAAGCCTCAGCCACCCTCTTCATGTATTGTAGTCCATCTTCCTCTCCAAGCACACCTCTCGTGTAATTCCACCAAATTGTACTCCGCAGTTGCTGAAATATATTGTACGTCTCTCTTTTAATTCGAATTTTTGTTCGAATTGGCTAGTGCATCGATCCAATACCGTAATAGAAACAGAGGGTCTCGGAAAGAAATGTTACCCTAACGCTTGTTAACCAGGGCTAGAATCAACCCATTTTTTCTCGATTGCGTGGATACTACAACATGAATGTAGGCTCACGAGCATCCGCAGGACTTTTCTCGAATTTATGTTGTTTAACAATGGTATAATTGTTGTTGGAACTCTATTGCTATTTCACAATGCTTTGTCTATTGGTTACCAGCGGAATTATATGCAGTGCCTTGTACCCTTGCAACGTCCAAAAATGCAACGCATTTTAATCCATTGCTATAGGTGCTAGCTAGAAACGCTTATATCATGCCTATTTAGACACGGATGAATGCGTTGTTATAGGAGGGGTCCTCTTGTAGTGTTAATTGCAACATAGTCTCTGAATGATTTCGTTTTCTTGAAATAAAACCAGGGAGAAAATTAATGTGAATTATTAAAAGGTGCAAGGTTTAGGTAGGAGCAGGGAAAGAAAATTCGTCGAAATTTCGGATGTATTTTGAAACAAATGATTTTCGGTAAGGGGAGAGAAAATACAATATTGGCCGAAACTTTTGGTCAAATTTGAATAAATCCACGACATAACACTTGAAAGGGAGAATAATAAAACACGGATTCCAGGGTAGAGCTTCATCTGAGCATCTCATGCTTTGTGCGTGCGTGCGTGGAGTCCCAAGTATTGTATTAGGTATGATGTGTAAGCAACGTGTGCATTTTGATGATTCGTTTCCAGAAGAAGAAGCCTGCGGGCACTCAATCTCCCTGATATGATGAACAAAAGCAGCACTGGCCGATGTATGGACCTGAACAGTGTGCATAACCTGAGTCCTCCGCTGCCGCGTGCTGTGTTCCCTCCCGGAGTCATGGCAACGGTTGAGCACCCGGAGAAGAAGCAGACAGAAGACATCGAGTTGCTATGGAAATGGCGCAAGTACCTGCTGCTGCTCGCCACGCTGGTGGCCAGCGTTACCTACGCGGCCGGACTCAACCCGCCTGGCGGCGTAAGGTCCGCGGAGGGAGGCAACAACGCCCGAGGGCAGCGCACCGGTACTGTCGAGCACTCGCGTGTGTACCCAAACCGCGTCGGCGGCGGCGTCGACCCGCCCTGCCCCCGGCGGTGTACCCGAACCGCGTCGGCGACCCGGTGCTCGTGTCCACCTACTCGCGCCGTTACACCGCCTTCTTCTACTGCAACGCCGCCGCCTTCGTCGCGTCCCTGGTCGTCATCATGTTCCTGCTCGACCGGCGCACCAGCAACAACCCCGCCGGCCTCACGGTGCTCCGCTCCGCCATGCTGCTCGACCTGCTCGCCCTCATGGCCGCCTTCGCCGCCGGTAGCTGCCAAGACACTGCCTCCACCATCTACGTCTGCGCTGGCCGTCGTCGTCTACGCCATCGCCAAGGTCGTGGTGTACGCGTGCAAGGCTCGTGTACAGACCAAGCCGATGAACCAGAACAGGCAGCTCGGATCCGACGACCTCAAGACGAAGCTCGAGAGGAAACGCAGTTCTTGCTGCAGCTCGCCATCCTCGCCGCCACCGTCACGTACCAGTCTGGACAGTGGACTGACCCGCCGGGCGGGTTCTGGCAAGAGAGCAACGAAAGATCGCTCGCCCCGGTGACCCGGTCCTTCTCGACTACTACGGGATCAGGTACCAGGCGTTCTTCTACTGCAACGCGACGGGGTTCATGGCGTCCGTCGCCGTCATCCTTCTGCTGGTGAACCAAATGCTGTACAAGCAGGGCATCCGGAGCCACGCGCTGCACGTGTGCGTTGTGGTTGGGCTGCTGGGCCTCATGGGCGCCTACGCCGCAGGCAGCTCCCGGCAACTGCGCACCTCCATCTATGGCTTCGCGCTCGTGGCCGCGGTGGTCGCCTCCCTCGTCCTTCAGATGCTATTCTTCGTGTTCGCCAACAGCCGCCATCTGTTGGAGCAGCCATGGCTTCCGCAATGGCTGAGGGTGCTTGTCAAGCCGCTGTCGTCTATCCCGGGGTCGGCCGGCGAGAACAAAGCAGGCAAGGAGGTCTCCGAGCAACACATCGAGAAGCATAAAAAGGGCAAGTACCTGATGCTGCTCGGCATCCTCGCGGCGAGCGTGACGTACCAGGCAGGTCTTGCCCCTCCTAGCGGCACGTGGGGTGATGACGATGATACTGCATCCTCGATGTCGCCGTCGCCATCCCCGTCGGCGGTCGCCGGCAACCCGATCCTGCTGGACAGCAGCCCATCGTGGTCATCCTGCTACTGCTGCAGCACACCGTGAAGAAGAACAAGAAGCGGCGCGGCGTGCCACTGTGGGCGGTGCAGACCGCCGTTGTGCTGGACTTGCTCGGCCTCCTGGGCGCGTACGCCGCCGGCAGCTGCAGGGGCTGGGAGACGTCCGCGTACGTGATCGCGCTCGTCGCCGCCGTGGGCGTCTTCATCACGATGTATGTGCTGTGTCGCTGGGGATGAAACCAGCGCTGGACAAGGCCTGGAAGCTCAACGACGCTTGGAACGAAGCAACGATGACCGATGAAGGCGATGATGAGACCAGCCGATACGAGAACGTACGTACGTGCCAATTCGTAACTACTTAACGACTTCTTGATTACATTCCTTGATCTGCGCTTCATTGTGTGAGATTGTTTTCTTTCTGATTGCAGCTTTGCTGATCGGCGTTGGATTTTGGCTGCACCCTGTGTTTGTGTAGGCCACAAATTCTGTCTGATATGTGGCTTTGGCATTCGAACTACCTTTTTAAATTTTGATTCAATTCAATTGTTCAACCGTTCGCTTTATTTTTGAATGTTGCTTTACATTTCTTATTCGAAAAGTTCAGTAATCTTGCAAAGCGGTTTCTTACTTACACCCAGATATCTCATACAGTACCATGGGGTAGTATATCTAATACTTTATTCAAAGTAGGGAATGGGAGAACCACCAGGTTTTGGGAGGACTCTCCATTAAAAGATCAGTATCCATTACTTTATAACATCATACAACATGGGGATGTATCCGTGTCTGATGTTTTTCTTAACGCGCCCCCACTATATATGAGTTTTAGAAGGGCGCTTGTTGGTAATAAATGGGACATGTGGTCTCATCTATGTACCAGATTAATGGATGTTAATTTAACAGATACCCCTGATTCTTTTTGCTGGAAACTTACGTAAAATGGTTTATTTACCGTGAAATCTATGTATGAGGATTTGATGAATGGACATACTAGATATTTGCGAACTTACTTATGGAAATTAAAGATACCGCTGAAAATTAAAATCTTTATGTGGTTCCTAAGTCGAAAAGTCTTGCTAACAAAGGATAACCTTGCAAAGAGGAATTGGCAGGGTAATACTAGATGCCCATTTTGTGGAGATTCCGAAAATATTGAGCATTTATTTATTAATTGCCTTTTTGCAAAGCTTGTTTGGCGTGTTGTTTTTTGTACTTACAATATTCCTCCCCCTTTCTAATGTCACCAATATGTTCGGTAATTGGTTGAACGGGGTTGATAAGAAGACCAAAGCTAGGATTCGTATAGGCGTTTCAGCTATCTGTTGGTCTCTTTAGAATTGTAGGAACAATTTGGTTTTTAACCGAAAAGAAAATTTCCATGTTTTACAGGTTATTCATATGGCGATGCACTGGATCCACATATGGGCTTTCCTGCTACCTTCGGACCAGCGGGAACTTATGGTTGCTGGATGCTCAAGACTCCTGTTGGTGGCACAGGATTTTTTCTCCTGGCATACGTGGCAACATATTAGTAGACTTTTGTAGTTGCTGTTTGTGGCTGCGTTCGGTTGAGCTTCGTCTCAGTATCTAGGTGATTCGTGAGATGTAAACCTTTAATACTTGTGGATTTGGATTTTGTAATAAATGGCTGTGTGCATCACTCGATGCAGAGTCCGGGATACCCCTTTTCTAAAACAAAAGTATCTAATACTTTATCGGGTTGAGTATAAAATACTTCTTGCTTGCAGCCATATCTCAGAAACTATCATGGGGTATATTTGTAATACTTTATCAGTTGAGTATGTTCATATACTAAGATAATTCAAATCGAGTTACATGAAAATTTTGCAAGTGGACACATAGTTTGTACTTTATTTTGAAATACCTTGATAGATACCACTTACATTGCTCCTCACTCATGATGCTTCTCTATCTAAACATCAGCTTGGACTCCTTGATAAAACCTACAAGGAAATCATGTCTGGCCTCAATAGCAAACCTTCGTTGCATCAATGGACACCCTTTCTCCTTCTCAACTGCCACCTTCTTCCTCTGTCTGACTCCTCTCTCCCTCAGTGGCGCCACCTTCTCAAATGGCACTATCATGAATGCTTTGAATCTTCTGTCATCATTGTTTTTTTATGCACAGCCACTGATCTTTAGTGAGGCTACAAGATCCATCCACTCGGAACACTAGAAAATGAGAAACATGTCATGTCAACATGTTGTAAACTATGAAGCAAAATCAAATGAACAAAGAGGTGAAATCTTAGATTGTCTAACTCCAATGCCACTAGCTCTGCCTATTATTTATTTTCTCAAAGTAACCGCAGAACTTGTTGCATTGTTCTTGGATGGTAGCCCACGAATGGGCCCAGATAGTAGCCTGAGTTTATGGCCAGAGGGTCCGACCTACAAATCTTGGATTGCAATAGTTTAAGCATTGGTAGTCTCTCTCGACCATACGAAGGTTAATGGACGCAAACATGTTTGTGTATGTGATTTGATTCCCACCGTTACCTTCCAAAATCGGACCCCACATAATAGTACGAATTTCCTAGCCACACAATAGAAAGACAATCACCGACGTCTCTTTTTTTACACGAGGAACTCAACATGAATCAACTAATTGCTGCTGGATTGGCCGTAGGGGCTTGTATCTATTGGGCCTAGAGTTGGTAAGGTTACGAGGTTCCATTACAAATGCAAAAGATTTATGAGGCACCATTGGATCATTTTTTCTCTCCACCATCTATCAAGGTTTGGCAATGATTGAACCTCCTGTCATCACCGAATAAAATATATTTCCTTAACAAAATTACAGAGCTAAATCAAATGTGTACACCAAAATTCAGTATCTCGTTGTGTCTCGTAGCATTCAATCAACGTCGTCTCCCACAAAAATTGCCACGTCCTCAAGGCGGGGATCATGACCACACTCGAAGCCTCATAGGAAGAGAAGGGGCACCTGAAATGATCATCAGGCAAATGCAGGTGCAAGGTGTTGACAGTTGAGGGGCTATATACACGCATAGCATGTGGCATCAATAATCGACATCCGATTCCTCCAGGACCCCACCATCAAGCACACTGAATTGAGTGAAAGACAATAGAACCCCACATAAGTGAATAGAAAACAGAAAAATATCTGTGATACGCCTTCCTTTACCTATATCTAGGTAGATTAGTGTTTAACCGAGAAACTTGCCATTCCTGTTTTTTCTAAATCGTACATGTTTACCGCATAGAAGTAAGTTTGCCTAGTGACTAAGGATTTTCAGTCATGCTGTCAAATAGATTTTATTTTGCAAATATCAAAAGTTGCCAGGCTATGCTAGATGCGTGCATGTCGGGGGAGTATCCCTGGGTAGGGTCAAGGCTTGGCATAAGTGGAGTTCGAAGGTGTGCCGAGGTACGGAAAGGGCCGACCTGTTTGGGCCTGGGAATGTCCGAGCTTCATCTTGACCTGGAGAATACAGGCCGACCTATCTTGGCCCAAAGGGGTCCGAGGTATACTATTGGCCAGGGCCGAGGTTCACTGTCCGAGCTATGTTCAGCCGACCTAACTACCTCATTGCCGTGGTTTGTGTTGTGAGAGCAGGAGAAGCTGTGGGGAGGAGGTGAGATCCGACCTAGTAAAGATCTTAAGCGCAAGACCCGAGGTACGGAGCTCGTCACATCCGTGCCGAGCTAACCGAGGTGATAGGCAGTAGGTTGGGCAGGAGTCAATGCTCCTGTCACTTCCAGCCGGGTACAAGAGCGCCTGACACGGGAGCGTCTGTCAAGGAGCCTGGCAGAGGCGTGCCCCGGGTTCGGCGGGCCTGCACGTCTCTGACCGCTGACCACGCGAGATCTGGGAAAAGGCTACGAGGTAGCTCTGCCAGGCCACGTCCTGTCTCGGTCAGAGGGGACATGCTAGTTCTGCCGTTAGGCTACAGGAGATGGGCAAGCCACGTCTTGTCCCTGACCGAGGTACGGTGGTACGGTGGTGACCGTTGCAGAGGCATGGCAACAGTGTTCGGCGAGGGGCACAATGGTAACCCGGCTGGCCTATATAGTGGGCTTCACCCCCCTCCTGCTAGAGAGATCCCCCCGCGCTGGAACAAGTTGATCAAGAGAGAAAGAGAGAGGAAGCTCGGAACACCACGGAAACACCTCGGATTCAGCCCGGAGTGCCTTCTTCCTCCCGTTTGGCTTCATCTTCTACCTCAAGTTCTCACCATTGTAGCATCATACAGCTCGAGGAGCAGCTTGTACTTGTCACTTTGAGCTATACACTGAGTAGGATAGTGCTGCAGTAGGGGTGTTACCTCCACAAGAGGGCCCCGAAGTAGGGTACATCGTGGTGTGCTTTGTGTTCTTGATTGCTTGGTTCTTCGTTCGTTCGTGTTCTTGCGTGTTCTTGCTTGTGCACTTCTTGAGTGCATAAACCCTCCCCGGATTCCCCCAACGACCATTCGGCCCCATCTTAGCCATACCTATGGCATCTGCCCTGATCCCACCACGACAGTGCACCAAAATGTCGCCTCTTGCAAATGTCGTCCTCCCCTAGAGGTGACGATCTACACACTTCAAGCCTGATCAAAGCCGTTTTTTGGGCCACTCAACTTTGTTGAGCCAACACAGGCTACTAGCTGTGTTGCAAGCATGCAGAGGGTCACAACATTTGGGAAGAAGGATCTAGGTGATGATTTCGTTTGTGCCTTCTGTTTCAGAGGTTTTTGTTTGCATAGAGAAAACTGTAAGGTTTCATGGCAAAAAATACAGGATCCATTACATGATTTTCTTCACATGGGATTTTTTTAATGTTTTTTGGGTACTTAAAGAGAACAGTTTAAACTATAATTGAATGAAATTAATGGATTTTAATTGTTAGAAATAGACTAGGCAGTTATTATATGCCCAAAGCGCCGTAGGGACGCATCTGTTCCGTACGGACGCCTTCCCTTTTGTATAACCACCTGTTCGATACAAACCGACATAGTTTCACCGAAGAGACGCCCCGTACAGGCGCCTCCTCTTGTAACCGACATCCCGAACCGACGGGAACCTTGTATAAATACCCGATTCTTGATCAATGAAAGACACAAGTTTTCCTTTCAATTCTTCCGAGTTGTAACACGTTATCAGCACGTAGCTCTCCAATCGAGCAAAGACTCGCCGGCGATCACCGGAACAAAGAGAACGGAAGAAGAAGAAACATCAGGTAAGATAATGCCGTCGAACTTGCCTTCCACCGTTCCACGGTTTCCGTTCTCCTTGGTCTTCCGTCCGAAGGCAGCCCCGACGACCGGCGGCGCACGACGCCTAGCGGTCGCGGTAGAGCTCGGCCTCGTTACCCTCGTTCATGCCGAAGGCGGCACCTTGTGCTCGCGGCAGAGCTCGTCCCTGCATGGGCCACCGTTCTGGAATGGGCGGCCCTCGTCGCCCCTTCGTCTTGAACAGCCATCGCCAGGACGGCCGTCAACCTGGAGTCGCCACTCGCCACTGCCGTCGTCACAGGCCGTCTTCCCCTTCGGCTTCAACCTCAACATGAAGGTGAAGCCTGAGGACGAGGAGATCCCCGTCGAGGTCGCGACACCGGCCGCATCCCAGCCTCCACCACCTCCGTCTGGGCAGTCGATGCCGGCACCCGAAGACCGACGCCTGCTGCGTCGATTCGCGGCGGCGATGGCCTCCGGGCAGCTTGATTTCTGCGCGGCGACACGGGATCCCGCATCCCTTGGCTTCTCCAATGGTCTAGCGGCTGGCACCTGTCTCCCCTGCGGCTCCTCCGGCGAGGAAGAGCGTGGAGGGAGCTCCTCTCTACACCGTTGCCTCTGATGCGCTGGACCAGCCGCAGGCCGCAACGGTCTCCGCCCGTGTCGGTGGTGTGGATTGGGGATCGATGTGTGGCTGGGAATTTTCTCCTAGTCACACTCTCCTTATCTGTTCGGCCGGACAGGCTGGTACTAGCGATGGGTTCCTAGTTTGGCCCATCTGCTTACGTACTGGGCCATCTGCAGCCTTGCTAATATAGTACTACAAGCGATTGGAGTACCAATATTTCAGCATTTTTAGCAGATTAATTGCCTAACACTAGTACAGTTTTAGTACTTGTCAAATTTTAGGTCCTGTAAATTCGGGATTTTACAGATAGGTCCAACTACTAGTGCTACAATTAAGTACTTGTCATGTTTTAGACCCTCTATATCTGTGTAATTACATCATGTACCGAATCGTACTGTACATTCTCGATAATGCTGTGAGATATGGTGACAGAATAGTAGACAACATAAACAGTGGCAGCCAGTTAGGTCTCAACATCTCAAAATCAACAAGAAGTTGTGGCTGTACAGTTGGGCAGACAAAAAGAATATAGTAAGCAATGAATTCAATTAGTTTAACATCATCCAGCGACCGCTAATCAGCTCCAAAACATTTTTGAAATTTGTGGTCTTGCTCTTCAATTGTGGTTTCAAGCCTCCTTATACCTTATCAGGACAGAACAAAAACAAGAGACGCAGACAAGTAGTGGCAGATTCAGACAGACCAAAACAAAGTTTCAATACCAAAAAAGGAAGGAAAAACAAAGGGAGTTGTAGAATTTTCAAGATGCATCAAATGAAGACCTCAGGATCGTGGATGCGACAGCATGGCTTGGTAAAGCCAATCAGTCCCGAAAGATGGTTGTTTTTCATATAGGTTATCATCACAGGTCTTGGTGCACCCCACCAGAAACAATATATGAAAAAACGAAATGAAAGACAAACAATTAAAAAACATCAAAATCTGTTCACAGTACATGAAAAAAAGAAATGAAAGACAAACAATTATAAAACATCAAAATCTGTTCAATTTCGCCTCAGAATTGCAGAATGACAGCATAGCCACATCGCAGCTTATCAGTCCCGAAAGATGGTATGATATAAGGTTTTCCTCACAGGACAACTATGAACAAATAGCACTGAAACAGAACTTCCAGGAATGCAGAACAATTTCAAGACAGAAACAAAAAAACCTTCAATTTGGTAGAAATTAAGAAACTGGATATCAGAATTGCAGATGTGACAGCATGGCACACGGAATGCACCAATCAGTCCCGAAAGATGGTGTGTTTTGTTCGTGTTTTTCATCATTGTCCAGCCAATTAAAGAGAAGAACCAGAGAACATACCAAACAAATAAATAAATAAAAGTAAACAAAGACAAATGACTACAATAGATGTTCAATTTGACCTCAGAATTGCAGAATGACAGCATGGACGCATAGCGACCAATCAGTCCCGAAAGATGGTATGAATATTCAGTTTTTCATCACCGGACAAGAATGAACAATGTAAACAAACTTGAAATGCAAGGAAGGATCTAACAGCATTACCTCTCAAGCCTGGCTGGGCGAAAGCTCTTAGGCGGCAACTGCGAATGTTTTGAGAAACAAGCCTTGATTTCTTCATCATTTGCACCAAAAGCATACGGAAAATACGATGGAAGACTGTCAAATTAAATTTGGGAAAAAAAACAAGGCTCAGACATCCAAGGAAGGAACTGGCAGCATTAGCTCTCGAGCCTGGCAAGGCGAAAGCTCTTAGGCGGCAACTGCAAATGTTTTGAGAAACAAGCCTTAAATTTATCATCATCGCCGTGTTTTCCCTTTAGCAAATACACTACAACTTAATTAGCTATGCATGACTAGAGGCAATTTAATCACAATAATCGGCCCTGTGGACCAAATAAAATGAAGTCCAAGGTTCCTATCAATATGTGAAAACTGATTATTGGCCCGATCATAGATCCTCAGGTAAATGCTTGTAGCTACCAGAGAAGGACCATCAGGCCAAAGTTGGACTAGTATATGGCTAGAATAGAAAACTAACAAGTATCAGAAGAAGCATGGTCATAATCAATAAATTAAGAATAACCGTAAGGTTACTAACATAATGAATGAAATAAATGAAACAGCTTGAATGAACCTCAGTAAGCCGCATAAAATTTCGTCATTCATAAATCTGACGGTAATTCCAACATGTAGCTATTCATCATGGGCACAAGCACTAAATTGACCAAGGAACAATCAACAATCCAGAGATAAGCACAGCAAAATTTAAATAGATCAATACATACATGCAATATTTAAGTTTAGCATCATCAGAATATATATGACTTCTCATTCACAGGATAAAAGAACTGTGTCAGAAGGTGTCCTAAGATTGTTTGAAGGTTTCATCAACTGACGCTGGTCAAAAACTTCAATGATGCTAGGATACAAACTGACAGAGAAGTTTGAAAAACCAAGAGAAGAAAAAAGAACATCCAAATTAATTGTAGGAGGGCCCAAAGTTACTCAGTGGTGGCAATATGTTATTAGGTTCAACTCTGCCGGCAATGTCCTCAATGCTTTCAGAAGAGGGAGCTTGTTTGTCCTCATCGCAACAGCCTCCAAAAACAAAGTCCACAAAACCAGAGAGAGATTCAACATGAACAAAACCCAAAACCAAACAAGAAAGAAATAGGATGGCTCGGTTCAGCGGGATAATCGGCATACAGATCAATCTCAGGTGAGAAGGACCTGTGATTTGGTCTGTTGAGCTTGAATATTTCGAAATCGTCACTGCCATCACCAAAAACAAACAAAACGAAAAAAATCACATTATGGCTCGGTTCAGCGGGATAATCGGCATACAAATCAGTCTCAATGAGAGATGACCTGTGATTTGGTCTGTTGAGCTTGAATATTACCAAGTCGTCACTGCCATTACCCGAAAAAAAAACAAACGGAAATAATTTTTCTGAGAATTACTAGAACCTATCACTAACATAGAAAACATTTTGGCTAACAAGACCTGCTATCGCTAAGCACTAAATTCTAACACCAAACTTGTTAAATTACAGAAAAAGCAATAAGATGGACATAAGCAGCATATGATATGGAAAATAAACACCACGTAATAATTACTCCCTCCGTGTCAAAAAGTAAGACGTTTTAGCTACTTACCACACACATGTATCTAGACATGTTTTAGTGCAAGATTCACATGAATCTTGCACTAAAACATGTCTAGATACATGTGTGTGGTAAGTAGCTAAAACGTCTTACTTTTTGACACGGAGGGAGTATAAGCTAAGCAATGCATACTTGATCACATTCCATTACCAACAACACAGTCATACAGATCATTAATCATCAGGTCTTAAGATGCGTCATCAGTACTGGAAACCATGCATACTGACTAGTAGGGGAACAAAAAAGAGGGGTGGGGATCGATCAGGAGGCCTGCCATGAGATCTACTTCTCCGAGGAGTTGGGGCCGCGCTTCTTGCCGAAGCCGACGACGGCGGTGACGAAGCGACGGTTGTACTGGATGCGCTTGTGCGCGCGGCCTCGCGGCTGCTTCTTCTTGTCCTGCTTCGCCACTTTGGGCGTCTGGCCCCTCACCTTCCCGGCGCGAGCCAACGATCCGTGTACCTTACCTGAAATACCACCATAGCTGCCCGTCAGAACAGAGAAGCACGGAAACTAGAGTAGAGACACCGAGGAGAGGAGGGGGGAGATGGTTACCCATGGTGGCGGCGGAGAGGAGCGGCGGCGCTCGTACGATACGGCGAGGAGAGGGCGGAGAGCGCTCGTGCGGCGGCGGCTCCTGCTGATATGATGGAAGCCTAGACTGGTGAGAGATTTTATAGAGAAGGCTAGGGTTTCGTCCATGGGCCGTGGGCTGAATAACCCACTGAAATGTTTTAGTTTTGGGCTTACGGTCCATGACCCATCAAAGGCCCACAAAGACGTGCAGCGTCGCGTGGTAATCGGAAACCTCCTGACCCCGAGAGAACCCTCACACAGAACCTCGGCGGCGGCGTTGGGCACGAGCGCACGACTGAGCTCGTCGGCGGCGCGCAGGGAGAAGCGGAGAAGAGAGGAGCCGAGATGCCGCGTCCGGAGGTGCAGGCGCCGCCGGAGATATTCTACAACGAGTCGGAGGCGCGCAAGTACACGACCTCCTCCCGTATCATCGAAATCCAGGCAAGCGAATTCTGCGCGCCCCTCTTCTCGTCTCAGCCAGTTCACGGTGAAGCTGACCTGAATTTTCCTCTTCTTCTTCTCAGGCGAGGATCTCCGAGAGGGCGCTGGAGCTGCTCGCCCTCCCCAACGATGGCGTCCCCAAGATGCTTCTCGACATCGGTCAGCTTACAATCCCATTTTCGTATTGACTAAAATTATGATTCCCTTTGGAGAATCCCTCTGTTGAATTGTAGTATGTCAATCGCAGGGTGTGGATCTGGACTTAGCGGCGAGACACTGACGGAGCATGGGCACCACTGGATTGGCTGCGATATCTCGGAGTCTATGCTTGGTGAGGAGCTTCACTCGCCTTGTTTCGTGCTCTTATGGGCAAGCCGTGTATTGCTTAAATTTCTGTCTGGGAGCCTCACATTTACTTGCCCTTGCAGATGTCGCTCTTGAGCGGGAAACAGATGGTGACCTCCTACTCGCCGACATGGGAGAGGTAAAATGTGCATTGCATCATTGGACTAGTCTAGAAATTTAGCTCCACATGTCATGTTCATGTCATAACTCCTAAGCTCTAGGGGGAGGGGAGAGTGGTTTTCATGCTTGTCTCATGTAATTCTTATATTATTACAATTCAGTTATGTGTGCCAGTCGTTAGAAGATATCTGTCTTGTAGGTAATGGGCAGAGCCCTTTTTTCATTCATGAATGCACTTTTTGTTACAGATAATGGTCCTGATTACATCAGGACACTCGTTAAGCCAAGAGGGTATTACACATCCTTTGGTAATGGTAATAATGCACATGTGACATGATCTCAAACTCAAACCTGATTGACACCATAAAAGTAAATGGGCCTTCAAATCTCTGTAGTGGCAAAATAGGAGAATGAATCCAAAGAGCCTGACCACTGCAGTACTGCATTTTCTCCATAATTATATGGTTTGCCGAGTGGTATTGTGCATGATGAACCCAAATTTATGGAAATTATGAATTTACCATGATTTCCGGTTATTGCTTCATACAGTTACATCAATGGCCTCACAGCTGTGTATAACCACAAATTGTGCTACTTTGAGTTACATGCTTATTACAACTCATCTTCCAGGGATTAGGCCTGCGCCCAGGAGTAATTGATGGTGCAATTAGTATTTCAGCAGTTCAGGTGATTTTTCAAGTTGTTCTGTTTCTGCAACTAACTTGACATTTTTATTTCATTTCTAATTAGCTGACAACTGCTCTTGGTCGACTATGTGTACAGTGGTTATGCAATGCTGACAAGTCTTCTCATGAACCAAGATTGCGGTTAAAGTATGTGAAGTTATTTTGTCGCGTATCTTTTCGTTATCTGCATTCTGCAACCAGTTCTTAACCTTGATGTGTGCATAATTTTCAGGGCTTTCTTTGGATCACTATATAGATGCTTAGCAAGGGGAGCAAGAGCTGTTCTACAGTTCTATGCTGATAATGTGAAGCAAACCGAAATGCTCGTGTCTTTTGCCATGCAGGCTGGATTTGCTGGCGGGGTGGTTGTTGATTGGCCTCATAGGTAAGAATTTCATTGCCCCAGGGCCATGGTGTATGAACAGACTTACAAATTTCATGTCTACTGTAGACTTATGTGGATGTCTTTACTCTGACAGTTCGAAAGCAAAGAAGTCCTACCTTGTCCTCACGTGTGGTTCCCCTTCTGTTCATACATCTCTTCCAAAAGCGAAAGGTCAAGATGGTGAGATGTGCAGCAGTGATGATGATGATGATGAGAGCAATGATGACCAAACAGTAAGCTCGTCTTAAGAAGACAATTTTCCTTTTATACATTTTGAACTTATTTACTGCTCTTAATCTATCCCTTGCCTGCTGCTTTATTCCATGATGTTTTTTCTTGTCTTAAGCTTCTTTACAAGCAATGCTTTAAATAGCTAGTTATACCTGCGCTATAGCATTTCTTGGGAGCCTAAAATCTAAGCTATGGCCCTTTGTACAGCTATGCTAGCTACGGACACTATTTGGCATCACGCGCCATCAGCTAGAGAGGTAGCTATTACTTTGTAAGTGTGCATGGGCCGAAAGAGCATCCCGTTGTCAATTTGTAAGCTTAGGCCCAAATGACCACGTATATAAGAAAACCACTTGAAAAAACTGAAGCACTAGGGTGGCGTTTTATCGTGGAGCTTCAGCTTGCTGGCGGTTACTTCATTGTGATACCATTTGTTTATGTTCTTGAGCATAATGATAATGACTGGCTTCACGAAACTGCAAGAGACGAACCAAGCCAAGGCCAAGCAGTGAATCCTGAGCCTAAGCAACATGGATCCGTACATGTTACAAGCAAGAGGAAGAGGGTTAGCAGGAGTAATTAATCTAAAAGTACTAAGCTTATTCCAGATGAAGAAGAAGTGACTTCAGCTTCCTCGTCAGAGAGGTTAGCATAAAACCGCGACATTGAAGGCATCAATTGCGAAAAACCGCGACAATGTTGTGGGATCACGAAAACCCGCAACTTTGGTGGCCTGTGTTCGCAATGTACACGCATTTCACCTTAAGCGCGAATTGACAGCGTTCCTGGCAAGGGGGACCCACCTGTCGGGCTGACGTGGCATGCTGACATCTTGCCACGTCAGCCCGACAGGTGGGTCCCACACGTCAGATTGCATATCAATTCGTGTTTAACGAAAAATGTGTGTACATTGCAAACGCAGGCCACCAAAGTTGCGGTTTTCCGTGATCCCACAGCATTGTCGCGGTTTTTCGCAATTTCGCCTTCAATGTCGTGGTTTTATGCTAACAACTCCTCGTCAGATGAGGATGCAAATACCAAGTGGTCATTCATAGTCGATAACTCTCGACCAACTATAAAGAAGAGTTCCGGTTTTCAAGTCATCTTTACTAGCTAGCTACTTGTTAAGACATAAGATTTAATTATTTCATGCCCTCTCACTCTTTGGACATGTTGTTTATGTTACTATGACTGGCGAGATCTGAAAATGGTGCTATGGACAAGTATTAGTACTTCTAAATTACTATGGTCTTCTAATTTTTCTTTGTTGTGGTTTTTTGTTAGTCCTGTATTTAATAACATTTATTTTATTTGAAAACTCAGATCATAAATAGCTTCTGCCATAGCTAACAAAAGCTGGCATAGATATAGCTCAGTCCTTTGCCACGGAAAAAAACGTGATTTAAAACCTTGTTTACGAGTATCATAAATTCGTAATGTATGCCATCTTAATCACGTCAGATTCGTGTAATCCAATTGTACACAAGCCGGTTATGCAAGAAATAGTGTTACATGACCAAATAGGCCGTTACTCCCTTATGGCCAGGAGTTGTTTATTTTCTCTGTAATATTCGGGTGCAAACTTCTAGGTTCTTCAGTTTTACCCAATAATTCCTTGTAGATCATAGTTAAAACTGTTGCTATCATGGACGTTGTGAGCTAACTGGCTGTGCTTGATCAAGGATTACCTTAGATCATACTTCTCTGCTACCATGCGATGAAGCCTTTTTGTTCTACTGACTGACCATATGTATTTTCTCTGATACAGGTCGGCACGTATGGACGAAGCCGAACGAATAAGAGGCGAAAGGTGAACAACAAGAACAACGGTAGGGGCAAGGATTGGCTCCTGAGGAAAAAAGAGCAGATGAGGAAAAGAGGGCGCGAGGTGCCTGCTGACACGAAGTACACAGGGCGCAAGCGGAAGACCCGCTTCTAAGTCTGTAGCTAGCTAGTGGCTGCAGTGCCTATCCCTACCCATGTTTGTTGTCTTTGCCGGCCGTTTAGTAGTTGTAGCTGGTCAGATGCAGCGAGAATGTTCTGCTTGAAAGTTGGCTGGACTGCGTTTCCTTTGTATACCAGAGAGGTGTTGTTCTTAAGTTGCGGCAGTTTTGACAATGCTATCGTGTTTGTGATACCATATAGTGACATGGTTGGTTGTGTCATGTTTGCTTGGGTGTTCTTCCATGCTCTCGTGTGGCTATAGTAAATCTTCTTCTTGAAACAAACATTGTTTCTGGCAAGATGAAGGTTATACTTCCTTGTCTTTCGCGAACCATTAACTTTGCCATGTGGCTCTGTTAATTCCTCAGGGTCCTCTTCAATATATAGGGTTTACAATTGAAATTAAGTAACAATTTGTAACTGTCAAAAGAAAAGTAACATGTAATAGGTTTTATCTCTAATTGGCTTCAGGCCAAGCTAAATAGTTCCTCAGGGTCCTCTTCATATATAGCATAAGTAGTTGTTAGTGTCGGCAATCTATCCATGGAAGCGGGATTTTTCTTTTTATTTCTTCTTCTTATTGTCTTTTGGCTGTGTGCATCCGTAGTAGATTTGGTTATTGCGTTGTTGCAGAGGCTGGGTGCATGTTGTATCTTCTCGATATTAATAAACACTCTTTATCTAAAAAAAATATGACCATAAAACGACTCGCTAGGTTACTTGCAGTATATAGATCAATCTCGACACAAATATGATGCTGAAAATAAAGACACGCGGACTAACATCTACCAAGAGTATCACATACCCATCTTAAGCTAGAAAAAAATATATCCATCCTACATTATGATATGCATAGTACTAGCGTTACTTGGACGCTGTTGCATTCGGCCAATTACTTCCTTCCTCTAGCTAGTGCTTCCTCTTCTTGCCCTTCTTCCTCTGATTGGACACGAGCTTGGAAAGAAGTCCATTCAAACAATCAGGATGTGTCGCAACCAAATGCTTCCAGCCGTCGGCCGCCATTATTTCACCCAGACGCTTGGGAGACTGCACCTGGATAAACTTGTAGCACGCTTCCTTCAGCCTATGGCGGTGGTGCTTCTCGGCTAGAGCGAGAGTGGACGCCACCGAGCACGCGCCTATGTCCTCGGACAGCTTGTTTTCACATAAGAACTCAAGCCGCCGGAGATCGTACCTGTCCGCCGCCACAAGCAGGTCCTGCAGCCACATCACATGCTCAATCGGTTCCTCCTCATCTTGTCCATCTTCCTCCTCTTTCTTGTCTTCTTCCTTGTCCGTCTTAGGGAACGAGCCGGTGTAGATGAAGCTAAGCAAACCGGCAAACACTTTTGGATCCATGTCTTTGATGTGTATGGCACCGGACGTGGTTCCCTCCGTCATGGGGCCAAAGATCTGTGCCATGAAGACTTTTGATCGGGCTGCAAGCACACACCGGTGTGCAGCGAACGTCTCGCCGCCCACCTCAAATGTCACATCGGCACCCAGCTTGTTCTTAAAGAGACGGCGTCGACGAAGCTCAGCTCGAACTTCGCCTCGGTCTCCACGTGGTCTTCCTCGATGTCTTCTTTTTTATTTGCATATGAAGACAGCTGTTACAGCCCGATCACAGAAAGGACCTCAAAGAAACAGAATTTACAGAACGCTCCTTTCTTCCACCCAGCTCCATCTGCAGCCATGGCGTCGTCGATGGCGTGCCGCCGCTCCTGCTCTCCACTATGCCTTGGATCGAGAGCAGCCCCCGAGCGCGCGGGGGTGTCACCAAGCGCCGGCCCCGAGGGGCCACACCATAGATCGCCGACGAAGCCGCCGAATCGAACCGCAACAGCAGCTCCAAGGTCTTCAACAGCCGGAGACGCCATCCTCGAACTCCGGCAACGGGGAAGTCGCGCACGGCAGCTCCACCGAGCTGCGAACGCGACGGCGCAGTAGATCCACCACGGAGCTCCGCCAGAGCACCGCCGTCGAGGAGGAAGATCACTGCCAACAAAACGCCACTCCGGCCACGCCTCCGCCCTCCCGACGCCGCCGGCTGGCACCCACGCACACCTAGTCTATGTACAGACCGGGATCCGCGGATTCCCCGTCCTCCCGCCGCCGGAGCGGCCGCCGGAGGACGAGAAATCCGGCGAATCGCCGGCTGCGAGCTGGTGAACGCGAGAAGGTTCAAGAAATCGCCCTCACAGCACTGTAGATGGGGAGGGAGCGGTCCAAGGTCCGTCTCTACCTCTTCCTCGATGTCTTCGTCGGCGAGCCGGACGTAGAGGGAGATGTAGTCGGCGCAGCTTGGGTCGTAGCCGTTGGGGTAGTACCAGATGTCCCACTGATGGCCTCCGACGGTGAAAGGCTCGGAACTGATGACCTCGCCGGTGGGCGTCTCTCTGACGGTACGGGGATAGTCCTTGACCACGAGCAGGTGGTACCCGCTGTCCGTGCCGGGGTCGACCGCCGACGTGGTGCACAGCTTCCCGTCGGTGACGACGGAAACACCAACGAAGGACGACATGACGGAAGTGTTGTCCTAGACTTTCCGATCGCTACAATGAATCGATCGACGAAAGTGCTTGCGTGTTTGCTGTCCTTGGTTTATTGCTCAATGGATCTCTCGATCACATGTGTATATATATGTAGGGGCTAACTGGGATCATAGTACAATTGTAATTCAGATACAACTCCAGCGGACAGGAAAAACGGCCATCTGTGGTTCGATCCAGATTCTCAAGGATGGCAAGAACTTGAGCCGTACGATGTAATCCAACACATGCTTGATTCCTGCACGGGGTTTTAGTGTTTCACACGCGGCGTGGCGCGCCTCCCTGATCCACGATCCTCTGATGTCTATAGAGTATTTTTTTTTAACAGGAGATGGGCCCACTTTCATTGATTTTGCATTACAGTACAAGAGTTCCAGAAAACTACAACCACGCCCACGAACTTTACACAAAAGACCCTAAAAAATGTTATAGAAAGCAAATCGGGTCCTTTGCCGGTCTGAAATCTTCACCGCCGGGGACGAACCTCTTCGGATGAAGACCTCGCCGCCGCCATGTCGCCAGCAGAAGCCGAAGGGACGAGCTAAACACGCCGGCTTGGGGCTTTGACCGGGAGGAAGAAGGAGATGTTGATTAACTCACCAGCACTCCAAACGGTCGGCGTTCAAAGTAGAGTCGACTATGACACACGTCGACAAGGATCAGCCACCCGTGAGCTTATTTACAGAGCATTCACCAAATCCACCCTAGATCCGCCCCATCCACCATGGACAGACCGACAAGCCAGAGCTGGTAGCCCCGCAGTTTTACTTGTCGGCACTAGAAGCAGCTCAAACGCGGCAAAAAGCCAAAGACCACGAAGGCCGCCCAAAGCCTAAATCTAATCCTAATAGTAGGATATACAAACAGATATCAGCCGCCTATTCTATCTTCCCACCGGCCAATAACGTCGCTGGAGACAGAAGAAAAGGGGCGGAGACGAAAAGCGGAGGTCGACTCTCAACAGGGGCGGAGAAAGAGAGGTCAACTCTCTTTTCCTGTTTTTATACGACGTATAAGATTGTCAAATTTGAAGCTCAAAATAAAAATTGTTCACAATTTTTTTTAAAAAATCCAATAGATTATAACAGTTTTGTTGTAAGTATTACCCTATAGTTACTTCTCATTTTGGGCCAAAGGTATGTGAATACAAAGCTATTTTAGATTAAAACATAAAAGGCTATTTATTCACAAACCATTAATAAAAATAGGAGAAAACTTCCACGGAATGTTCAACAAAACATCTGGATTTTTCTCAAAAAAGTTTTGAACAATTTTTATTTTGAGTTTCAAGTTGTATCGATCATATACGTTCGATCTAACACCGACGTCGGATGAGAAGGCTAACTCTCGCCATGACTTAGGTACATGAAGTCACTGAAGTTGTGTCCCTAATATATTACTAACTATATGAAAGACGAAGGAATCGGCGGCCTCTCCACAGCCCGAGTTACTGTAGCTACTGTAGATTTCCTACAGTAGCTACAGTACTTTTCATCTGCGCCGTCCACTGGAGATCGGACGTCCCGCACGGACCCGCGCGCGTCATTTTACGAAAAGCCCCCTCGCTCACGGAAAAATGCCCCGCGTTCCACAGTTCACGTGTAAAAGGACCTAGATCGAATTACGCTAAACCCAACGGATTTTTTTGTAAAACAACCCCAAAAATCCCCCTTCCCCTCCTTGACGAAGGAATCGGCGGCCTCTCCGCAGCCCGAGTTACTGTAGCTACTGTAGATTTCCTACAGTAGCTACAGTACTTTTCATCTGCGCCGTCCACTGGAGATCGGACGTCCCGCACGGACCCGCGCGCGTCATTTTACGAAAAGCCCCCTCGCTCACGGAAAAATGCCCCGCGTTCCACAGTTCACGTGTAAAAGGACCTAGATCGAATTACGCTAAACCCAACGGATTTTTTTGTAAAACAACCCCAAAAATCCCCCTTCCCCTCCTTCCTCTCCCGCGACGCCGGAGGCCGCCGCCGGCCGCTGCGATCGATGCCGCCGCTCTCCACCTCCCCGGCCAGATCTCTGTACACCACGGGCTGCGCCGCCGCGTCAGCTCCCTCCTCGACGTCGATCGCGTCCCGGGGAACCGCGAACGGCCGGGAATCGTCGCCGCCGCGCGTGCGGCACTCCGCCGTGTTTTCCACGCCGCCGCGCCAGCCCCGGCGACCAAAATGGGGCGGCACCGCCATCCCCTGGTTGCCCGTGTTCGCGCGCATCGGCCACGCATATGCGTGTGTCCCGGCTCGCCGTGACGCCGCTCCGGCGAGCTCCACGGCGCCGCTGCCAGCTCGGCCGCCATTGACGTCGCCGCGACGTCACGTGGGCTGGGCCGGAGAGGTGGCCTTCTTTCTGGGCTGGGCCGCTTGCCCGCCGCCTGGCCCGGCCTTCTCTTTTTTTTTTCCCTTCCTTATTCTTTTTCTATTTTCTGGAACTTTTGAATTTCCCCAAATACATATTCAAATCAATTGGAAACAATTTCTATAAATTTGCCACAACTACAAACATATTTCGAGATATAAACTTTCCCTAAAAATACCCACTACAAAAAAAATACAAGTAATATGCTAAACCAAACAGAAAAAATGGCCAAACTACTTACACTATAAAAAAAATGAATATGCAAACATATCCAAATTTTCCTAAAAATGTGCCAATAATTCGAATGCACTTTTCGTAATTCCAAATAAATGTTCGAATATTGTACACATTACAACAAAAAAAATGCTCCAAAAAAAAATACTTCCTACTCATGGGATTTTTTTTTTAACTTACAATTTAGCCAACATTTCAGCAAATATTTCCTTTTCGAAATCAAATAATTCACAGAGAACAAAAAACTATAAATGTACCCCTTTTCCATATTTCCATTCATCCAAATTCGAGCACAATTTAAACATGGATATTTCCAAATTAATATTTTCTGCACCTTTGTTTACAACATATATAGCGCCAAAAAAAAAGGGTGCGGCGTGACGCCGCACTAAATATTACTAGTTATATATCAAAGGGCTCCGTTTCAGCGAGCCCTCAAGCTGTCCACGTCGACGGCACTGTAGTAGCTACAGTGCACGTACTTCTACAGTGCGTCGTGCACTGTAGCAATTTTTATTTTTTATTTGCCCTTTTCGTAATAATATGTACATGAAATATATGTGCGCCGATGAGTATGTTCCATTCCCGCGGTCGGTTTCGAGTTCGGTCGACTCTAGCTCCACAATTTTAGATTCAGGTTCGCAAAAACATTTGACGAATTTTGTCAAATTCGTCGCACTCAGTCATCCTTTTGAATTTTCCTCTCACGAGTAGATGAATATCACCCTATAAAACAATTTCCATGTTCTAAACTTTTTACTTTGACGGACATATAGATATACCTTTTTTGCAGCAAAGTCCTCGTGTTTTCCAAAAATTGTGAATTAGTCCTCAGAATAAAATATTTTTCCAGAAAAGTCCCCGCGTGCCGTTCTTTCCCAGCAAAGTCCTCACGTTTCCCAAAAAATTGTGAGTCGGTCTGCCGGAATAAAACATTTCTCCAGCAGAGTCCGCGTGTTTTTTCCCAAATTGCAAATCGGCCCTCCGGTACAATTGAACAATTTTTTCCCTCCTAATATATTTGTCCCCCTTATAGTTTATACCTATTTTTTTCCCGCACTTCTTTCCACGAACATTATCTATTTTTCCGGTCATGCATGAACAGTCCATGTCCCTTATGAATTGATTTTTTTTTTTTGGCTTCTAATAGATTTCTCCCCGTTTTAATTTTCCCATATTGTTTATTTTTCCACACTTCTTTTTACGAACAATGCGCACAAATAGCGACTTCAAAATTACTTATTTGTTTCTACTCTCTATTTATCCCCTACTATATCTTTTTTTCTACTTTTACCTCCCTTACATATTTATTTTTATTACTCTAAGATTGCTCGCTTACTTCCTATTTTCCCATTTTCCCCTACTCTATTTTTTTAACTTCTTATTTTATTTCCCTCATAAATTTATTCTCGCAAACTTAAAATTTATTACTTATTTATTTGCAAATCCTGTTATCTTAATTCCCCACTTCTCTTTATTCAAAACAACCTTCCAACACTTACTCCGTACAAAAAACACTATATATTTTCTACCTTTTGATTTTACCAATTTTTACTTTCCGTATATTTTTTTACCTACTTCTTAACGGTCTACATTAATTCAATTTGGATGCCTAAATTCTCCAAATAAAACAACCTTCCAACACTTACTCCGTACAAAAAAACACTATATATTTTCTACCTTTTAAAACCAATTGTGCATCCCCTCTCTTTTTCCCTCTATTATTCTCTTGACGAGTGCACTGAATTTGTTCCAGAAGCCATGTACTTGGTCACATATAGTGACATACATGTATGATCGTAAATACTAATTCAGATATCATATCTGCACATCGTATATTTATATCACTCAGTTATAGCATAGCTGATTTTATGTAAATTGTAAGTAGTTCACATACAAAAAAAGGATTTTGTGATCATAAACACCCTTCTTAAATTTTGGTTTGTGTGTCTATTGATTTTCTTTCATTTCACTCTATTTAATTCTCTGCTTAGGTAATGCCTGTTTTGTTCTGACCTTTTGTACAATACCTAATCCTATGATGCAAATGATGTTACAAGAAAACTCAGCTTTGTGGCGACAATTAGCCTAGACATTTGCGCCCAAATGAAGCATCAAATCCAAGGAATTTTTAAGAATATATAGCGCTTTTTTTGACACCCAGCTTATTTCCATTAATATCCAACCTGTATTTGCACTCATGTCCAATAGATCATGATATCTTTTGTGCGGTCGTGATAAATCTGAAAGTTTAGTCTTTTGTACAGCTGTTTCGTACTTTTAGCTCCAATTTATTTATATTTTGTCACCGCATGGGCGCGGCGTGTCGCCGCGCTAATTTTCCTAGTATGATCCATCAAACATGGCCTAGACCTGGACCCCACGAAACGTTGATCTCCTCCTCCAACCACGAGCAAGGCATAGACACTCTCCAAAACACCGCGCAAACTGCACTTCAGACCCACGTATAGTAAGTGCGTATCAACGAGAACAGTGTTTTGGCTCATAGTATCTAATCACATTATGGGAAATGCATTTTAAAACTTTAACAAAATCAGAAATGAAATTTTGGCTTTACTTCTAGACATTTTATGTTGGTATATAAAGTTTCGTATTTTTCTGCTCTCTATACAAGAGATAAATTTGGTGTTCCAAAATTACTTTCCACGAGATATTTAAGAAAAAGCTACTAGACGGGTGAGTGTGCTTCCCAATTCCTCATGCAGTCCAACATGGGGCCCTCGACCGCCTGGGCGTATCCTTTCCTTTGTCTCCCTTGTATCATCTTCTTTCTTCCCCGTGTGAATCTCCTCTATTTTCCTCCCAACCTCACACATGCACAACCAAAGTCCTAGCTGGAGACAGGGAGAGGCACAATAGTGCTCGTGAAGTCGTGACTACACGTGGTAGGACCTAGTCGTAAATAGGGCTGACGCGGCTGACAATAGTGCTCAAAAGTAACTTAGTTGTCGAGGGTGGGTACGAAGTCACCGAAATTGAACTTAGGGTTTCGGGTGTGAGTCGTCAAAATCAATAAGAAGGAGGCGTGTGCTTAAAAGAGGGGTCGGGCGGAGCGATGGACGATGGGATTAGGCTGGGCGGGGTGGCATGGTGGTGTTGATTTGGCCTGTGCCACTGGCGGGGGAATTGGAGGACGTGGTGGCAGGATCCGGTCCTGGCGGTTGACAAGGATATACATCTCGGGTACCCTACCATAAGGGTACCTGTTGCACGTGTCGACTAAGGCCCAACTATCAAGAGCCTAATATGAAGCCCATGACGAAAGGCCCAACAAGATGGAGTATCCTCCAAGATTAGACATAGTCATAGTCGGTTTATACTTTCCTTACATGTAAACAGGGTCGGTTACGGACTCCCGAGACCCAGCCTCTTATAAAGGCTGGGAGGGCCGTCGATCCTGGATAAGCAATACTCGAACCACCAATGCCCTAGCGAGATCGACATCTCGCCGGAGCCTCCCTATAACCGCATAATCTCACACGATCAATACCAGACAAGCAGGAAGTAGGGTCTTTACCTCCACCCGAGGGGCCTGAACCTGGGTAAATCTTTGCATTTGCTTGTCAGCCGACGAGACTACCAGTACTACCACGTTCTCTCCCCATAATCTCAACCTAGGTCATAACCATGGGATTTGATGAGTTAACCCCTCGTCAATTGGCGCCGTCTGTGGGAAAGAATAGTGCTGGACTCACGGTTTCTTCGGTTCCATCGGAAAACGGCGACTCGCCGATCGGATCTACAAACGGCAACTCGCCGGCTGCATCAACAAACCAGAACTCGCCGACTCGGGCGACACACGCAACTCGCCGACTCACCGACAAACGGCAGCACGCCAGCTTCACCTGCAAAAAGCACATCAGATCTCTGATGGACTTCGAGCCACACTCGCCAGAATTCCAGGAGACGTTTGCCGATCTCGAGTCAGGTTTGGGTTTAACCGTTGGCTCGTTCAATTTTTTCGTCAACAAGCTTGGTGTGCAGGACTTGACAGATCCACGCCAACTCGCGACTTCCGCACCGAGGCTCCATCGGTTGCGGCTCCTTCGACTGCGGATCCATCAACTGCGTCCATACCATCGTCGATCCTCCAAGCTGCTCGTCTGCAACAACCATGTCGACTCGAGAGATCAACGAGCTCATTGAAGAACTCCAAGGTGAGGAGGCCGAATCAGCATACCGCACAAACGATCCCGAGCTCAATCTCCCACTCGAGGATAGCTTCGACTGCGGGATCTCCCTCAGCGACTTCGACGAGCCCGAAACTCATATCGACAACCACGTCGACTCCGAGATCTGCACCAACAACAACCTCGACTTCGAGATTCATAACAACTTCGCCGACACCGAGATGAGCATAGGCGATGAGGACATCGACAGCGAGATCCGTCCAGACGGACCACTCGACGGGCATATCGACTCCGACATGAGCCTCGATGAAGACGTCGAGTCCATGACGGGACTCGAAAACACATACACATACCCTCGGGTGATACCCCAGCAGGTCTACGTTGCCTTCGCCGCAGAATCATCTGATGCTGCGGCCAGTCGCAGGCCTACAGAGTTCCCGTGCACGGTTACTATGCCGGATGGAGTCACAAATCTCACAATTACTGCTGAGATGGCAGCAAAAGCAGATAAAGTCATCAAGGAGTGCACAATGATGCCAGCAGACGCAACACGGGAGGAGATGTTGACCTTCCAGTACTTCAACTGGCAGGAATCACTTCGACTGCAGCAGATCAGAGCAACACTCGAAGAACGTAAAAAGCAAGCTAGCTTGTCGAGTGCGCGAAGAAGACAGCTCTCCCTGAGCTCCACCGGGCGAGCAGACACAAGACCCAGATCAAGGCTGTCACACCTCGCGCCAGATGAGAGGGCAGCACTCCCCGCAACCTAGGCCACTCTTTCATGACATACGACGAGGAGGGAGTGCCAGTACCCAAAACAGCTGCGGGTGCTCTCTTTACCGCTGCAGCATACCTAGAGGCAATCAAGCCTCCAGCTGATGACCCCAATGCAAAACTACATCGCCAACAGATCAAATCACTCGCCTTAGCGGCGAAGGCCATACGCCAAATCCCAAAAACTCCAGGAGGGAGTCGAGATCGTGCCATAGTTGACACGCGTCGTGAAGAGCATAATCGCAGTGGTCGCCGCCACCACTCGAAGGAAAGAAGCGGCTCACGTCGGCGCAGGTCCAGGAGCAGATCACGCAGATCTTACAGTAGCGACTCGTACTCTGATCGGAGCCTGAGCCACACGGAGCTCTGTGCTTCACTCGACGCGTCCGCGAGACACGGATGCCCAAAGGGTTCAAACTCACATCTGAACAGCCCAAGTACACGGGTCGACAGGAACCTTCAGGGTGGCTGGAAGACTACAGGCTGGCTGTCGCGTGCCAGCGAGGCACAAATATCACAGCCATGCAATACATACGACTCATGCTCGAAGGCACAGCCCGCGACTGGCTCAAGGCTCTACCTCCATCAACATACGACTCGTGGGATCACTTCCGCACAGACTTCATCAAAAACTTCGAGCCTCTATGTGAGCGCCAAAAACGTTCGAGGAGCTGCGAGCTTGCGTTCAACGGTCAGACGAAACGTTGAGGTCATACATCCGACGATGGACTGAGATACGCAACTCAGTTGGAGTAATTTCAGAAGATATGGCCATGGATGCTTTCATCATGGGCCTCGCCAGGCGAGACTTCAAAGAAGCACTTGGTCGCCAAAAGCCAACCTCTGTGGCTAACCTCCTGAAGATCGCGACTGAGTGGGCAGACGGAGAAGACATGGCGCGCACCACACGCGGGTCCTCACCCCGTGACAATCATGAAAGCGGCAGTCGAAGCCGCAGAGACTCATACAGAGACGACCGAAGCGCAAGCGCTACTGACGACAGACCCGAATTCATGGCGGCTGGGTTCTCCACACCCCGCAACGACCAAGACAGAAGCGACCGACGGTCAGAAGATCGACGGGACAGTCGAGATGATCGCCGGGACAGTCGAGACCGCGGCCAACGCAGCGACAGCTACAAGAGGAAAGACTGGCGCAAGTCGCGCTCCGGCGCACAAACCGAGCGATCATTCGAAGAAAAGATGGATGCTGATTGCAGATTCCACCTGTACAAGGGGGAAGACGGAAAATTGCGCTCCAATCACTCGATGAGAAACTGCAGAGAATTCGACCAACTAGCGTCTGAATACGTACAACTCAGAAAGGCAACAGCCGCACACGCACCCGCGCCTGCACCTGTGCCTCAGCCAAACAATGTGCCCGTCCTGATGGCACCACCTCCACCACCACAGCCTGCCGCAGGCGGAAATATCGCGGGTGCCATACAACCCGTACCTCGGGTGGACGAACCTCAGTACCCTCCGCCCCAAGGGCAGATGTACATGATACAGAAAGGTCGCCCTTCCAACAGGGAGCAAAAACTTCGCACTCGACAAGTAAACATGGCGGTCATGTCACCTCCTGCCGTAACTGAATTCTTGAAGGGATCCGAAACTGCAATAAGCTTCAGCAGAGAGGACCACCCACCATCGGTCGTTCGTCCAGGGCACTCTGCTCTGGTACTCGACGCACAAATTGGAGGCTACGCCATGTCCAAGGTCTTCATGGATGGTGGCAGCGGCATAAACATCATCTTCGCAGATACGCTCCGCAAAATGAACAGGTCAGTCGAAAACCTGCCAAATCCTCAAATACCTTTCACGGTATCGTCCCAGGCAAAGCAATAAGCCCAGAAGGCACCATACAACTCGACGTACGTTCGGGGACAAAACCACTTCAGGACAGAGTCGATTGAGTTCGAAGTTGTCGACTGGAAGTCACAATACCACGCCATACTTGGACGCCCGACGTTCGCTCGATTCATGGCGGTCCACACTACGCATACCTCCAGCTGAAAATGCCTGGACCAAAAGGAGTAATCACAGTCAAAGGAAACTTCCAAAAGTCTGACTCTTGCGACCGAGAGTTTAGCAAAATCTCTGAGATGTTCGGCATGGAAGCAACACTCGCCGATCTAGCGGTCTCCAACGATCGAACACTTATGCCGGAGCACAAGAAGGTGGCAGTCGACAGAGCATTCAATGCCACCAATGACACAAGGTCGCATCAGGTGCACCCGACTGACCCGACCAAGACAGTCAATGTCTCTTCGAGTCTGCCTATCGCATAGGAAAGCGCGCTCGTCGAATTCCTCCGTGAGAACTGGGATATATTTGCGTGGTGTCCAGCCGACATGCCAGGTATTCCCAGGGAATTCGCCGAGCACTCTCTCCAATTATTTCCAGATGCTAAACCAGTCAAGCAAACAATGCGCCGCATATCCGGCCCGAAAAGAACCGCAGTCGAAGCCGAAGTCGACAGACTACTCGCAGCAGGTTTCATCAGAGAAATCAAGAAATCACAATGGGTGGCCAACCCCGTACTTGTAGAGAAGAAGCACACAGATATCCTTCGGATGTGCGTAGATTTCACAGCACTCAATAAATGTGTCCAAAGGATCACTTTCCACTACCTCGAATCGACCAGATCGTCGACTCCACCGCCGGGTGCGCTCGCTTGTCCTTCCTGGATGCTTACTCGGTTACCACCAGATAAGGATGAAGGAAGAGGATGAAGAGAAAACGGCGTTCATAACCCCACTCGGGGTCTACTGCTACACAACATGCCTTTCGGGCTCAAGAACGCAGGCGCAACCTACCAGCGCATGATGCAAGACTGCCTCAAGAAGCAAATTGGGCGAAACGTCCAGGTCTACGTAGATGACATCGTCATCACAACAAGGGAGGAAAACACACTACTCGATGACTTGCGAGAGACGTTCGCAAACCTCAAACGCTTCCACATCAAGCTCAACCCGAAGAAGTGCACGTTCGGCGTGCCAGCCGGGCAGCTCCTGGGGTATCTAGTCTCGGCTCGTGGAATCGAGGCGGACCCGGAGAAAATACAGGCCATCTTGACGATGCAAAGGCCTTCAAAGCTCCATGACGTGCAAAAGTTAGCGGGTCGAGTGGCAGCACTCAGTCGATTCATCAGCAAACTAGGCGAAAAAACACTCCCGTTCTATCGACTGATGAAGAAAGCAGACAAATTCGAGTGGACGCCAGAAGCCGAAGCAGCCTTCACGGACCTCAAGCGAGTCCTCACAAGCCCTCCAATCCTCGTCGCACCAAGGGAACGCGAGCCACTATACCTATATGTCTCCGCAACTAACAGGGTGGTAAGCACCGTACTGGTAGTCGAACGCAGGGAGGAGGGACACGCCCAAAGCATACAACGCCCAGTCTATTACTTGAGTGAAGTGCTCTCCATATCAAAGCAGCGGTACCCGCACTATCAAAAGCTGGCCTACGCCGTGTTCATGTCCTCAAGGAAGCTGACGCACTACTTCGCAGAGCACCCGATCACTGTAATCAGCACCTCAGGGATCGGAGACATCCTCACAAACCCCAACGCAACTGGGCGAGTCGCAAAATGGCTCATCGAGCTAGGACCACGAGATATCAAGTATGATTACCCGAAGGCCATCAAAGCACAAGTCTTACCTGACTTCCATACCGAGTGGATTGAAGCTCAGTTGCCAGGAGCACCAGATGTGTCCAACTCATGGACTATGTACTTTGACGGCTCAAAGAAGAACGAAGGCGCAGGCGCAGGTGTCATCCTCATATCACCAAAAGGCGACAAGCTTCGCTATATCCTGCAGATGGGATTCGAGTTACCATCCAATAACGAAGCAGAGTACGAGGCCCTGATCCATGGCATGCGGATGGCCAAAGCCCTCGGGTGCACTCGACTGATGATCTATGGTGACTCGAATCTTGTGGTGCAGCAAACAATGAAGGCCTGCGATGCAATCGCAGATAACATGATCGCCTACCGTGACTGTACAACTTAATGGAGGGCAGCTTCGAAGGCTGCGAGTTGCGGCACATAGGGCGTGAGAGCAATGAAGAAGCAGATAAGCTAGCCAACATTGGCGCGACCAAAGCACCAGTTCCACCTGGTGTCTTCCTCGAGCGCATCGAGCACAGGTCCATCAAGAAAAAAAACATCTCCTACATCAGCCGCACCAGCCAAGAGCAAAGCACCTAGCACAGAGGACCCGCCAGTCGAGGTACTCCTCATCGAGCCAACTTGGACTCAACCTTTCCTCGCATACATACTCCGCGGCGAGGTACCTGAAGACATAACAGAGTCAAGACGCGTCACTCGAATCTAAAGCATACACCGTCATCAACGGCGAACTATACAAACGCAGCGTATCAGGTATGTTCCAACGATGCATAGCATTTGAAGATGGCCAGGCCATCCTTCGTGATATTCATGCAGGTACCTGCGGGCATCATGCCAGCAGTCGATCACTCGTAGCCAAAGCCTTTCGCGCAGGCTTCTACTGGCCCACAGCACTCAAAGACGCGGAGGACATAGTCAAAAGGTGCATCGGCTGTCAAAAATTCGCCACAAAGCCGCACGCACCCGCATCGGCGTTGAAGACAATACCATTGGCCTGGCCCTTCGCCCAGTGGGGGCTCGATATGGTCGGGCCACTCAAAAAATCCTCCCATGGAGGGCATACTCACCTTCTGGTGGCGGTCGACAAGTTCACCAAGTGGATTGAAGCAGTCCCTATCACAAGTTCGACTGCCACTACAGCAGTCAATTTCATAAAATCCATCATATACCGCTTTGGTGTGCCAAGCAGCATCATCACTGATAACGGTACAAATTTCACGGCTGAAGAGTTCCGATCCTTCTGCAAAGAGCAGGATATTACGCTCAACTACGCATCCGTGGCACACCACAGTCCAATGGCCAAGTCGAAAAAGCCAATGGACTCGTGACGAGCGGAATCAAGAAACGCCTTCTGGTGCCACTCAAAAGAGCCGCGGGTGCTTGGGTCGAAGAACTCTCATCTGTGCTATGGAGCCTACGCACAACTTAACGCTTCAACACAGTTCACCCCATTTTTCATGGTTTACGGTGCAGAGGCAATCCTGCCATCAGATGTAAGGTTCAATGCACCAAGAGTCAAAGCATACAACGAAGAAGATGCAGATGAAGCACTCGAAGATGCAGTCGACTTGCTCGAAGAAGCACGCAACACGGCGCTAGCACGCACAGCTGTCTATCAGCAAGACCTCCGCAACTATCACAGCCGTCGACTGCGTACCAGGTCCTTCGAGGTTGGCGACCTGGTACTTCGACTGAAGCAAAAGAAGGTGCACAAACTTGCTTCTCCATGGGAAGGACCCTTCATCATCACCGAGGTCATTGGTGGTGGAGCATACAGACTGAAGCACGCGAAGACAGGCGAACTCTCGCACAATCCTTGGAACGTTGCGCAGCTGCGCCGTTTCTATGCTTAGATTGTTCAGTCGCACAATGTAATAGGCACATATGTCGGATGGCTGCAGGTTTCAGACGCGCTCTTTTCCTTACCAGGGTACCTACGGGGACTGGAAGGTTTTTAATGAGGCGGCCTGCAGCTTAACATTCAAAAATGGAATATAATCAATGATTCCTCATATTTCTCCCTGCTTACTACTCGTATAACTTATTCGAACAAACTTAGCCTCACCCGAATACTCGGGGCTACGCTGTCTCAAAGCATGAGCTTTCGCTCCTTCAAACATAATACTCCAGCCGCACTCGAACACTCGGGGGCTGGGTCATAAAAATCATACATAAACGAAAAAGTTGCTCAAAATCATGAGTTGCAGCTTCAAACATCGCAAAAATTCACAGCCTCACTCGAGTACTCGGGGGCTGTGCAATTTATGTTCCATACTCTGTGTTTTTCATAAACCCCACTCGATACACTCGGGGCTGCGCGCATACACATAAACAAAATATACACAAGTGGCAAAATTATACTCGGGGGTTGACCCCTATACATAAAACCTTAATCTACAGGCTCATCTTTGGGTGGAGCCCATTTTTCCTCCTCCTTTAATACATGATGAACCAATACAAGGGCATCCACGCGGGTCTCCTTGTAATGTTCCTCCATAGGCACGGGACCACCGCCAGGTACAGGTGCTGGTCCCAGGGCAATCTTCTTCAGATCAAGGTTCGGGTGGTGTGTCCGAATAAAGGCGAGTGCCACATTTGCTCCACTGATGAGTTGCTCTCGCACAAACTTCTTAATGGCCTTGCCCTTGCGAAATTTTCCTAGTAAGGCCGGCAAACCCTCCGGCTGCTCATTTAGGGGGAACAACGCGTGGTGTATCCTGGAGAAGGCTTGCCTACAGCTCTCCAGCACAACAGCCACACGCCAGGCGCGATCATAAAGAGTCACAAGTGTCTGACTCCTATCCCTATCTGACCAAAAAGGGTGATGGGTATACTCTGGCCTATTGGCCTGATCGTCCAATCGCTCGCGTATTCGGATCTCCTCCTTTTATCTATCAAAGCAGGCACCTGCGCATTCGTAGCATAATCAGCTCGTATATTCGAGCATGCCGAAGCAAAAGAAGAAGTGTGTATCGGGTGAACTTACACTCGAGCTGCAGATTCACCTTGTCCAATTCCGCCAGCAAGAATAACTCTCGCTCTGTAGAGGGTGAGGGTCTCGACTGGAGATCAGCAAGGGAAGCCTTGGTCTCCTTCAGCTCTGCCTCCATAGCTGTGAATTTCTGCGTGAGATATTCAATCAGCTTCTGGTCATTCACGCTTCGAGTGTGCTTGGGCTTGGAGCTGCTTGCAGATGAACCAGTTGCCGCATCACGACCTTCAGACTACACAAAATATACTTCAAGTAAGTTTCACATCACACTTGCATAAACCCCGGCCAAGCAGGCTCGGGGGCTGTTCTCCAAGAGGACACGCATGACGAAATCATGAAGCAGAGCAAAAGATGCAATTCATATTAAACAAAGCCCTGGGCGGCATTCGAGTTCTTTACAAGCAAAAGCATAAAAAGACATAAACTGTCGACTACACTACGTCTGACACTGAATCAGACCTAGCCCTAGCAGCACGACCGGCACGTTCAGACACAGCCGCAGCACGTTTCTCAAGCATGGTCACCATCTTCTTCGATAGTGTTCCAGCTTCCATCTTCATAGCGTCCGTAATGGCTGGTTTTCCACCAGAACTTTCCGGGAAACCAGCCAGAGCTGTCGCAAAATCACCCGCAACACCGTTGCCCCTGAATAGAATGAGGATGGTCTCGGATCCACCTACCATTTGGGCTCGGGCGAAGTTCGCCAGGGTGGTTGTCCCCGGTGCAAACCTGTCAGCCAAGTCCTCCACTGTCTTAGGTGGTGAATTGGCAGGCATCACGGTCTGATATATAGAAGTCAGTGCACTCTTGAACCGGCGAAAAGCCTTTCGAGTGCGGGCACATATTTTGTCAAAGGCACTCGCCGCATCCTCGAATGAGCCCTCAGCGCAAGATATTCTCAAGAACTCCACTGACATGCAAGCTTTGATGAACGAAGCTGCAGATCTTGCTGAGTTGGTGTCAAAGCTGAAGGCGGATCACGCCAAGGAGCTGGATGAGCGGGAGCTGGCCCATGCCGCCGAGGTTAGCAAGTTGACGGGACAACTTGAAGCCATGAGCAACAACCTCAACCAGGTGAACAAGAACGCCAAAGAGCAGCAGGAACAACTGTCGAAGGCAGTCCAGCTAGCTCAGGAAACGCTTGAGAACCATCTGGATGAGGTCAACGCCATCCACGAGCATGTCTTGGGTAAGTCTCTTACCCTTCATCCTTCTTTTATACTTTGAACTCTTGAAATTTCAAACTGCAGTGTGTAACTGTTTGCTTGTGCAGTGCCGGCTAATCTAGGCGATGACATGGCTACGACGCCGCGCCTTGCCCGTATCTTGAAGGTTGGCGAAATCGTCAACCAGATTGTCGGTGCGGGCAAAGCGTTTGCCGCCAAGTTCTACCCTGGCGAGGACGGCGATCCCGTCAACTTTGATGCCTGCCGGACTTGCTGGAGAAGGCGGCGACCGAACATGACGGCACGCTACGATCAGCAGCACGAGGCGGCGCCAAGTTGGCATTGGCAATGACGGCGGCGTGGTATCCGGAGGCTGATATTCATCAAGTCACCGAGTACTTCCCCACCGAAGACGAAAACAACCAAGCCATCGTGATGCAGGACGTGCTGCGGTCTGTTCGGGCTATGCGACCCGGGTTGCCAACATGGTTGACATCCGCAAGTTCTACAAGGAACACCCGGATCCACATGTTGCCGTAGCCGATCCCTCCTTGGCGGATCCTGAAGCTGCCGAGGCGGAGAAGGCGAAGCCGGGCTGACGAGCGCAGCCCCCAGGATGGCGGAGCCAGCCCCAAGAATGCCGGCGTCAGCCCCCAGGATCTCTCCACCTCCACCAAGGCGGCAACTCCTTGACTGTCCTCTCCTGCAATGGCAGCACAAACACTGCGTTAATCTGTTAACGCAAAAACTTTATATTTTGGGTTTGTAAATATTTGGGCCAACTTTTATGCTACACTTGGCGGTAGGCTTATTTAAGTGGCCCGCCTTAATATGTATCTCGTTGCATGTTTAGCTTTTTCATATGTTGGCGGAACCTCATCTTAGTTACTTTAGCTGAGCCAACCAGGTGCAATACCAACTAATTTAGACTCAGAGACCAAAGCCAGCATGTTGGTGCCAACGACATACTACTAGGCGACCCACACACAAACAGACAGATAAGCATATTAGGCGGTGCAAAGATTGTTTGCTTTTTTAGCCGGCAGACGGCAAATGTCAAAAAGTTTGAACCTTAGCACGGAGCAAAAAATTTTGTTTGGTAACTTTTATGACAACAGATATATGATTGCGAGAAAAGACAAAAGATGGCATGATCCCAAAACTGAATGAGCAAACCACAGACTTTTATTTCATAATCATATAGTACTTATTACAATGTGGAAATTGCTAAGTGTAAAAAGGACGTAGCTGCTCAATGTTCCAGGGTCGCTTGGTTTCTTCATACTTGTCGTCAACCTTCCTTTTGCGCTTGCGACCTCGCTTCTTCTTGTATCCGTCTCGTGCGTCTACCAAGTAATAAGAACCATTGAGCAACACCTTACTGACCACAAAAGGTCCTTCCCAAGGCGGGGATAACTTATGCAAGCCCTTTCCTATCTTGGATTAGGCGGAGGACCAGGTCACCAACTCTAAAACTTCGTTGCCGCACTCTTCTGCTGTGATAACGCCTCAAACTTTGCTGATAGATGGCGGATCGTGCGAGAGCAACATCTCGTTCTTCATCAAGTAGGTCAAGGCCATCCTGTCTTGCATCTTCTGCGTCTTCCTGGACGTAGGCTTGAATTCTGGGAGAATCGTACATCATGTCGGTTGGCAACACTGCTTCTGCGCCATAGACTAAGAAGAAAGGAGTAAACTTGGTTGATCTGTTTGGAGTTGTGCGTAAACTCCAAAGGACAGATTGCAATTCATCCACCCAAGCCCCAGCCGCTCTGTGCAATGGTACTTCGAGACGTGGTTTGATGCCTTGTAGGACTAAACCATTTGTACGCTCTACTTGACCGTTTGCCTGCGGTGTGCTACTGAGGCAAGATCTAGGCGGATACCATGCTTATAACAGTATTCCTCGACTTCGCCTTGCGACAAGTTAGTGCCGTTATCGGTGATAATGCTATGAGGCACCCCGAACCGAGAGATTATTCCCCACAGAAAATTTGCGGCTGTGGCGCCGTCTAGCTTTTTGATAGGCTTAGCTTCAACCCATTTGGTGAACTTGTCTACAGCCACAAGTAAATGTGTGTAGCCACCAGGCGCCGTTTTAAACGGACCAACCATGTCCAAGCCCCAGACTGCGAAAGGCCATGTGATGGGTATTGTTTTAAGCTCTGAGCCGGCATGTGGATTGTCTGGCATAAAGTTGGCAGCCCCTGCATCTTTTGACAATGTCTCTGCATCTTGCTTGGCTGTCAACCAGTAGAAACCTTGTCGGAAGGCTTTTGAAACAAGGGCGCGTGAGGAAGCATGATGTCCACATACGCCAGCATGTATCTCATCCAACAGTTCTCTGCCTTCTTCGGGCGAAATGCAACGTTGGTAAACACCAGTGGTGCTACGCTTGTACAATTCGCCTTTGATTATTGTGAATGCCTTGGCTCTTCTTATTATTTGCCTTTTCAAAACCTCATCGTCCGGTAACTCCTGATTGATCAGGAAGTCCAAATATGGCGTCGTCCAATCCGGCTTTACCAGGTAGACGGCATAGCTAGCATCGTCAACTGGTTCTGCCGATTCTGGGTCAAGGAGGTCTGCTCCTTTTATTGACGGCTTGTGTAGGTGTTCCAGGAAAACATCTTTTGGTACCTTTTTGCGTTCAGACCCCATTCTGGCAAGTGTATCTGCCGCCTCATTTTGAGCTCTTGGGATGTGGCGGACCTCGTAGCCTAGAAAACACTTGGCGAATTCGTCAACGGTAGCTCGATATGCCGCCATTGTCTCGCTCTTTGTGTCCCAAGTACCACGTATCTGTTGCGCCACCAAGTCTGAATCTCCGTAGCAGAGGACACGCTGGACGCCAAGTTCCTTGGCAATGTGTAAACCATGAAGGAGAGCTTCGTATTCAGCAACATTATTAGTTGCCTTGAAGTGAATTTGTAACACATAACTAAGCTTGTCTCCTTGAGGGTTTCTTAAAACAATGCCAGCCCCCGAGCCCTGAAGCATTTTTGATCCATCAAAGTGCATGATCCAATATGCATCTTCAGGGAGAGGTACTTCGTCCATGGCCTCCGTCCAATCTGCTACAAAGTCTGCTAAGGCTTGAGACTTAATGGCCGTTCTGGGTTTATACGTGATGTCGAAGGCGGCAAGTTCGATGCCCCATTTGGCAACGCGGCCTGTTGCATCTGTATTATTGATGATATCCCCCAGAGGTGCCTTGCTCACACCGTTATTGAATGCTCCTGGAAATAGTGCCTTAACTTCCTGGCGGCGTAGAAAACACCGTAGACCAGCTTCTGGTAATGCGGATAACGCTGTTTTGAGGCGGAAAATACTTCACTGATGAAGTAAACCGGACGTTGTTCCGGCAAGTCTGAATTTTCCGTCTTGCGTTCCACAACCAGTACCACGCTAACAACCAAGTTAGTTGCCGCGATGTAAAGCAGCATTGGTTCCTGCGAACGAGGAGCTGCCAAATTGGAGCAGACGTTAACGCGTCCTTGAGTTGCTGCAAGGCGGCGTCTGCTTCGTCTGTCCACTCAAAGTTGTCGGATTTCTTCAGAAGCCGGTAGAGAGGCAGTGCCTTCTCACCAAGACGGCTAATGAAACGACTGACGGCAGCCGCCGAGCCGGCAAGTCGCTGCACGTCCTTCAGGTCCTTGGGCCTGGATATGTTGAGGATCGCTTTGATTTTTTCTGGATTCACTCTATCCTCGTTCGGAAACGATAAAGCCAAGCAATTTGCCGGCAGGAACCCCGAAGACGCATTTTTTCGGGTTGAGCTTCATCCTATATACCCGGAGGCTATCAAAGGTTTCTCTCAAATCGTCAAGCAAATCTGCCTTCTTTCTTGACATGACGGCAATGTCGTCAACATAGACGTGAACATTGCGGCCAATTTGCTCGTGAAGGCATCTTTGCATACACCGCTGATACGTTGCGCCGGCATTTTTTAGACCGAAGGGCATCGTGATGTAGCAGAAGGTCCCGTAGGGCGTAGTGAACGCTGTTTTGATTTGGTCGGATTCTCGCATTTTGATTTGGTGGTACCCGGAGTACGCATCCAAAAAGCACAGCAGCTCGGAGCCGGCTGTGGAGTCTATGACCTGATCTATACGAGGCAAAGCAAAGTGGTCCTTAGGACAGCACTTGTTCAAACCGGTATAATCAATGCACATTCTCATTTCCTTATTAGGTTTTGGAACCATTACAGGATTTGCCAACCAATCAGTGTGTACTACCTCCCTAATGAACTTGGCTTCTTGCAACTTGATGATCTCCTTCCCTATTGCTGTCCGCTTCTTCTCACCGTAGCGCCTTATTCCTTGCTTCACTGGTTTGGCTCCTTCGTAGACGTTAAGAGAGTGCTCGGCAAGTTCCCTCGGGACACCTGGCATGTCGGCTGACGACCATGCAAAGATGTCCTGATTCTCACGGAGGAACCTGACGAGCGCGCTTTCCTATTTGTCGTCCAGGCCAGCCCCTATGGTGACTTGCTTGGAGCTGTCACCTGGGACCAGATCCGCCTTCTTTGTGTCTTCGGACGCCTTGAAAGTGTTCTTTTGCTCAGCGGTCTTTACATGCTCCGGCAACTGCGACGTATCAGCTCCTTTTTCAACATGGCTAATCCTCTGCGTGGAGGACTGCCTCAGCGAAGGCGGCGTTGCCACGCTCGCACTCCTTTGCTTTCTTGAAGTTGCCACTGACGGTGATTGTACCGTTGGGTCCCGGCATCTTCAGCTTGCTGTAGATGTAACACGGCGAGCCATGAACTTGGCGAAAGCTGGCCGTCCAAAATGGCGTGGTAGGCACTTTGAAGGGGACTACTTCGAACCTGAGATACTCCGAGCGGTAGTTTGTCTCAGGCCCAAAGTAACCTCCAATTTGATGCTTCCCATTGACTTGGCTTGCTTTCCCGGAACGATGCCATGAAACTTGACTTTGCTGTAGTCAAGCTGGCTTTCCGACAAGTTCATGCGCTTCAGTGTGTCCGCGTAGATGATGTTGAGGCTGCTGCCGCCATCCATCAACACCTTGGTGAGCTGAAGTTATCGACAATTGGGTCGACGACAAGGGCGTATTTGCCGGGGTGAGGTACGTGATCTGGGTGATCATCTCTATCCCAAGTTATTGGCTCCTCTGACCAGTCTAGATACTGGGGAACATCTGGTACTGTGGCGTTTAGCTCGCGCATCTCCGCCTTTTCTTCTTTGCCGAAGGAGTGCCCAAAAGCACACCAATTGGCCATGTACCTTGGGTATTTCTTTTCTTTGCGCACCAGCTTGGGTTCCTCATCCTCGGACATGGAAATGCCCCATCATCGTCTTCCTTCTTTGTCTTCTCAGCCTTTTTGCTCTTTTTTGACTTCCAGCCAACCTCGGGGTCCTTCTTGAAGTCCTCCATGAACCGGCATTCCCCTAATGTGTGGTTAACTTTGCCTAAGGACGCGTGGATTGGGCAGGGCAAGGCTTTTGCCTGATCGTATGTCAGGCGTTGCTTGCTGGAGCCGCCATCTTTACCCTTTCCTTTCCACTTGCGGTTGCCGCCTTTGCCTTCGAAGGCGGCGGCGACCTCGTTTGATGGTCCGGCTTTGTCATCCTGGGGAGCCTTGCGTTTGTGACTTGCTCGCCTGTTTGGCGCCATGTCATGTGCGCCATCTCCATCGCGTGCATCATCATCCGCCTGTGCGTACATGGCTGCTACTTCGAGCATGACTCCGAGATCCTTGACTTGCATGCGTACGAGCTTATGTCTGAGACTTGAGCCCTTCAGGAGGCCTGTGGTGAAGGCATGGATTGCTTGATTGTCGTCTACGTTCTCGCAGCTTGCCTTTGTTTGAATCCACCTTGCCAAGAAGCTTGTAGCTGTTTCATCTGGCTTTTGCACGCAACGAACCAAATCTGTGTATGTATTGGGTCGCTTGTACGTGCCTTGGAAGTGCTGTGAACACCTTTTCCATGTCATGCCAACTATGAATGCTTTTCTCCGGCAAGTTTTCGATCCAGCTTCGGGCTGTCCCCTCCAGCATGAGGGGAAGGAAGCGTGCGGCGACGAGGCCATTGCCTCCGGCAATTTCAACTGCCAGCGCGTAGTCCGACAACCATGAGTTTGGCTTGTCCGCTCCATTGTACCTTTGATGAGTTTTTGACACTGATGTCATGTCTCGGGTACTTGGACGTTGCGGATGGCTGGGCCAAAGCACTCAGGTCCTAGATAGGCATCTTGCTTTCCAGCCTTGATGTCATTGAGACGATGTCGTGCGTCTTGCGGACTGAGCTGCTTGCCGGATCTGTCGGCGTTAGGCTCGTCCTGCGCTGCCCGGCTGTGCCTAGGCTCGTTGTTGTGCCCCGGCTTCCGCCTTCGTGCCTGGGCACTGGTGGTGGGGACTGTGTGCGGTCCCTGCTTCTTCTTGGCGGCGGGGCGTTGTCACGATTGCCGCCACTCCTTGGCGGCTGCTTGCTGCCCCTGCTTCCGCCTTCATCCCGCCTAGGCGGAGGGGTGAGGCCTTGCGCCTGTTGCCGGTTCTGGATGCCTCGTCACGCTGCCTTTTGGGAGGTGGTGACTTGCGTGGGTCCTTCTCCTTGTCTTCCCTTTTCCGTGGCTACTGGAGCCGGACGGATCTTCGGGTTGCCACCGGCCGCAGCTTTGCAAGCGTTGGATTTGATTCCAACTTTCCTCCCTTGCGTCCGCCATGTCGGCGCGAGAATCAGCACGGGCCTGCTGCTCTAGAGCTTTGTGAGCAAGGATCGATGCGTAGTAAATCTTCTCGTCCTTGTCATAGTCATCATTGTTGAGGATGTCTAAGGCGGCTGCAGTGTTGAGGACAGGGGTGGCGAGGATGATGTCCCCGTTCTTGTCCTTACGCTGCGGCGCTGTAGCCCACTCGAAACCAAGCTTTTGGGCAGGGGATTTGAAGTTGTCAGGATCCCTGCCTTTCTTGCTTTTCTTCTCTGCCACAGGTCCTGCCGGCTTGGGCAATGGAGTGGTGGTGAAAAGATTGCGCTTGGGGTCTAACTTGGCGGTTATCTTGGCGTTTTCTTCCTTGGCTTCGTCGAGGAGGCCTGGACCTCTGCTTGCTTGTTTTTTAGGTAAATTCATGGCAACCCATACGCCTCAGAAGTGTAGCCGATGAATACATCGACGCCGCCAAACGGCACAACTCCACATCCGACAATGTAGTCGTCTGCGGGGATGTAGGACTCGTCGCAGCTGATGTAGTGGCTGTCGCCGTAGCGAACAGCGCGGCCGACGGCGATTGTTTCGCCGATGCCGCCTAGGGTTCCCGCCTGGAACGTGACGCCTAACGCCTTAGGCCCCATGGTGGGCGCCAACTGTCGTCGTATCGGCATCTGAGATAGCAGACGGGGTCCTGCTAGCCGAGGCTGAACGTAGGGCAAGAAGGTGGACGTCGTCGAGGTCGGGATTGTACACGGCAGTTTACCCAGCTTCAGGCTCCACGGCGGTGGCGGAGCCCTACGTGCTGCCATAACTCACTATAAGGCAGTAGCCGTGATACAGGTTACAATGAGTTGGTTGTGTGTTGAATCGTATGAGAGTATGCCCTAAAGGCCTCCCATGGTCTGGCTTATATAGGCGGCCGGACCTAGGGTTACAAGGTGATTACGTATCCGGCAAGCATACAGAGTCCTAAACCCAGCCGGCAAGTCTGCCGCCTTCCGTCTTGGCCTTGGTGGCTTCATGGGCTTCGGTCTTGGGCCTCCTCCTTGCCAGCATCCACCTTCCTTGGTCGTCAGCTATCTGGGCCGCCTGGTAGGCAAAAGCCTTCACCACCACTGCGGGCCACCCTGGACTAGCCGGATTGATCCATGCTGGTGATACCCTAGTAGGTATATCCCCAACATATGGCTTTTATGGATTCGAGTTTTGATAAATTGGATAAACTTGATATCTATAAAAATTCTCCTCTTGATGATTATTTCCCTGTTACTGAGAAAATGAATGCTCCAGCTATTAAACTTAAAGACAAAGATTATGAGTTTAGTGTTGATCCTGAAATAATTGAAAAAGCTGAGAAGTATAAGTTTTATGGGAGAGACAATGAGTTCCCTTTTGAACACATTGCTGATTTGCATGATTTATCTGTGTTATCGGTAAAGATGAAATCCACCAACGCTATTATTTCTTAAAGTTGTTTCCTTTTACTTTGGGAGGAAATGCTAAAACTTGGTATAATCGTTTAGAACCTGGATGTATTACTAGCAAGGAGGAATGCTTGCAGGTATTTTTTTAATAAATATTTCCCTGCTGATAAGATTCATGGTTTAACTATTGAGATTAGCAACTTTTCACAAACAGAGAAGGAGGATTTACCCCAAGCTTGGGGGAGGTACAGTAAGATGGTTAGGAAATATCCTACCCATGGCTTCAAGAATATTGAAATACTTCATATATTTTACAATGGACTAACTTAAAATACAAGAGGCTATCTTGATAGTATTGCAGGTAGTGTTTTCAGGGAAATGACCGTTGATGAAGCAACTGAGTTATTGGAAACTATCTCTAGAAATTATGAAGATTGGAATATTGAAATAATAGATGACAGAGAGATATTCCCAGAGAAGAAAGGAGGTATTCTTGAATTAAACAAAGAAGCCATGAAGGGAGCCTCCAAGGATATGAAAGAGAAGGGAATTAAAACCTCTCATCTTAAGGAATTATCTGAAATGGGTGTTAAACTTCCTATTGATCGACCATGTTTTCCAATCCCAGTCAATGCTATAAGCTCTTTGGAAGGTAATGAAAAGGTAACACCTCCTATTGATGTATCATATGTTAATGATTTTGCTTATCATAATAAACCTGAAGAGCATGATATTAGAATGAATATGATAGAAAACTCTCATAAAATTAAATTCCTTCGTGAAAATATAAATGCTAGTGTGGGAGAAGTTAGAAGAATTGTTAAACACTGTGAAATGATGAATAATCAAATTGAACAAATGGTTTCTCTTCAAAATCAATTGTATGAAAATCTTATTTTTAGGTAAGATTGCTCCGAGATTAGAGGGTAACCAGATAAGGAGTAAAAAGAATCCTAAGATGGTTTTCGCAACTCATTTTTAGGTTCAAAATATTTTCACAACCACTAGACTCAACATCGACCAGTAGAAGGGTTTCCTACAGGCAGTACTGCTCTGATACCAACTTGTGGCGCCCCGACCCGACTACTATACAGTGATACTGTGTCTCCGGTTATCCGTTACCACCAGACACACTATCAAAGCATAATAGAGAGATCAAGACTTGTGGAACAACTGGCACATCACAGACTCTACGACACAAAAACATTATAAGCAACTCTTATAATAGAGAAAGATAGCAAATGACAAACAGAGGTCACAGACCCAACATTACAACATGCGGAAGCGAAGTGTTTTGTTCTAAACAACAAGAACCAAATTAGGGCCTAAGAGGCCTGCAAATAAACATCACAGCGCCAGCTGTTCCGGGATGTCCCAAGCTGCCACCTGGGAACCCCAGACTACTCGTCGACGTCCACAAAGAACCCACCTTCGAGGTCGGTGAAGTCCTCTCCTGAAAATAAGCAAACGACGTTGAGTTCGACGAACTCGCAAGATTAAGAGCTAATATATGCTCCATGATTGGCTTTCAAGGTTTTATGGCTGTTTTGCGCAAAGCTGATTTTATTTTTAAAAAAGACATAATTCCATGGCATCGCCTAATCAGAATATTTTCAAAAAGAGGTAAGAAGTAACTCTTTTCTTGTATCACCTTTCTCATCATCAACCATCATCACCACTGTACCTGTTCATCAAAGGCACCTCCCCGAATCACCCTCGAGGAAGTCAACCTTGCATTCGTGAAGTAGTACCTCTAGTACTCAGTTTTTAATCATTCCGTTAAAGTTATTCTATGATCAGCGTCCATTCCCAAGTCGTCCGTAACCGTGGACACGGCTTTTCGAAAAGATTAACCCTGCAGGGGTGCACTGTGTTTACCTTCGGTACCGCCCGGCTCATTGCCTACACGTAGCTCTCTTCCGGGGAAAGCCGGCTGAGTGGGAACGGTTACAACCTTTACCTTGTTAAGGACTAACCCAGGATCATCAGTGGGGACAGGGCTGCCAGGATCACACACCCCGCCCTGTGGCCACTCATTTTCCTAAACACCACCATCCTCGTCTCAGTCTTGGCCACCATCTCAACGCACACGCAAATGGAAAGCCAAACTAGAGGACCCTGGCTAGTCCCGCTCAAGTTAGTCGGTCGACGAGGGCTCCATATACCCCACCGAAAGGAAGCGCGCTCAGTCTTGGTTCAGGAGGTCCAGAACTCGCACCTAGGCGGTGAGAACGAGACAACCCACCACATCCCATGTGGCCTCTCATCCCCACCTTTAGCATTTTATTATCCATGTCTCCACAATTTCTCCATCATCACATTGCTGTCACAAGTCAACACCTGTTTCCAGCATGTACCACCATAGTACCACTAGGCAATTCACTAAGCATGGCTAAGCACTTGCATAGCATAATAATTATATCAGGCCAACAATGCAAACCTATGGTAATAGGAGGGGAAAACAGGCATTGGCATCGGAATCTTAATGCATTCTATAGGATACTCTAATCCAAGCAAAAAGACATTTAGAACCGCATGCAATATTATAGTGGAGAAAATATTTGCGGAAAATAGGATAAGACATGCTCAGAGGGGGGATTACGCTTGCCTTGTTGAGCGGAGTAGTCAAACTGCTCGTCGGAGTAATGAGGGTCAACTCCGGACTCGTGATCTACCGGAGAGCAAACAACACCGGAAAATAAGAACAACACTTCAACACATGGCAATTGTGCAATGCATACAAGAGAAAATGATGATATGACATTTTGATGCACCGAACTTATTATAAGCTATCTAGCAATTTAAATGGGGCGAGGGAAATAATTATTTCAACAGGAGAAGAGAAACCCCTTATTTAACTTAATGAATTTACTAGCTTCTTAGGATGCATTACTTTTATTGTGAGCAAAGATGCATGAGATGGGTGCATTTGGATAAGTCACACTTTTCCGGACATTTCGGTATATCGAACATAAATTTCTGATTAACCAAATAAAAGTTATTATCTTTATAGTTTACTATTTCAAATAAGTGCTTTTAATTATTTTATTTCCCCTTTTAAATTATCTCCCTTTTACAGATTATGTTAAACAACAAGTGAGATTAGTTGTCTAATTTAGGAAAAGAAAGAATTAGGAGATTTATTAAGTACTGGGCCATTTCGGAATTTCCAGATTATTTGGAATCGGAATATCCGATTGGGTGTGCTCTGAGAAATCGGCTAAGGACGGAAACAAAAGTTGTACTGGATAAATCCGGATAATCCGGTTGGGTTGAACCCAGAAATTCCGACCGCCGGGAGGATTGAAAAAAAAACTTCTAAGGAAACAAAACATCCTCGTACTGGCTTCCGCCGGAATATCCGGTTCGAAGCTAACCCGGAAAATCCGACGCGCGCGAGGGCACGGCGACAGAAACATCGGCGACGGCGGCGAACGGCTACGGCGATACAGCGAGCAAGGGGAGAGAGGAAGAGGTCCAGAAGGACGGAGTGCTCACCCCGAGCACGTTGGTGACGACGGCGTGACCGGAGGAAGTTCACAGCGGCGGCTTCGCTCGCGGCCGAGCTCGGGCGGCCGCGGCGGAGTTGAGGACGGCGGCGTCGATTCGCTGCGTTTCGGCATGATTCCGCTGGTGGAGAGGAGAAGCACGGCAAGGCGGATCGATTCGTGGCCTTCACGCTGCTTGGGGCGAGCTCGGTCGACGGCGGCGAGCACGGACATGGTGCGGTGGCTCGGGTCGGCGGGGAGGAAGACGGCGGCGGTGATTCACGGGCTCCCGGCTCGATTCCTTCGCCCAGAACGTAGAGGAGGATGCGGCGGTGCTTCCTGCGGTCCTGGCTCGGCTCGGGGGATCCTCACTCGACGGCGATGCGGGCGGCCATGGCAGCTCGGGGACGGCGCCGTGGAGAGAGGCGAGAGAGAGAGGAACGAGAGGAAATATCTGGGGCAGAGGAGTGGAGCAGGTGGGCGTCGTGGTGCGGTGCTCCTCGCAGGAGTAGGCAGAGAGGAGGGGGCCCCGACGCGGGCGTGCGCGAGGCACAAGCGCGACACGGCGGCAAGGAGCTCGTGGCTACAGGGAGAAGAAGATGGTTTTACAAAAAGCCCCCTGCCAGAGTTTCTGCTATCACAGATCGGTCCTTTTCCAATTCTTTTTAGAAACTAGTATTTCCAGTGATTTAAATAAGTCACTTCAACATTTTATTAGAATCTGAAAAAAATTAGAGTTGCCTCCCCATCTGATGAAGAAGCTCCACAAAATTTGGTGTTGCCAAATAAAAAGTTTTGAACACCAATTGCTCATAGGGTTCGAAAAAAAAAAGGTCATTTTGGATAATTCCCAAAATATATTTATTTGGAGTATTTGAGCATTTCCAAAAATAATGAGAATATTCATGGAGGCTCTCACAATAATATTAAAGCTCCCCATAATTTTAGTTTGAATTTTTGGAAAGGTTTAGCTTGGTTTCAAAATAGGATTTGAATTGAACCAATTTTGGATTCTCAACTTCACTTCTCATTTGGCAATATTTAGATTTTGCGAATTGGTTATAAAATGTAAACTTGGAACTTCCTAAACAATTTGGAAGTTCGAATTAATTTGGTTTCACCAAGTTAAGCAATTGCATTTAGGTTGAAGATTTTTGGGGACTTGGATTTGCCCCTTTTAATTTCTTTCCAAACTTGATTTATTTTAAGTTAGCAATTTAATTGAATGCTATGATGCAATGCAACACAAAAGTGGAAATTTTATCCGGGTTTTTAGGTTTTCAAACTTCGGGCTGTTACAACTCTACCCTCCTTACAGGAATCTCGTCCCGAGATTCTTAGAGTAGGAAAGAGGGAAAAGGGGTACAACGGTACTACACGATCTTCTCGCTTCAGGTGGCTTCTTTCTTGAAGAGGTTGACCTATAGCATCATGAAGATCTTCATCGGCTTCACTTCGAGATCACTATCAAGGTACACCATCAGGAAGAAAGAAACCTCTCCGGAAGGATACAACGACCGAGTACCTCCTAGCAGAACTTAGGATGAGACTTCAAGCATCCCTTGGATTGACAGTTAGGAGACACATGCGTTTGACGGGAGATTGATAAGGAGCTTCCAGTTGGTAGACAACTGTTTCTCAAATATTCAGAATATGAACTTTGCACAAGGCCTTTAATTTCCGAGGGAGAATGTCGAAACAAGCTTCCAACAGATGAAGAGATAACTGGTACTATTCGGCTTGAGTAGAACTTTCCTCACGGAGGAGCATTTCGGATCACTGGAAAAGGATCATGAGAGCTAGATCGAGAGAACTTTAGAAACTCCGCAAACGTTAGTATTTGGAACACTTCTTGATTTTCCAGACATCGGGACAAACTTCTTGAGGATCACCAACTGTCGTTTCTGTTTGAGATTTAGATCTGATCAGGTGTAGAGATACTTCAGACTCCACATGTCTGAATAGGAAGTCTTTGCGAAGGACAGCAACGGATTACAATTTCTAGGACCACAAGAGTTGGACTACAAGGTCTAACTCCAAGGAGGAACGAGATTGCGGAACCGCGGATTAGCAACTTGTCAGGAGACAGCTGCCCCAATTGAATATCTCGTAGCGAGACACGATTGATTTCTTGATAGGAAGCACCATAGAAGACAAGGAAGTTCTCAGGCTTCCTCCCTGTCTGGAACACTTCAATCAGTAGCTTGGATGCAGAATTGGAATTCTCAATGAATGGAGGTAACAACATACCATTCCGAGAATATTCCACACATGCATGATCGAGTTGAAATGATTTCGAGGAAACCAGACAATTCACTCAGATCCACGGCGACATCTTTCAGCAATTGCACGTGAACCAGGGAAAGTCACTTCTAACTCCTAGAACCCATACCTTGCGGAGACACAAAGTTAGTTCCAACAATTTTCCAATGCTAACGCCCAATATCCAATATAAGTCTCCTCAAACATGGAGAAGATAAGAAGGTAGTTGATGGGCTCAACAACGAACTTATCCGGGTACTCCAAGTCGGTATACTCATATTTCACCAGAACTAGGCATAAGTATTGGTCAGACTAACATCTTTCTAATCTGAGTTTAACCTACTGAATGTGTTAGTCTGAGTTTGATTTAACGATAGCCCAAATCAAATCAAAAATTTGTAGGATAGCATATCCACAAAGGGGATACCACCTAGCTTCAACACTGACAGACTAGACATCCCTTTAGAACTGAACTATATCAGATAGAGCTTTGGTCTTTTAACTCTCCAAGTTGTTTAGGCTCAACCGAATAATTCGGGACATCCAACACGATTTTCTTGGAGACAGGAGTTGTTCAGAGAACCAGCTTACTCATAAGCTCAATTTTTCTGGGAGAAAAGAGTTATCCGTGATGTTGAGCTTGGACAGGCGACAACCTGGCGATACTTTTGGAAGGAACAACAGGATATCACGATCCATCTATAGGATATCACGACATGGCAGTAGATCTTGAGTTCGAGAGAGGATCATGCCGTACAAGGCACAACGAGGTGGTCTAGGGAGCTTCGGCGTGAACCTAGCTCTTTGACCGAGGGAATGCATCAAAGCCAATGGACTTGGTAGCACTGTCAAACTCAACTTCTTGATCGGTTAACCAATCATGCTGAGCCCGCGCTGGTGAACCGGGGAAAACCGGACAAACCGCGGTTCGATCGGCGGTTTTGGAAGAAAACCAGGCGTAGCAGGCCGCCGGTCCACCGGAGGCAACTTTTACGCGTGAGAAAAATTAAATAGCTGGGCCAGGAATCGAACTGGCGACCTCACGCATCGCACGCGCGCAAGCAGCGTGCGCTGGCCAACTAGTCCATTCGATGATTGTGCTATACTAGCTCACAAATTGTTTAAATACTTGACTTTTTTTTGATGGATTATTAATATTTCTCTCCTATAATAAACCGCAATTGAACCGAGCGAACCGGTGGTCCAACCAGGTGAACCATGAACCGAGGCCCTCACCGGTTCGATCACCGGTCCGGTTTTTAAAACTATGGTTGATGCTATTAAAATTCCTCCATACTCAAAATATATGAAAGATATTGTCACTAATAAAAGGAAGATACCTAATGATTCAATTACTGCTATGCTTGCTGATTATTCATTTGAAGGAAAATTGCCTGAAAAGCGTGAAGATCCTGGTATTCCGCTATTCCTTGTTGTATTAAAGAAACTTATGTGAAATATGCACTATGTGATTTAGGAGCTGGTGTTAGTGTTATGCTTTTTTCTCTATATAAGAAACTTAACCTAAACAAATTGGTTCCAACTGAAGTTTCATTGCAAATGGCTGATAAATCAACTGCTGTGCCTATAGGTATATGTGAGCATGTTCCTATCTCTATTGCTAATGTGTTAATTCCTACAGACTTTGTTATATTAGAAATGCCTGAGGATGATAATCTATCTATTATTCTTGGAAGACCCTTTTTGAACACTGCAGGAGCTGTGATAAATTGCACTAAGAGCAAAGTGACATTTAATGTCAAAGGAAATGAGCATACTATCTATTTTCCCAAGAAGAATCTTGTTACATTGATAAACAAGAGTGTGAATTCTATTCAAAGAAATACTATTATGATTGGAAGCTTTGAAATTGCACTACCACCTCCTGCACCAAAGTATGCTACCTTGATGATTGGAACTATTCCAATCAAATATGAGGTATCTTGAAACTCTTCTTTATATCTATAAAATAAGAATCATGTATTATATCTTTTGCATATTATTAATGAGACTTGATCAACCTCATTACTAATGTGGAAATGATGAAAACTTGATTCCCATAAAATTTTGCATTGCATTTTAATTTTATTTATCTTAAAATTTTAGAGTATATGCATAATCATAATTATTTCAGAGTTCAGAAATTCCAGAATATGAAGATTGAAAAATTCTCTTTAGAAAATTGTCTCTGAAAATTCCAGAAAAATTTGGAGGTAAGTTATTTAACCAGAGTGACCATCTGCCAGAAGTGGGACACCAGGAGGCCACCAGGGACCAAAATAGGGTGCCCCAGGTGGTGTTAGGTGAGTGTCCTATGCCCATCTCCTTCCCCTCGACAGAAAACCACTTCCAGGTATTTTTCCCAAATTTTCCCGAGCTCGTTCTTCCTGCTATCCTTGGATCTCCAAGTTTAGGGCAGATTTTTCAAATCTGTTTGGTGGGATTGCTCCTTGGTATGTGACTCCTCCACCCATCCAATTATTTTTTGTTCTTGTGCCTCATGTATGTATTTTGCTGCACTAGGTGTCACCTAATATGCTTGAGAAATCCATGGATTTAAGTTTTCTAGTTGATATGGATGCATGATATTGATATGGAGACTAGTTATGGATGGCTCAATGTTGTTTTAGAGTGCTACATCTTAATTTTTGTTGAATATTATTTATGGGCAGCAAGGTACCATGATGAACAAAGGCAAAGCATTGCTTGGGATGAGCTCAAGACCGAGGAGAAGAGCATCTAAAGTCTCCCTTAATTATGATGACAACCATCTTTGGGAGGATGATGCAGTTTTTGTGGGGAGAAGCTGAAGATCCATACAACTAGATGGCAAGACCCCATGTTCTTGAGCAGTGGGGGATGAAAGAAGACTTCGACACCTTCGCCAATGCAACTGGTTTGCTTGAGTTTGCCCAAAATCCACGAGGTACATACGAGGAACTCTCGCGAGAATTCCTCTCCACATTCAGGTTTGAGGGCCCTGAGATCTACAAGCACGGTAAGAAGAGTAAGGCACCCCCTCCTACCTTTGTTTGTAAATTTACTATGAGGGGGGAGCGCCTTGTTATGTCTTTGGAGGAGTTTTGCAAAGCTATTGGTGTGGAAAACAGGGGTAGTTGGGAGGAAACCCGTGCTGACTCCAACCAGGAGCTTGTTGCATTTTGGCACTCTATTTCTGTTAACTCTCATGATAGATTGAATAGGGGTAAATTTACTCATATACAGCACCCAAGTTTGAGATACTTTGCGTTGTTCCTTGCAAGAGGATTTCTTGCTAGAGACAACAATTCTGCTTGCACGGGACCAATGGTTTATTTACTTAAATGTGCAAAAGAAAACACCACATGTGAGTATAACTTGGGAGTCATTCTTGCTAGATCCTTGCATACGGCTGTGAGTAGAAATATTACTGATCAAACCCCTATTTATGCTGGTGCTATTGCTACTTTAGTGTATGAATACATTAAAGATGAAAGAGGTTATGGTGATAACATGGGTACTCCTGTGATGGAGTCCAATTTACTCGATTTTGCTTTGACTACCCGTATGGATATAAGTGTGATGCATGGGGATCATTATTGGTATAACTATTTGAGTACTAATGGACAAAGAGTGCCCATTAGGCTCCCCCGTGCTGACCTTTTTGACAGGAGTACCGAAAAATGGATGTGGAAGAGATGCCGCCTCAAGAGGAGCCACAAGATCCAGGGATGCAAGGCTACCAACCTCAAGAGGAGCCCCAAGACTCAGGAATGCAAGGCTACCCATATGGTTACTTCCCTGGAGGTGGAAGTGGATACAACTACTACCCGGGATACTAGCTTGATCGCAAGCTTGGGGGAGTACCTCCTTCCCTTTCCATTCATTGTGTTATATCACTGTTATTTGTTATGTTTTAGTTTTTTGTTCTAAAAATCACAAAAACACAAAAAGATTTCATTTGTTTCTTTTGTTTAGTTACTTCAGGACATTTACTTTATGCATCTTAAAACTAAAAAGAACAAAAACATTTTCGTTTTATTGAATCCAAAGTGAAAACGGAGGTGCAGGAATTGCTGAAATCTGCTCACTGTTCTATTTTTCATATTTTCTCTGTAACTCCGAATGAGCTAAAATTTTAACCACTACTGCAACTTTTCATAACCTACACACCGTAAATTATGAGATTTTTCTGAAGTGTCTAGGTAGGGTAAAAACAGTACTGTATGCAGTAGCATTTTATGGCAGATTTGAGTTTTTATTGCGCAGTTCAAATTGGGAGAGGAGAACAACAATGATGAGTTGATGTGCGTGAAGTGGATGAAAGGTATGACACCTTTGCCCTGCTTATGTGGACTTTTAATAACAGCAAGTACGCACATCATAGTCTTTAACATCTAGGGAAGTGGTAGCAAATGTTTATCTGCTCCGTGTTCTAGTATGTTATATTATGATGCAAGTGAGATAATATGTAGCGACAACACTTGGATGTGAGTTGAGTAATTGTGGCTCTAAACAAAGGTCTACGCATCCCATTGTGCTTGCTAAACTTGCCAACCAAAGAATAAAAGAATTTTTCAAATGATAAACATGAAGTCATATGCTTGACAAGCTTAGTGGTTGGGAGTTAACTTAAATGTGCTGACACATGGAAAGCTTTCAACATTGCACTAAATTATATTTAGTTGATATCATGTACCTTTGTTTATGGATGCTTATCATGTGCGAAATAAATGTGGAAACTTAGTAAGTTTGGGAGTAAGAATAATTGGCTAGAGAGACGCCTGGGCCGCCAACCTAAGCCATGCATCATTCATGGTGGAAATTTACAGCGTACCATAGTGAACATTCAGTGATGCACATCATAATAAAAAGCTATACAAATAGTAAATAAAAGAGTGCTGAGATTGTTCATTGTCTGTTTGTCTTGTCGTTTGGACATGGGCTTGTTCCATGTCTTGGGACAAGAGGTACCCCAGTTGACGCTCTTGATGACGCTTTTATTACTTGCAATGACTGAAAAACTCGAACTTGCCTAGTGACCAGAGTTGAGTAGCACATGGTGTAGGTACTCGTATTCACGGGGCATGAGACTTTCAACCTCTAGTTGGTCAAGCATATGAGTCATAATAGGGAACACCAAATGGTTTGATAAAACTGAGAGCAAGGTTGTAAGCACAATGAGTTCATTAGTCAATAAAAGAAAGAATCAAAAGATCTCAAAAATCTTGTCTTGATTCAATTAAAAGCGATGCAAGAACCTTTGTTTATTTCTACAGTTGGGCAAACTCATCCAAGTATTGACACTTCATGATATTTCTCTTGCAACATGTATAAATGCTTTAACACTGATTAGATATACCTTTGCTAGCATTTTGTTATTTGTTATGGAAATTATGTCTTGAATACTTGTTGGTATTAAACGGTGTTACATATGCAATGCAAAGTTCTTGTCAAAGTCTTTTTATCGCTTCTGCACTATGTTTGAGTTGTTCGAGGACAAACAACGAGCTAAGCTTGGGGGAGCTGATGCACCTAAAATGCATCTACTTTTCCAAGCACTTTGCTTCATAATTTGCTCCGGAATCTTCCCATATTTGAATAAACCTGCTGAATCTGACGCTGTTTTTAGCAAAGTCTCCTTTCTGGCTATTTTTGCAGGAAATTAAATCGGGAAAAATACCACGTCATTTTATGGAAAAGGAGGACATTGGCAAAGGATGGACACGAGGAAGCGCTCGAGGGCCAAAAGAGGGGGCCCCACGGCCCCTGTACCTGGCCGCGTGGGCCCACCCAATGGGCCTCGGGCACCGCCTCGCCTTCGGTCTTCGACGTACCCCCTCATATATACGAAAAAGTGGGTGCCCTAAGAGGAGAGGAGCTTTCGCGAAACACACCGCCGCCACCACCACGATCTTCGTTTTCGGAGACAGATTGATCCAGGATTTCTCCTCCGGTGGAGGGATCCGGAGACCGTCTTCACCGCCATCTTCACCGCCTTCATCTCCATCGACCATGAGCTCCCTCTCCATCACCATGTGTGAGTAGTCCGCTGTAGGCATGTGAGGTGGATGGGGATTGGATGAGATTGATCATGTAATGATACCCGTTGTCGAGATCTTAGGGGTTTATCTTGAGGATATTTTTGTATTGTGTTGATGCACTTATGCTATGTTTAATGCTTGCTACTAGGGCCCGAGTGGCATGATTTCAGTACTGAACTTATTTTGCTTCATCATATAATTGAGTTTGGTATCTATCTGCAAAGTGTATCACCTGCTATTATGTTGAACCTGCGAACCCTAAAAGTGATAGTATAGGGAAAACAAGGGGGAGATGTTTTAGTTTGAGGATTCTATGTGTTCATGAAGTGTTAATGCGTTGTTCCGGGCTATTCGAAAGGGTAGACCTTAATTACCTGTAGTTCCAAGTTGGCCCCGGTGAAATGGGCAGGTAGGACAATAGATGTTGTGCAAATTCTCTTGGTTAGTACGCACAACTAATTATGGAACACATACCTACATATATCGGAGTTAGAGATAAGTCCCATGCTACTTATATCTTATTATATGATCAATCTTATTCATGCAACACCCCGCTATCACCTCATGCCTACGTTTTAAATCTCTGAGTTACACTTTCACTTTTCCGGTGAAAACTGGGAAACCCTTGTTCACTACTGATGTTCTATTTGCTACTTGAATCATACATGCCATCACTATTGCTGCTGCAAGTTTATTGATATACAGGTGTGGTTGAGAGTGACGCCTCAATTGCCAAAGTCTTATTGGTATTCTTGTGTTCCCATCGTGTCGAACTATAAATTTGGGTAATACTTCCCAACGAAGATTTCAGCGATCCCCTATACTTGTGGGCATCAATGCGCAGCGCAGAGGAGGAAGAAGAGGCAACGGCGGCGGTGCACAGATGGCAAGTAAAAAATTATTTACGCTGCCACACCCTTTTAACCTCATCACAACGAATCTGCATCGTTGATGCGAGATTGTGGGCAGAGCTGCGTATCCAGCCATACACGTGGCAGCCTCGGAGGGCAACCGTCGTCGGCCACTCCGCCCACTACACACGTAAAACGAGGGACCATCATCACGACCCCATAAAAACCGCGTCAGAGCGGTCAAATCCAGTCCAAACGGCACCGTCGTTTGGTCAAGCGCTGCACAATGGGCCCACATACGTGTCACGTCCTATCCAACGCAGCATAGCGCACGCCACCGCGTGTCAGGCAGCGCAGTCGCCACGAAACGTCATCCCCGACGTCATTGCACGCGATCTGTTCATAAAATCTTTCGGGTTCGCCCAATACATATCAGTCACTCGATTGTTTCATTTGATTCGGGTGTTAAAGCAAAAAATGGTCACTCGACCGTTCCTTCGACAAAAGACATGTTACTCCCATCGGGAGCATATCAAAATTTTATTCGACTAAGAGTGTATGGGATAAAAAGGATTTGAGATTATCCTCCATTGCAAGCAATAAAGCACAATCTCGGGGGTTACTCCCATCGGGAGCGTTGTCGCGCACCCGATTGAATAACGACAAAGTGTCAGTCGACAAAAGGCTTGACTCAGTTCATATACAAAATCATACTCAAAACATTTCTGAGTTGTGTCCGCCGCAAATATCTCGGATGCTGCACGCATAGTGCAAAGGTAAGACCCGCCGAACTTTCGAGCTGGGCTAAGGACCGTTCCAGCAACATTAATCCTTATATTTTCCGTGTCAGCAGACATGATGAAAAACCCCGACGGACACGTTGGGTAAATTTCAAAGTTATACTGCAGATCGATTCAGTAAGACCTCCGCGGCCTAGTCGAGTCTGACCAGTTTGTTCTAGATTCGAGTCCGGTGACTCAAGTTTGATTGAAAACTAGTAAGGTTTTACCCGAATGTGTAGTTAACCGGTCCCGATCCGTCGAGTGTACCGGGCCTACTAAGCTATTATCCCTTGATTATCATAAGCAAAAACCAAAGTTGATGAAATACTCGACATGGCCAATATGTGCTATTCATACAGGAATTCCAATTACAGCATACAAGTACAAAGCATATGACGTGCACTTACGAATGAGTCCATGCCCGATTCTTCGAGTCAGACAAGTACTCGGGGGCTACTGACAAGGATATACATCTCGGGTACCCTACCATAAGGGTACCTGGTGCACGTGTCGACTAAGTCCCAACTATCAAGAGCCTAATATGAAGCCCATGACGAAAGGCCCAACAAGATGGAGTACCCTCCAAGATTAGACATGGGCATAGTCAGTTTATATTTTCCTTACATGTAAACAGGGTCGGTTACGGACTCCCGAGACCCAGCCTCTTATAAAGGCTGGGAGGGCCGTCGATCCTGGACAAGCAATACTCGAACCACCAAAGCCCTAGCGAGATCGACATCTCGCGGATCCTCCCTGTAACCGCATAATCTCACACGATCAATACCAGACAAGCAGGAAGTAGGGTCTTTACCTCCACCCGAGGGTCCTGAACCTGGGTAAATCTTTGCCTCTGCTTGTCAGCCGACGAGACTACCAGTACTACCACGTTCTCTCCCCATAATCTCAACCCTAGGTCCTAACCATGGGATTTGATGAGTTAACCCCTCGTCAGCGGTGATGCTCCCCTTCTCACTCATTTCTAGGGCGTGCAGTGCCCCGTCCCCACATCGGATCATATGCTCCCACTATGTAAAATCCGTATTTTAAAATGTTAAAAAATTCCAAACAAAAATATCGGACATATATTTGGACATTCTATGTTCGCACATAAAGTTCCGCAGGAGAAAAAAATCGTTTTTACCCTGTATAAAAAAGATAAATCCCGAGTTTTCAAAACGACTTTGCACAAGCGAAATTTTGTATATGAACATAAAATTTATGGATGCTTATCCAAAAATTGCTAAGATTTTTTGACATTTTAAAATGTATTTGAAAACATTTTACATGACGGGTGCCGATTGCATAATTATAGAACTACGACTCAAAACACAGTGTCAGCTTGCAAGTTATTTTAATCTCGTTGTCTTGATTCTATTTAGAGTAATAAAAGGATGGTTGTATGGAAAATGGAGAATGGATAAACGAATTGGGGACTAAAATTTGATCGAAGGAGGATGAGTTCTGGGTCATGGGGAAGACTCAAAGAAGGAAAAAAAACCTTCGCTCGTTCCGCTCATCCCCGCGGGCGACGGGAAGAGCCACCGAGCGCCTCCTCCTCCCCTACTCCCTCCCCGCCGCCGCCGGTGAGGGCCGCCGGGCGAAGCCCCCGTGGTGCCGGCGGCGGCGGACTGCTTCAACACGCGCGCTTGGAGGGGATTCGCGGGGATTCACGAGGATCTTCCGGCCGACGACGGTGCGGCTCGGCCAGCGATGTTCCGGCGTAGGCCGGATGGTGGTGGGGTGTAGGCGCTACTGCTTGGCGGCGGTGGCGGCGTGGTGCGTGCTTCGGCCGGCCGACGGTGCCCTCCAGGCCCAGATCTGGGCCCTTTGGGCCCGATCTGGGTAAGGGGGGCCGATCCGGGCTCCGTTCTGCTGCCTCCGGTTGGGCAGAGGAGTAGCTCGTGTTGGGGATGGCGACAACAGCGGCCACGTCTGCTGCAGCGCGGCGGCGGGAGCTTCACGGGCCCGATCTGGACCCGGCCGGGCTATGTGGTCCGGTGTGCTCCTGCTGCTGCGTCCGGTCTGCTACTGCGCTTGGCGGTGGAGGTTGTGCCCTCCCACGAGGCTGCGGTATTGTCGTCTTCTATCTACGAGTCGCTCTTCTCGGTCCGGTCGGCCTCACAACGTTTTCCATGGTGAGACGTCGTGGATGATTTCAAGACTGTTGGCGTATGTTCGTGGACGGCGAGTTAGGTGGAGCTTACGGTTTGACCGGGGTGTGGAGTGCCGGGGGTTGGGAGAAATCCCTGTCGGTTCTTACCGGCCTGACGTGGTCGCTTTCGGGCGCCGCCATCCTTCTTGAAGGGCATCGGTGTACCCCTTCCCCACTCACATCCGTGTACCGGGAGAAATCCTAGGATCCGTCCGGGCAGCAGCGTCGTCGTCGCATTCCTTCTTGAATGTGGTGCTTGGTACACGGCAATCCGACGGCATGGGAATGTGGTGGGAATTCTCCGGAGGACGCAACACTTGCGGGTCTTCTTCGCTTTTGTCGATCTAGCGTTGTTGGCATTTTTTCTCTTTCTTTCTTTTGTTTTCCTTTTGGGCGTGATTGTGTTGTTTGCCCCAGTGATCGGGTGGTTGTTATATTAATATAGCGAGGCCGCAAACCTATTTCGAGTTCAATTTGATCGAAAGGACTTGAGTTTTGTCCTGGGCACATAAATCTCTTCTAAGCCCTAGTCCGCCGCCGCCCCCTACAGCTCCGTGCCGCCGTGCCGTCGCCGCCGGCGCCTCAATCCCACACCCACCCCCCTTTCCACACACACACAACAGCGAAACACCCCCGCCTGCCCGCCGCCAGCGCCGTCCCCGTTCTTCCTCCGCGAGACATCGCGCGCTGTCTCCACCCCGTCTGCCGTCTCTGGCCATCGAGCCTTGAGGTATGGGGCTGCTTCCATACGGCGATTAGCTGAATCCCACTCCCCATCTGCTGTATCCGCCTCTGTAAATCGTATCTCCCATGCTCCTGCGGCTGCTGCAGCAGCGCAAATGGTGCAGACACGTCAGAGCTTCAACCACTGAACCGTCCCCTCTCTGTCGCCTCTCCGCGGTCGCCGCTTCAGCGCAGCCGGCCGACTACACCTCCAGCGGTAGCAACGACGCCAACGAGACACCCAGCTCTGCTCCTAGTGAAACTGTACAAAGAAGAAGCCGCGGTCTGACCCCTGCCTGAGTCGTCGAGAATCTTCAGTACCTCAAGAGGAGGCCTGATGTTGCATTCGCCTACTTTAAGGACACTGCGAGCATCGGCTTTAGCCACGACTTGTCTACCTATGCAGAGATCATCATCATCCTGTCCCATTCGGGCCAGGGGAGGATGTTGTTTTCATTGTTCAGCGAGATCGTCTCGCCGGCGACCAATGGCGGCGGTCCTAAAATCCTGCCGCTCATGGATCACCTCAGGAGGACGTGCACCGATTCATATCTGCTCTTGTCTGCCACTAATTGCTTAATTGCGGCGTACATCACTTGCCACGATGCACAGGACACGATAGGGTTGTTTGGTGAGCTCTGTAAGCTTGGGGTTACCCCGACAGTTTGGGCCTGCAACGTCCTTCTCAAGTATGTGGCTGAGAGTGGTGATTCAGAGACTGTTTTATCAGCTATTGAGCAAATGAAGTTATTTCGGTTGACTTTGGATGCTCATGCATTGGGCATTATCACTAGGTCTCTTTTTCAAGAAAAGAAGGCAGACAAGGCATTTGAAGTGTGGGTTGAGATGATTGAAATGGGAGTGACACCAGATATAAATGGATACCCATCATTTATCACTAGTCTTTGCGACTGCGGAAAGATTGATTTAGCTCATGCTATTCTGCAAGAGATCATCAGGGAGGGGGTTCAAGTTGAGGCCATGGCGTATAACAAGGTAATGGATGCACTATGCGAGGAAATGAGACTGGAGGAGGCTGAAAAGCTCTTGGAGAACAAGACCAGACTAGGATTCGCCCCGGATATATATGGTTATAGCTATCTCATCCAGAGTTACTGCAAAGCGGGCAACATACTTAAGGTGTTGGATCATTATCAAGCGATGGTATCCCATGGTCTCGAACCAAACTGCCACATCGTGAGTTATCTTCTCCAATGCTTTACGAAGGGAGGCATGGCATCTCATGCTACAGAGCATTTCCAGAAATTTAGAGCTTCAGGACTCCGTCTAGATGGAGTTCTGTATAACATTGCTATGGATGCTTATTCCAAGCTTGGGAACATGGATGAGGCGGTTAAGCTACTGGGAGAAATGAAGACTGAGGGTGTGGCACCTGACAGAATCCACTTTACATGCCTGATCAAGGGTTATTGTTTAAAGGGAGACATATCAAATGCACAAAAAGTGTTTGAAGAGATGCTGAAGGACAATGTAAAGCTAGATGTGGTTACATATAACATTTTGGCCATTGGATTTTGCAAGAGTGGTCTTGTCACGGAGGTGTTTGACCTTCTAGACCATATGCAGGATCAAGGGTTAGAGCCTAATTCACTTACTTATGGTATATCAATTGAGGGGTTTTGTAGAAGAGGCAACCTTAGTGAAGCAGAGGTGTTATTTAATATAGTTGAAGAGAGAGGAATTGATCACATTGAAGTAATGTACAGATCAATGGTTTGTGGCTATTTAAATTCTGGCTGGACTGATCATGCTTACGTGCTTTTTCTTAGGGTTGCTAAGCAAGGAAAACTTGTTGATTGTTTCTCACGTTCCAAGTTAATAAATGATCTTTGTAGGGATGGAAATGCCCAGGGAGCTGCAACTGTATGCAGCATCATGTTAGAAAAGGATGTTGTTCCTGATCTAATTTCATATAGCAAGCTCATATCAGCCTATTGTCATAAAGGAGATATGCACAACGCTCGTCGATGGTTCCACGATATGGTTCACCGAGGAATTTCTGCTGATGTTATTGTATACACTGTACTAATGAATGGTTACTGCAAGGTTGGTCAGTTGCAAGAAGCTTACACATTATTTGTTCAGATGACAAGTTTAGGTATCAAGCCTGTCGTAGTTTCGTATACAGTGCTACTGGATGGTAACCTAAAAGAGGACCTGCAGAGATGCTGGCAGGGCATTAGTAAGGAGAGAAGGAGCTTTCTTCTTAGAGCAAAGCAGAACCCGTTGCTCAGCTCTATGAAAGAAATGGAAATCGAACCTGATGTACCCTGTTACACTGTATTGATTGATGGGCAGTGCAAAGCAGATTATTTAGAGGAAGCCCGGGGACTGTTTGATGAAATGTTGCAGAAAGGACTGGCTCCTAATCTTTATGCATACACGGCTCTTATAAATGGATATTGCAGCCAAGGAGAAATAGCTAAGGCGGAAGGTATTTTTCAAGAAATGGTAGATAGGGGAATAAATCCAGATGTACTGACCTTTTCTGTCTTAAATCAGAAAGTCCTGAGGCATAGGCGGGATCAGCCATATGTATGATTATCCTGCAGTTATGTCCACTGAAATCACTGCCAACAGAAAGGTAATTTATTTTCTAAGTCATGAATTAAGTTTTTTTTGCTCCCACTTGATTATCTATGAAAATTTGATTATTTTACCCATTCATGTGCTTATTGCTTAATGTTTTTATCTGTAATGATCTTACTATGTATATGCTTTGCAGACAGTTTTTGGGCGGATCTTCTTGAGCTGCAAAATCCAGCACACAGCGAACAATGCCAATCTTTTGTTGATGGGCAAGGTTTGCTACTTGAATCTATTAGCTGCATTTCTTTGGCTAAATAATAAGAAGATGAAAAATGGTTTCTGTTTTGTAGTAGGTTTTTAGGGAGGTAAGGTAGGGGAGGGCTCTCGTCCAGGAGGTGAAGTAGACGAGCTTTTTTTCAATTTTCTTTACTCTTTTAATTCCTCAGAGGGTCCTCTTCAGATAAAGGGCTTACAGTTGAAATTAAGTAACAAATTGTACCTGTAAAAAAAAGTAACAATATGTAGTAAGTAGATTTTATCTCTAATTGGCTGCAGGTCAAGCTAAATGATATTTTCCATAGGCTTATGTATCTTGGAATGGAACCTAAGGTTACATATGTTTTTATCTTGACTGCACTTGTTGACTTCCTTTTTTAGCCGCGGACTTCTTTTGTATAGTAACTATCGCTTCATCATGTTTTTTTTTTTCCAGTAGCCTGGTGCTGTATTCTGGAGCATTGGTCATTTATTCATATCAAATTCCACTGAGAAGATTCTGCAGGCCTGATGTGAGCTCTGCCAAGGCAAGTCTGCTCTTATTTTTGTTCCCACTTACGCTTATTTTGTTGACCAGGGCCCTTTTTTCCCTCTCTTTTTTTTCTGACATGGCCCCCTTTAAGAACCTATCGGCTAGGTGTATACTGTCGTCATGAGAAAAATAATGATCTTATCTGCCAAGACACCACATTAGCTTGACTAGATATGCTAAATGGAAGCCATGGGTTGTCGTTACCTAGAATTTGTTACATCTGAATTTGGTGTACTGCATGCTAAACTTCCAAGTCCCAGAGTGATGGCATACCATGCACCACAAACCATATCTGCATAAATAAATCTGGAAGTTACAGAGTCATGAGATGCCAAGGTCAGATGACATGTTTACGTTTGTAGAGCATGAATATTGCAAGATCATGACATCATGATTTTAAACTTTGGTCCTGACTCTCCATGACAGAACCTGTTGTCCATGAAATTTGTGTACTATAATCATATACCTCTAAAGTAAAATTCCTGGCTATAAGAAATGCTAACGGTACCTTGTGCTGTAAATACATTCTGAAGTCTCACTAAACATGGGCCTCCTTTAGTGTTCCTTTACCTTTTTCAGTGTACTGATTTTATGAAATAATCAATGAAACATGGCAATTGTATATTTGTATCGAGGGGAAATTCGGTCATTCACATTCCAAACACCCATATGTAGTCGGACTAAATGCCTGATTTGCTGCCAAGTAGTTCTAAAACGTCGCATCTATCATTTGCATCAGCCAAAATTTGCAGAAGACTGAATTGCCCTTATGCTCATCCTCCCTTGACTCCTCTTCCACTGCAGCTTCTCCGTAGCCATGGTGATGGCGGTGCACCCTGCCACTCCGAGACCGCCTACTACCTGAAGGCTATGGAACAGCAGCCACCATGCTGCCCACCGGGGTTCAGGGCCATGGCCATCAGCCCATCACGCCACGCCACATTCTTGTGCTCGGAGGCTGGGATGGTCAAGCCACAGACACTAGGCCAGATGGTGGCAGGTGTGCTTTTGCCCTTCTCTGAAGTATGAGTTTCTTATAGTTTTACGCCTGTAGTTAATAAATCAGATATTTTTTTCTTTTGCTGTCCATGCAAGGATGCAGCTGGATGGCGGGCAAATGAGATGGTGTTCTTCTCCAGTGAAGCCGAGGCAGTCCGACTAGGATGAGGGCCTCACCATCGCCGAAACCGCGGCCGAGAAGATCGGCGGGAAGGTGCTTGAGGCCCTCACCATCGCCAAAGACCTCCTCGTCTAGGCCAAGAAGCTGCAGGTACGGCACCCGCTCTTTGCCTCCCTCGATCCGATCGTTTCGGCTGTGCTAGGTGCCTACTGCCTAGACCTCCTCGTCCAGGCCAAGCAGCGTCCAGGCCACGCTCGATGGATCTGGAAAATGCAAATCGTACTCTTTACTTCACTGAGCAATTTCTTGTTGGTTATGCAGAAACCTGAATCAATGGTTATGCGCAGGATTTCTTTAAGCTCTGAATGATGCTATTGTAAAAGCAGCTGCTTGCTACGACTGAAGGAAGGAGGCTCAACTATTTCAACCATATGAAGAGTGTTACCGACAATCTTGCTGCCTTGGCTTGGGTGGCATTATTAGGAAAATATTGTGGTTAGTAAAATTGCTTTGTGTGCTTTGATTTTCAGTCACGCCGAGGTTATATAAGTTACGCCCCTGATTTCATTATGTTCTTCCTCTCTGTAAGGCATGAGTTTCTCAACAGCACATGTTGAAGAAAGCTGGCAGATGGCGGAGTTCTACAATAACAAGGTATATGCATTTTCTATTACGTGGTCCGATTTTACCTCAGATTGAAGAGGGCAAACAATACTTTCTATACCAGCAACCACCAGTGTATTTTGTACTGCTCTTGACCTTGGTTAGATTGATCTACAAATATAGTTATTTCAGCCTGTCATCTATGTGCACTTTTGTCTTATTGCTAATAGCTTTGGTTCAGTTGTAAGATTGGGCACCAAAACTGCACTATAAGCTGGTCCAGAAGCTATACTAACGCAGTCTCTACCTCCTCTCCTTTCCTTTTAGGAGCAGAGCATGGAATCGATTGCGATTGGTGGCGGCTGACACCGAGACTGCGTGACGAAGGCGACACCGGAGGCCACCGAAGCCAGCCTGATACACAGCTGAATTTGCTCTTTAATTTCCCCCCTCGAGGTATGGCACCAGTTCCCAAACCCTAGATTAGTTTAGAAAAATTGTGCCTCCATTCTGTCCGTCCATGCCCAGATTTGTGGTTCAGAAAGTAGTCTGTTTGGGGATTGTGTAGATGGAGAATTTTCTCACCTTATGTGATTGCGCTGTCTTGGAGATTGTCCACTTGTGCATGGTCTAAAGTTGGAAATTCTATATTGTTTTTGGTTTAACAGGTTGCTCTCATGTTCATTCAGCCCATTCATTCACTCTAGGTATGAAAATGGTTATGTATTTTGTTCTTTATACCATCTATGTTATGTATTTTGTTCTTTATACCATCTAAATGTTGAGAGGAGTTCTACTGGGTTACAGGGAGCTGCAACTGTCCATATAGGTGCAGAGGGAGGAGGGGAGGTCAATCATGTCGATGGAGAAGCCACCGGGTCTGCCGCCGCCACTTACAAAGAAGACGGCCATTGTTGGCGCCATGCTGTGCTCGAAGGCCGACCCAAGAATCATGTTGATGGAGAAGCACACTGGTCTCGGCGGCAAGAGGTCAGTGCCATGAGGCTTGCTTTCTTCTTTGCTTGGCTGCTTCTATGTTTTATATATGCCCAGTATCATCTTATATTGTTATCACATAATAGTTGTAGCAGCTCCTATATTCTATTTTTCATATTTAGAAAAAGCAATGGTCCATTAATGTGAGACTTTATATTTCAGTTCTAGGTGAACATATGCTCTTTTCCAAGAAAGCTTTTCTTTCTCATTCCCAGGTTTCGGTATACGATGACAACAAATATGTGATGATGCTAATATGCCAGCATTTTGTGTATCTAGGTGGCGTGGGTGCATAGGATCCATGATGATGCATTTAGCCATGGCGTTTTTGTCACATGTATGGCACCGACAACATGTGAATTAGTATCAGCCAAGGTATTTTACCTGTCCCTTTCTCCTATGCTCCAATGCTGTATGTGCCGCTTACCCCGGACGGTCCCTAAAATCCCCTGAGCAGACCCTGACTGATGGATGTTTCTGGTTGATGAAGGGGAGGCGTTGCTGGAGCTGAAGACGGCCTTCAACGCCATGGCGGGGAGGCTGAGCAGCTGGAGCCCTGTGGACTGCGACCCTCTCCTACTCCTTCCCCGACCTAATGTTCCAGCCCATGTGACACTCCTGCGTCTTCTCCCTCTTCCCCTATTCTCCATCAGATTAGACTATATTTGGTGAAGAAGATTTTTTATGTTCATGGTTGGCCTACAGTTTAAAAACGTATGCTTTTATTCCATATTGCGAATTTTCACTTGAGTTGGACGAGTACAATCATGTATGTTTGCGTTCTGTCACACAATTTCACCCGCCAATAACACTCACAGGATATGGTTCAGTCAGTGGTGTAAAACATGATTTTGAGATTGATCAATTTCAGATTGATAAAATATCCATCAAAAGAAATAGGTCTGGCATATGGACGTTTTGTCTATTACACACTGGGTTTCGTGACATATTTCTTTGTGACCTGTGTACGATATAATTTACAATGTCTTTTCTTATGCCAATAAATTTGTGATAACTCGGACATTTGCGCCAGTCGGCGCAACAGGTCATCTAGTATAAGTAAACCATTGGTGGCAACGGGCTACTCCCTAGTAATTGTCTCGTCTGCAGACAAAACAGTGCCAGTTCGCTCGCTTGGTAGCGTCGCAACGTATCCATCCTTTCATCTGCATCTCCTCCCGCCACAGCATCTGCTGTCGCTGGCAGAGCCTCGATTCCTCCCCTGTTCCGCTACTTTTTTTTTTTTTTTTGAGAAGACCCTGTTCCGCTACTTACCAAGCCACCTCAAAACCTTTCCTCCTCGCTAGCTAAACCCACCGAGTGATTCAAGGCTCTTCTCTTGTCTGATTAATGAGGCGGGTGGCGCCGGCGACCGGCGGTCCTTCATCACCAGGCTCGGGTCACAAGGACAGCGGACGCCACTTCTTGCCGCACGGCGACGTCTGGGCCGCATACGATGGCGGCGGCGCCGACGCCTTCACCAGGCCGGACGGCGCACGCAAGCACACGCTCAGCGTGTCGCAGCAGCACGGCGTCGATATCACCCGCGGCGTCGTCGAGGCCACCCTGCGCACCAGTCTGCCACACCCACAACGGAGGCGGCCTGAGAAGACCATCTCCAAGGGACACAGGAACTACCACCTCATGCTCAACCTGCAGCTCGGCATCAGGTACGCTGTGGGGAAGTCGGCGGCAAAACCGCTGCAGGAGCTCGCGCAGGCAGATTTCGACCCCGGCGAGAAGTTCTCTACGCGGTTCCCGCCGTCGGGGTCGAGGCTGACGCCTCCGCACCCGTCTCCCGAGTTCCGCTGGAAGGACTACTGCCCCATGGTCTTCAGGTGGCTGGCCTGTCTAATGTCAAACCTCCACTTCATTTCAGTCCAGTCACCTCACCAGAGGCAGGCTCTGTAACTAACTGTGATTCTTGATCTGGCAGGCATATGAGGGAGTTGTTCACCATCGATTCAGCGGACTACATGCTCGCAATCTGCGGGGATGACGCCTTGCGGGGGCAGTCATCTCCCGGGAAGAGCGGGAGCTTCTTCTACCTCACGCAGGACGAGCGATTCATGATCAAGACTGTCAAAAAGTCAGAAGTGAAGGTAACAGTAATATCAATGTTTCTTATTATTGGTATCCCTACTCTGTTTTGTTTTGCTTTTTTGCTGAGAATTCAGGTTCGGGGTGTGCAGTTGTTGATTCGGATGCTGCCAAGCTACTACAAACACGTCAGACGATACAAGAGCTCTCTGATCACGAGGTTCTACGGCGTTCACTCTGTGAAGCCAAATGGCGGGCAGAAGGTGTGTAAATGTTTGTTTGCCACGCCAAGCAACAACCACTTTTTGGCTAATTGGCTCCTAGTGGCTCTGAACCGTTCTTGGTTTATGACACTTAATACTTTTGCAGGTGCGGTTTATCGTCATGGGTAATCTATTCTCCTCAGAGCACCAGATCCATCGCCGTTATGATCTGAAAGGATCCTCCTACGGTCGAAAATCCGACAAGTTTAAACAAGGGATTGACGAGGCAACCACGCTCAAGGACCTGGATCTAGATTTTGTGTTTCGGATGCAGCGGTCTCGGTATAAACAACTTCATGAGTAAGTTTTTAACCCCGTTCATGCTAGGGAAATTATATTGTCTTCAGATGAAACAACAAAACTGAGTTCTGCCATGATGTTATTGTTTATTTAGGCAACTTAGACGAGATTGCGTGTTTTTGGAATCAGAGGGCATTATGGACTACAGTTTACTGGTTGGAGTTCACTTTCGTGATGATACCCCTGCGTCAAAGATGGGATCAGCTACTTTGACCACTTCTCCGGGTAAGTCGATGTTGCTTGACGGACTTGCTTTTGGTAACGCGAATAGGAAACTATAGCGACATTATGGGATTTTCCTAACAACTACAATCTTATTACCAGAGGTTTCAGCCAACATGGTGTCGACATGTCAAGGCAGTGTCAGCATGCCTGAGCCGTGCTTACCAGCTAAAGATTTAGACAGGATGCTTGGTCACCGGTATGTCATAAATAGTGTTTGGGCTTATGCATCTCTGTAGCTTCTTGGTCCATGAGGTATATTGTTTATCCTGAATTAAATCTTGTCATATAGTCATAAATAGTACTCCGTACCAGTAATTGTCCTAATCAAGCTAAGACTAATAAAAAGAAACTTTGGATCCTCTTTTTTGCTTTGCCAAGATATCTATTAACATCATATCAGTGACATGAAAATGATATTTGATGTCACCCTTTTAAATATCTGCTGAAGTACATGATACATTTTTTCTGGATTGGCTGCAAGGTTAAATCTGTTGCTTCAAATCTGAGCTCACTCTTGTTAAGCATAAAGTGAATGGAATCTTATTCTACTTCCTGCAACTACTTATCTCCTTCCTGTAGAAAACTGTTCATACTTTTAAGAAGTTATTGTGTACAGTACATGTCTTCCTACTGTTTCCCTGTTATCAAATGTGTTGCTATCTCAGAACTCTACTGAATGAGATAACTGCTTTATGCCAAAAAAATAGTGAAGTACTACTAAGTAGGCTTAGGTGAATTTCATACCACGAGAACACTTTGAACTGCCAAAGCAACATTTTTATTATCGGGAGAGCATGATCCCTTAATAATTCTACCATGTCGATCATTCTCTCCCACGCAATACCAATTTGGGCACTCCGAAACTCCAAGTCCATTTTTAATCGGTTTCCTACAATGCCTCCAGGAGACCATCGGCTAGATTGGGTGCACGCTTACTGGCTCGAGCAGAGCGTACGCCCAGGAGCAAGACCGACTCGTTTCTCTCCGGTGGCGGGGGAAGCCGCAGGAACGTGGAGGCCTGCTACGACGTCATTCTCTACTTTGGGATCATTGACATCCTCCGGGACTACGACATCAGCAAGAAGCTAGAGCACGCTTACAAGTCTCTACAGACAGACCCCAGTTCAATCTCCGCGGTCAACCCGAAGCTCTACTCGAAGAGGTTCCGGGGCTTCATGAGCAGGGTTTTCATGAAAGAGGACTAGTGCGGAGATTCAATGGGAACTCCAACTTTGTGAAAGGATCGGGCTAATAGATAGATAGATCGATAGACAGAGAGGTGTGGTGTCCGTAAATGGTGTGATTTGCACAGTGAGAGCCGGTTCCTGGGTTGTGTGTCCCTCTTTATATATACTACCTCCGTTCTTTAATCTAGGGTGTATAGTTTTCTCGCACGAATATTAAGACATGTAAATCTGGTATACCGTGGATTCATTTGCCCCTGTAAAAATCGGGAGAGAGGAGTCTCTACCAGTCGCAAATTGAAAAGAGTTGGTCAGATCTCTCCATGGAGGGATTTAAGTCATCCATGGAGGGTTAAAATTGTCCAAAAATCGCAATAACCTTATATTTTGGATTTTTTTTCTTATAAAACTATACACCTTACGTTAATAAACAGAGGGAGTATATACTTTTGTTGGATGAAGTGAAAGGGAGAGACATGGTCGCTGATTTTGTAAGGGTAATTGGGGTTGGTGGATAATATGATGATATGATAATAGGAAGAGTCGAAGAGAGATATTGTACAGATAACACTCTGATACAGGAAATGGGTCACACGGTGATCCAAGATAAAAAAAAATTGCATCTCTTTTTTATTGAATCTTTCAAAATGAAAGTTTTTTTTTGCAGTATCTGCTTGTTGAGCACTCTGTCCTTCGTATTAGATTATTTATTTATTTTTGCCGTTGGGTTAGTGAAAATGAACAAGTACTAAGCAGAAACAAGAAGCTTGGGAATCTGCAGTGCCTAATGCTTTCGACAGAGCTCAATGCATATAAACTACACATTTTCTCTGCAACCTTGACAGATTTCCTCCACATTCCTCTGCCGCACATAATGCATGTGCTACGGAGGATTGGATTCCACCGAGATGTCATCAGGATCTTAGCACTGCTTCGCCTTCGCGCGAGATTGACCGTCTACTGTTTCTCGGGTTGAAGGAGACATGGAGGACGTACCGCATCCTGATCTGGTCCACATCGTAGACTATGTACTCGTTGTAGTTCAGGATACCCTGCAACCACACCAGACACAAACACGGCGCATATATAGTCAAAATCGGGGTATGCTTCTTGCGTATGTGCCCCCGCTAGCCATAGGCTGGATTTTTGGAAGATACCTTGCTGGAAGATATCTTTTTAGGTTTCCCAAGGGGAACAATCACGCCGTCGTCGGTGATCTTGGAATTCGCTATGTCCGGCGCCGTCTTTCCGACCCCTTTTGTGCTGCACCAAGATAGTTTTGCAATGATATTTATATACTCTTTGTGTTGCTAATAAGTACCGACACATGGTATGGATAATGTTGATAACATGTTTTATTCATTAGGACGTATCGAAACAAAATAGTTCAGAGATTCTTGGGTTGATATAGGGTTACTTTCAAATATGCAAGTGGGTGTACGAATTTTATGGAAAGGACTTGCATCAGCAGCCTACCTTAGTTTTCCCTTAGGCAGGTTATTTGCACTTTCATCACCATCGGTTAGCTCATTCATATCGCCAAGTGCAACCTGAGAAATCTCAAAATTATTTCGACATACAACTCGATATGATATCATCAATGAACACTCAAACTAAGACTAAGACATCATGCAAAGGCATGTGACGAAACATGTAATCGTTTGCGGGTGACTATGGCAAACAGACCTCGCACAGAAGTAGCACTCCAGATCTAGATGCCTCTGAATGACAGCAGTAGTTTGCGCTCTTGGAGAATATATCGGCAAAATAAACTCCTTTCCCAAACATGTAGCCATTATTAGGCGCTTCAGGAGGAGCGATTCGCAAACCTTGGAGAAAGATTAGTGTTAATTAAAACTATCTTTCATACTGACAGAGGTAAAATTCATACTCCTGAGAAGTAAGAATTCCAAGAAGACCAAATGGTAGGCTGGATGAATTTATCTTCTATGCAAGTAAACACATAGATAGCATGAATTACCCTTCAAAAATATCCCGGTCCAGTTGGTCAACCGAGAACCATGCCATAAAAGCATCCTATTTCCTGCGCCGATAAACTGCGTGAACAATTTTTCAGAATTAGTCATCTGATAGTTCATTGCGGTATTGCAGTTTTTGTTGGGGGTGCTTATACATAGCTGATCAGGAAGACCCACTCACCTTCTGAAACCGCTCTGTTTCACCCTGTCTCGCCACCTTAAATATTTGCACTATGTCGACAGTATAACCCGAGTGTTTTTTGCCATGTGTATTCGTCAAATATGTTTTTATCTGGACAAGCACAAATTTTCAGTCATGGTTGAAGTCTCTAGGCTCTAGCAATGGTGCCTCTAAGAAAAGAGCGACACAAGTATTACCATGGAGTATTCTTCTGAATCAACTTCAAGAGGTGTGAAGTCACAACGGAGCTGTTTATATCGAGCATACAATGGATCGTCCTATATCGCAAATGAAAATAACTTACAAATTCAGAGTTTCATGTGTGTACCACGTTTTCTTTTACCAATGTCTTACCTGATCAGTCGAATCATCTTCTAGAAGCTTGGTCGCAATCTCAATCTCACCAAGGGCTTCAACCTTAAAAACAGCAAGACAGATGGTAACATTAGATAAGAAGGTAGAATTGCTATAGGTATATGAATGTTCTCGGGAAAAAATATAAATGTTCAGTTACAATGCATTCCCAAATCTGAGAAGAATGACATGTACATTTTTTTCATTAGAAAGGACCAAGGAGGATCTGGTTCTGAATCTCTTCAGAAGAATCAATGCTCTAAATTATCCATGAAATAGCCATTATTTCTTATCGTGATACAATATTTCATAACAGATCAATGTTAGATCAAAGCAAAAATACAGTAGCCTTTTACCATTTTCAGCTTAGCTTTTAGTTTCTCAGGAGTGTCAATGATAAATTCACCTGTCAGATAAATTTTGTTAGAAGATCCTGACTTAAGGGTGGATTAAGCAGAATTTTGAAACTTACGCATCTTTTTAAAACCAAAATCGTGAGGAATCACGGTGTAGAATTCCCTGAAACCAGAGTAATACAGATAATATATCGGTAAGTACAAACATAGTTCAAAGGTAGAAAGTGGTGGATGCCATTATGCATTGCACAACTAGCATTATTCATCAATGCTCATAAACCTGCCAATTATTTACTAAACAAAATTCAATTCATCGAAGATAAAATGGCTTTCATTAAACAATTGTCATGATGCCATAAACTACCACAATCTGCAAACTGTGAAGTAACATAATGCTGAACTGCTAGGATTCACAATAATATTTCAAATCACTGAAACCAGGCATCAGGTTGTTCATTCTTCTTGTACTCTATGCAGGCAAATGAAAACAAAATTATGGACTCACCCGGTCAATTGTTCCAGCTGTCTCCTGTCAGCCGTCGAAATAGCATTAGAGATCCTCTTCAAAACATCATAACCCTGCAGAAAGCTAGGAAAAGTCATCATCAAAAGGGAGAAAGATAGGATGAAAGGAATATGAAACTGAGACCTTGATATCCAAGCTCTTACAGCATACAGCGCTGATAGTACGTCCAATAAACTTCTAGCTAGAGTGCACAGACTAATTTAAGCGACTTACTTGAAAGTAAGTTAAAACGAAACTTTATCTTTTTTCCTAACTTTGGCAGATAATTAAGTCCAAGTTGTTTATGCACATTTTGCTTCAACCTGTGATCTTGTATCCACACTGTATCGTTAATCCTGGACAGAAGCATAAATAAACTCACCTTACGTATTGTGGATTTGCTTATCTTTCCAAGAGGTAGTTTATCAGCATTATAGCCTAATTGGTTAGGAAAGATGAACGAATTAGTAAAAGCAAATGCTACATGAATAATCAAAAGGAATATACTAAAAAAACAAATAATTACAATCCGGTAGGAGTACTAGGACAACATTGAACAATCAAAAGAGACTTTTCAAACGAGTTAATCCAACCTTGAGTCCCTTGTCTTAGTCTAAATTTCTCCCATAAAAAATGAACTCCCACAGTTCCAACACCCACATTATAGGATCTACCAGACTACAATATACTCCATGAAACATCAGCCTGTGAAGGTGGTATTTGTTTAGAAAGAGCATGTGAAGGCGGTGATACATCATTGAAGATTTCTCAGTCGTACTAATATCTGATGTAGCAACATCTATATGTGTGAGTTCTTTTGGCACTTTATTTCGTTTTTGAATTTTTTTGCAAGGGCTCACAAAAATGCATTGCAACGAAATAAATAATCCTCTGGAATTTCATGTTAACGCGCGCGCGGGGGGAAACTGTAACGCACGCACCGCTTGCAGGACGTGCCAGGACTTCTTCATGTCGTCGGGGATGTGCGGGTCCAGCACTGCAGCGCCCTTCCTGGTGGCCGTCACCATCTTGGTCTCCTCCTTCTTGGCCGCCGCCGCCTCCTCGACCTTCCGGTCGCCGCAACCTGCGCCGCCAGCGACCCTGGCATCAGGCGTCGTGAGAAGGCCGTCTGCGGCATCCTTCTTCTTCTTGATCGCTCTCGCCGCGAGCCCGCGTGCCGGCACGGCGAGGGAGCGCACACGAAGAAGTCTGCATGATGGTGATGATGATGAGGAGGAGGCCTGCTGGGCAGGGTGAGGTGGGCGTGGGCGTGCAGAGCCAGGCGGCACCTGAGCTTCGCGCGCAGGAGCGCGTGGAGGTGGCAGCCATGCTTTACGCTACCAAGGGCAGGGCGGCAGGAAGACAGACATGCCAGATAACCTGAGGATGCACTTGATCGAAAAGGGGGTTTAAACAAGGGACGTGTAAGAAAATAAGGCTCTTAATTTGTTGCAGGTCAGGAGGAAGTATAATTTCCTTTTTTTGCGATGATCGGATTCCTTCTTTTGAAGGAAAGGAAGTGTAAATCTTTAATTTCCTACTCAAAATAATAAGTTAGGATCCAAGAGGGAGATCGGTTTGAAAAGAATTTTGTTGTTGCACGCCAAATTTTGCTTTCCTTGATATATCACTTGTGTGGGGTCCATGCTAGGGCTCTTTGCTGGGATCTTCCGAACCCGGACGATACTCAGAGAACGGTGTCGTTTCCACTTCGGTTCAGGATCGAGTCCAGAACTCCACATAGATCACGTACGAGTCATGTATGGTTTCCAATAAACGAAAGAGGATCTTCGATCGATCGCTTTACCCATCCTAAAGGCTGCGCCTTCACCTCCTACATACGTGGATCGTACCAATCTATGGCTATGGAGGCGATGACGCTCCCTCCACCACACCGGCGATCCATCACTCCGTCTCCTCATCCACCCATAGTCGGCACCAGCAACGACGGCGTACTGCCGCTGGACGTCCTCTACGACATCCTGCGGCGCCTCCCCAGCGAGTCGCTCTGCCGGTTCCACGCCGTCTGTAGGTCATGGCGTTCCCTGCTGTGCCACCCGGAGTTCATCGCTGCCGCCCACATGTTAAATATTGGGCAGCTTTGCATAACCTGCAGACCAGGAAGCTCCGAGGGTAGGTGACGATACACTGGGGCTTCCCAAGGACACAATGAGAACTGATGTCTGTCGATGACTGAAGCTGGAGAAAGACAGAAAGAAAATAGAGAAGCTATCATCATCCTGGGACTGTCTATTTTGGGTTTGTAAACTCCGAGTAGTGCTATCGGGGCGCTTTTGGGTCGCAGGTCTTTTGCTGTAGGCTTGAAAAACTACCTGGACTTGTAAATATGGCTGATGCTCGAGGTGGATGAACTGTTTAGTCCCCTTCTGGTAGTCCGTAGTTGGATCCCTCTCAGTTTCGCTAGCGTGATGTGGTGAACTAGAGGTTACTGTCTGAAACTCTTGCACAGTGGATGTTGTTGGTTGCTGTATTTCGTTATCTAAATGGTAGTGAAATTCGATCCCGTGGGGATCACGTTGAAAAAAATCGCTGCCGCCCACAACCCTAGCCTGCTCCTCGCTGTCGGCATAGAAAATTACTCTTTGAGCAACGAGATGAGTGTTGTGGATATGGAGTCTAATGATGTCGTCCAGTGGGTAACATCGTCGAACTTTCATACGGCGAGGCCCGCGCCATGAGTCATGACCACATGGTATGCGTCCCTGGCCAGCACCATCGACTCCGCATGATCGACCTCGCTAGGGGCGCCGTGCCACCTTCGGTTCTAGCACATCGAGAGGTGGTAGGGTGTGGCCCCCTTTCCTGCTCATGGAGGTGGTCTGGCCGGGCGTGGGACGGTGGGAGGCTTCGTCGCGGCCTGACTCGATCTGGCCCGTTGGGGGTTGCCGGCGGGGAGGAAGGGAAGATGGGATTGTCAGTGAAAACCGAGCCAACTTCGGTCTTGGTGGACGATGGCGGCGTCTTGGTGTCGTTACCTTGTTGAAGGCATCTTCGTTGCAGCTCTCGTATACTCGCTCGGGCTGCTTCGGGGAAAACCCTAGGTTGGGGTCTCCCGGATCAGACGATGGTGACGCTCGACGCTGCTCTCCCTCATGGGGGCAACGTTTTGGAGCAACTGCTGATTGGAGGGATGACGAGGCGGTGCAGCATAGCATCAACCGCATCTTCGACGACGAGTCTCGCCGGCGTGGCACGCGATGGATGCATGGGACGATGGCGATGTCTGGCGTCGATGGCGGGCTTATCAAGGTCAATGCGCAGATCCCTCCTGAAGATGAGTTCATGGAAGACGTTGACGGCGGCTTTTGTAGCTTGTGCATACGGCACGTGTTGAGAGTACGTTGGACCGGTTTGTGCTCCTAATTCGTCGTTGGACGACTAGGTGAGGCCTCTGGTTTTGAATGATGTGAGTAGGTGTGAGGTTTGAACACGACGGCCCCGATCATGGTCACCCCTCATTAAGTTTTTAGGTTTTGTGATAGTTGTCGCCATGAAGATAGCTTCTGGTTGATCGATGTATTTCTTTGTAATGACTTTATTGAGTAAAATTAATAAAAAATGTTGTCTACATCATTTCGGTGTAGGGGTTTTAATTTCCACTTTGATAAAAGGATTTTTTTATATTCATGGCCAACAAATATGTAGTAAACAACATTCATAATTCACAGGCAATCGATGCCATGGACTAAAACACTAAGGCAACGCTTGGTATGTCTGCCAAAATTACGGTCTGTAATTATTCCCTTCCTTTTACGCTAGTAGATGCTCCGAATTTTTAGGAGCACCTAAGCAGGTCCGTAATATTTACACCCGTATTCCGCTAAAAAACTGTGAACCAGTCGGGGCCTAAGGAGATGCCTAAGGAATTAAGTTGATAGCAGCGTTCCCGATTAGAGTGACTTACGGAAAACTACTCAGACAGTTGCACTCACGTATCAAGTCTGAGAAGAAATAACAACCAAATATCGTATCAAGTCTGAGAAGAATTTAAGAAAAAGCATCAAGAGGGGGCAGCTATTCCGAAGATATAATTTCACCGGCAGTCCACCACAATTTTGATCTGATTATACTTGGAGCGGCTCTCGTTCTCCACAATGAGCGGCGTGGCAATGTCAGACACACTCGTCAACCATCAGCACGACGGCGGGCAGACCAACTCCTTCGGCGATTAAAAAGAACAGTCTGTCAAACGAAGTTTGTCGTTCAACTTTAATTTAATTGGACTCAGCTGTCCAGCCAGGATAGATCCTCGACGTAATGGGCACCATCCACCTCCCCGCCAGGCTGGCTTTAAAATCGTGACGCCCTCTCCTTAACTCTCACCACAGTTCTCCAACCAGATCTCTCCTTTCCCACACTTCATCATCCACTCTCCAATGAGCGGATCCATCTATATTCTAGCCGTCGTCAGCAGCTGACCGTCGTGTCCCGCGAGCTTCGCCTTGTGCAGAGAGATGAGCACGCGCTTCACCGCAATAGGGACCGCCAGGAGGCGAGCTCCATGTGAGGCGAGGCGAGCTTGTCCTGCACGCCGCCGCCTCTAACTCTGTATCCACCGCTCTCACCGTCGGACGCTCCTGGTAGGAACTTTGCCTTAGTCTAGAGTGTCGATTTAGTATCGGAGGAGGCCCTATGCAGGAACTGCGGCGATACACGGTATCGGAAGTGGCTGGTTCCCCGACGATGGTGACGGCGGCCGGTGACGGTTTCCCGCGAAGTTCACTAGTGGTCAAGGACCTGATTGCTTTTTACATCTTTCTGTTAGGGTCCTTTGTGCTAATTTACAGGACTGTGTTCAAATTTAAAATTTTCCCGAGGGACATGTTTGTAAGTCACTGCATCAATCAATGCACTGCCTAGGCCGTTCGAGGAGGAGGAGGTCAGGACTCAGGAGGATCCCCTGACGTAACCACCTCTGCCTTGAGTGCCTGACACGAGGGGCTCGTCTGTCAGCAACCGAAAGTCACTCAGAGATTACTACGCGATGATCCATGTCCGTGTAGTATTCGGTTACTTAAGAAAAAGTTAAGGAACTGCAAGTTGTGGATAACGCAAGCGAACCGTTGCTGCTTCCTGTCGCGGACGGTGGTGGTCGGCGCTCTCGTCTCGATGCCGGGTGCGTGCGCGGTAGCCGCTCCATCCCCGTCCGCCACCTCCATCTCCGGCGCGGCGCGGTCGCGGCTCGGCCTCCGCGTGAGCTGCCGGCGCCCGGCGAGGAGCGGCGGCGTCGGCCGCGCTCGCTTCTCCCGCGACACCAACGGCGCCGAGGACAGCAAGGGGCCAATCCCGCAGGTCAGCGCAACATTCATGCATCCCTTGCGTTTGCTTCTTTCACCTCCATCTCAGTAGCATTAGAATGCTACCAGTTCAATCGCATGATTTCTACCAGCTTGCAGTGTCGATTTGAGCACCACTAGCGCTCAGAAAATGGCTTGACATTTTGAATCGATTTTCCCTTCCATGTGTGCGAATTGACCAGGATGACTCCAGCTACCTATGGACGCTGGGCCTCGGATCATTCGGCGGCGCCGCGGCCATAAAGTACGGCAGCGTCCTGCTCCCCGACCTCACGCGACCGAACCTCGTGCAGGCGCTGCTCATGGTGTCCCTGCCCGTGGTAGCCGCCGTCCTCATCTTGCTCAAGCAGAGTTCATCGGAGGATTAAGACGAAGATGCCTCCAGTTGAGCTGATATGATTTGTGTCTGTTTGGCAATGTGTTTTCGTGTACGGTACTGCTAAGTAGGATTACATGCAGTTGCCACAAAAAAATGTTGAAAGGTTCAAGCCCTATCTATAAAATAGTTTCGGTGACGATTTTGACCCCATTTTAAAAATTAAAGAAAATGAAGAAAACTTCAAAAAATGCAATTCTTTGGCATGAAGAATCCTACTAGTTGATAGGAAAAATGAGAAACATGGATTTTGACATATTTTGCAGAAAAACCTTCACAAAATGGACTATCATGTATGAACATTTTTAACTTTCGAGTCAAATGACCAAGGTCATGGTCATATATGTGTCATAAATTATTACAATGTGTCAAATTGTGCACATAGGTGCATATTGCCATTCTAAACAATGTCACCGAATTATTTTTCCACCTTTTTGTTAAAAAAAATTATTTTTTATTTTACGAGTGCCAAAATGTGGGTTTTTTGTGAAGCAATTGCAAAAAATATGTTGCAAAATGACATCACTATAATTTTCACTCGGAGTGGACCATATTTGATGGACTATCCCTAAGTTTTATAAATTCTCAAACTTTTTAGCTATTTTCATGAATTTAGATGACTTTATGCTGATCTACGGTGAAATATTCAAATTTAAACCATAAGTACGCTCTAGTTTGCTTGTACAAATTTTCAAAAATCATTTTAATTCACCCTAATAGGATTATATATGTGCAGTAGCCTCAATTGTTTTTGAAAATTCGTGCCTCTTGATACAAATAGTTTCGCCGACGATTTTGACCGCCATTAACTTGAGAGGTATAGCTGAACCGTGGGCATACTGAAACCATCAACTTATAGTGATTTAACTTGAGCGCCAAATTTTCACCGTCAATAAAATGTTATTAGGTTGGGCGACATACCAAATATGTCAAGCTAAAAGTGCTAAGTTGAGCGGCAAGCGCAAACCGTCAAGTTAAAGTCATTTAACCTGAGCGCCGAAATTTTACCGTCGATAAAAACATATCTCCTTGACGGACTGCCGCGGGCCTGTCAAGAAAATTTCAGCCCGCCAGGGACCCGAGGTTTTCTGGTAGTGTAAGTCCTTGTTGTCGAAGGGCAACAAAGAGCCGAGACAAAGTCGAAGGGCTAGGCCGCTGAGATCATAATCAAAGATCAAATGTGTCACCAATACTGTATGCACGAAAGGCCATCCACTAGTGCACACGGGGCCTTTAGTCTCAGGTGGTAGAGGCCTCTGGGACCGGATGGACATCCGGTACATGCCAACCGGGACTAGAGCCCCCCCCCCCCCCCTCTGTCCGGGTGTCTACGACCCGGGACCAGAGAGTCCACGCGGGGCAGCACATGGCGCGTGCGAGAGGATCTCTAGTCCCGGGTTGTAATACAACCCGGGACTAGAGATGCACCCACGTGGCGCCTGTGGTTTTTTTCGTTTCGGTTGTTGTATATTATGAATAATTTGCAAAAAATACGGTTAATTATCTGTAAATCAGAAAAATACATATAGCATATCAAAATATTCGTAAGAGAAAGCTTTATGAGAAAGTCGGGAAATCGGAAGTCGGAACGGAAAGTCGTGAAGTCGGGAAAGTCGTGAAGTCGGGAAAGTCGTGAAGTCGTGAAGTCGGAAGTCGGGAAGTCGTGAAGTCGGGAAGTCGTGAAGTCGGGAAAGTCGACGTCACGTTTTCCCGGCTTCCCGGTTTCACGTTTTCCGGCTTCCCGGTTTCCGGTTTCACGTTTTCCCGGCTTCCCGTTTTCACGTTTTCCCGGTTTCCCGGATTAATTTACATATAAAGATCATATATAAGAGGGACTAGAACCGTCATCTATTCGATTACATGGAGATCATGAAGCCACTACTAGAGCCCGTCATCTAATTTGATCTGGTGCCATTGTATTTTCCCTTCATGTCTAAGACATAGTTCATCAAAAAGCCCGCAATTTCCTCGCAAATTGGTCGAAAGCGGTCCTTTAGTTGCAGGTCCCTCCGCATTCGATCCATCTATAAAAGAAGGGAGATTAATATGAATTTCAATCATCATAACAGAAATTATGAATGACACTCAACACAATTGATGGTTATAAAATGAAATTGTGAATTTATTTGTTCACTTACTTCGATAAATGTCCCTGGGTTCCGCTCAGAGACTATCGTGCGAATCCACTCGCAGACGTAATATCCACACAAATTGGTCCCGGGAGGCTGCCTATCCAAGTACTACACGAGAATAGATTTCAATCAAATAATAATCAAGCATCACGATGGTATTGAAATTTGAATTAAAAGGGATGCGCGAACACCTAGCTCGTACTACTTACTTTGGGGTAAACAAAAGTAAGTTCCTCTTTAAATTGACCAGGTGTAGCATTAGCATTTCGGAAAGCTTTCCAAACCCTGCCCATCAAACAATTGAATAAATGAGTTATTAATTAGTTACTTGATATCTCAGGAATGGAAGGAAAGAGACCGATGTAATACGATAAAGATTGAAATTACCGTTTGAGCACTCCTTGGATATATTCGTGCCGCTCTTTGGGCCAGTGCAATGAGTCCAAGATTTCAACTTCTGCTCTATCGATTTGAATGATTAACAGAATGTAATGGGCGCTGCGCACGTTTATATATGTCAGTAACTAATCAGTTACACTTAACATCGAGAAAGCAAAAACCAATGTGTACAAGACAGTAAGACTCTTACCTGAAGTGGTAAGGAAACAATATCTTCCCTTTATAATTTTGGTCCCGGATGGACCTAAACAAGGTGTTCACCGTTTCCTCGTGGTGGTCACGTAGCAATTTTTCATTAACTCGGCTTGGGTCGATGAACCCAATCTCAAACACTCGGTTTCTGTCACATTCATCGCTCTTCATTCTGCATAATACCGTAGTGAGCATAATTAGAACAGGCAATGACCGAGCTAAGCTATAGACTTTATTTTAGAAAATAAATGAATTGAATCACTTACAGACAATAGGTAGTGAGGATGCTCAAGTCGAGGGCGTCAAGCTGGTATAACTGATAGATTTCTTCAATAGGTATAGTTATCTCGTCTGCACCGTTGAAATGTTCATCTGTAATTTTCACCGGGATCAATATTCGACCTTCACTTGTGACATTCTTGTACCATTTATGCAGTCTTGTCATTTGTGTTGGTAGATTCTGGAGCTCATCAGGTGACACTAGATCCTTCCCGTATTCCCAGGTCCATCTAGTAGGTCCCATAAGGGGGGGATATCATCTGCATCCAGTTGAGAAAGTGAAATACCAATATCTGCAGCAAATTGCGCGCGGTAAGCGCTATCGTTCTCAAGCGCAGAGCCCATATCAGTGGCCACCTTGAGCGGGGAGATGGACTGATTTGACTGATGTCCGAGCTGGGCAACATCTCTTCTCCTTTTCCCGCCGGGTGGAATTTTCCTCATAGTCCGTACATAGTCATCTGGCCTATTTATCGAAATTTGCGATGGCTGAGTAAGGAAACTAACAGCAAATTGTGTTTGAGCTTCCGAATACTTTTCCTTTGGCTTAGGTTTTCTTTTCTCAGCCATTTCTGCAAACTGTCTTCTCGATTCTGTTTGTAGCCACACCCTGGCTTCCTCTTGAGTACACTCGACGTCGTAAGGTCTCGGGGGAGGAACCTTCGGTACTTTTGGCAGGGGCTCAAGTCGGGGTTTGGGTCGGGAACCCATGGCGGTGGTCTTCATCCCCTTTCGACCGTTAGCCTTAGTGGGCGGAGGCGGTGGAGACGGCTCAGGAGTCGGCTGACGCGGCTCAGGAGTCGGCTGACGCGCGAGTGACGCGGCGACGGATCGGCTGACGCGGCGACGGAGATCGAGAAGGCGATGGTGGCCTTGGCGGCGGTGTCCAGCCTGGAAACATGATCAATTTCTTGGGCCATAGAATGAGTCCACCCTGGACATCTCCCAGTGTCCTCTCATCATCACCTCCAGGGATGAAGTTCGAGTGATTCAAATCCGGGGTAAACTTGATCCACGCCGACACGAGCATAGCCATCTGGAATCTCATTGCCACATACAGTGTTGTAGATTCACAAGGTAAAGCATAGCCGTCCGCCGCCTTCATGGTTAAGTTTCTCACTGCCTCATGTAGCTCACAAGTTTTCTTCTCAGTGATAGAATCCACGGGGTATGTTTGGTTCGATGCCTCATCAGCACCGACCGTCGTGGAAGCCACGCTGCTTTTCCGTTGAGACGGACCCTCATCTTGCAGCTGCAGCTGATGAGTTGCCCCTCGAGAAGATTGCGCGCGCCGCAATTCATCTAGTTCCTTGTTGTTGGCTAATGATATTTTCCACTTTGCTCAACCGGTCGTGTTGCTCCTGCTCCTTCCTCCTCTTTGCTCTTTCTCGGCTTCTATAAGAGTCACGGTCCTCAGGAAACCCTTCATGCCACGTCACACCTCCCCTGCCTCGAACAGATCCTCCTTTTTCTTTAGTACCGAGGGCCTTCCACAGCTCGTCGTATTCTCTGTCGGGAAAAACCTTCCCTCACGAGCATCGGCGATTGCATCCAGAATTGTTTGCCGGGGTATAGGAGTTTCTTTCGTTTCATCAACTATTACATCGCCTGTTGCGACGTCATACTCCCCCCATGAGCAAGTATCCAATTTCTGACCCTACGGGGCCACAAATCTGTAACTGGAATGATCCCTTTTTCGCGCATAGTGGCCTCAATCCGATCCCACTTAGGCTCGGCAGTTACGTAGCCACCTCCACCCAACTGATGGTGATATATCTTCTTCGCTGCATTCAACTTATTCTTTGCCGATCTTTCCTTGGCTAGTTCTGTATCCTTGTATTGCAGAAATGCCGGCCAGTGAGGCCGCTGCCTCTCTAGTGTCCCAGTGAAATCTGGAACTTTCTTTTTGTCGACCCAATCACGGTATAATCTGTTCTTCCATTTATTGAATTGTTCAGCCATCTTCTTCAGAGCCCAATGCTTGACTTTGTCCGTCATGGCTTTTGTCCTTTCGGGACTATCCAACACCGGCAGAGTGAAATGTGCCATGAGCTTCTTCCAACATATATCTTTAGTTCTCTCGGTGACATAATAATTGCCCTCTAAGTTTTTTATCTGATTCCATTCCGAAAGGCTGATCGGAACATTGTCCCTGACAACAACTCCACATTGATGCACAAACTTAGATGCGCTCTTCGGAGGCGCCAACGGTTTGCCATCTGAAGAGACTGACTCAATTCTGAAATGATCTTTTATTCCCAACCCTTTGGCATGGCCTCGTTTACTAGTTTGGGTCGATGCGGAGGTCTAAAAAGAAGAAACATTTGTTAATATATATATACAAATAAAATTTTACATCTGATCAAATAGAGGCTTAATATACCACGCCGGACTGCGAGGGTTCACCAACTGTGCTAGTTTGCCCTTGGACGCTTCGTTCCACCTCCATTCCCGGACCGGAGTCGTTCAAAAACTCGGAGCCATCTTCTTCTGCTCCAATGTGTTCATCACCATCCGCGGGTTGCCGGATATAGTCGAGCAACACATCTTCCCCTTCTCTGTTTTGGAAGGGAGGAACATCTCCATCGTCCATTGCTTAACTATTACAAAAGAAAATAAAACAATGATAGCATTAGCAGAATAATTCAATGTAGGAACTTTACACTTAGCAAAATTACATCTACAAATATACCATATCAAAATTTAAACTAACATGAGCGATACTTCATGTGTATTGTATGTGTTACCGGGAAAACGTGAAACCGGGAAACCGGGAAGCCGGGAGCCGGGAAAACGTGAAGCCGGGAAAACGTGAAACCGGGAAACCGGGAAAACGTGAAAACGGGAAGCCGGGAAAACGTGAAACCGGGAAGCCGGGAAAACGTGAAACCGGGAAGCCGACTTCACGACTTTCCGATTTCCCGACTTCACGACTTTCCGTTCCGACTTCCCGACTTCACGACTTTCCGACTTTCCGTTCGGACTTCACGACTTTCCCGACTTCACGACTTTCCGTTCCGACTTCCGATTTCCCGACTTCACGACTTTCCGATTTCCCATTCCGACTTCCGATTTCCCGACCGATTTCCCGTTATAAGATCTAGACTTAGCAAAATTACACTTAGCAAAATTACACCTAACTAACTATAATTTACGCTAACTTACCAAAATTTACACTAACCTACACTAACTTAGCAAATTACACTACACTAACTTAGCAAAATTACACTACACTAACTTAGCAAATTACACTACACTAACTTAGCAAATTTAACTAACTTATCCAACTTATCTAATTTAACTTATCTAACTTATCTAATTTAGCTTATCTAATTTAACTTAGCAAATTTAACTTAGCAAATTTAACTAGCTAATTTAACTACCAATTTAAATTAGCAAATTTAACTAGCAAACTTAACTAACTTATCTAACTTAACTTAGCAAATTTAACTAACTTATCTAACTTAGCAAATTTAAACTAGCAAATTTAACTTAGAAAAAAAAGAATAAGAAAAAAAACTACCTAGCTAGCCGGCGGAGGAGGAGGGCGCGGTGCGGGTGGACGGCGCGGTGGTAGAGGAGGAGGTCGAGGTGAGGCGTTGCGGGTGGCCGGCGCGGCGGCGGAGGAGGAGGTCCGGCGCGAGGCGCTGCGGGTGGACGGCGCGGCGGCGGAGTTGGTCGAGGGCGAGGACAGCGCGGCCGGCGCGGAGGAGGAGGAGGTCGAGGCGGCACCGGGCTCAGGCGGCGCCAGCGCGGAGGAGGGACGGCGTGTGCAGGCGGCGCAGCCGAATTCGGCAGCCTAACGGCGGCGGCGGCGCGGGGGCGCTGTGGACTTGGTCTTCTCCCGGGTCGTGGTTTGACCCGGGATAGAGGCCTGGGTATTTATATCCAGAGACCTCTGGTCCCGGGCCGAACCACGGTCCGGTACTAGAAGGTACCCTCTAGTACCGGGTGGTGCCACCACCCGGTACTAGAGGTGTTTTCGCACGCGCACCCCCAGCGCGCGCAAAATTACCACTAGTACCGGGTGGTGGCACCACCCGGTACTAGAGATCAATTTTTTTCAAGTGCCCAAAATTTCAAAATTTCGCGCGGAATTTTCTGAAAACTTAATTTGAATATTTATTTGAATAGCTTCTGCATACTTTCGAATCTGAAAAAAAATTCAACATGAAAAGTGTTTGAATTTAAATAACTAATCCAAAGCAATTTTCTGTTTTCGAAAATAATTGTTCTAACTATTCAAACTATTAACCATTTTGCCATTTTCAATTTAAAATGCATTAACTAATATTGTTTAAATTTGAAAGTCATATTTTTCACATCTTCTCGCGTGCCATTTTCAATTTAGAATGCATTAACAAATTTAACCATTTTGAAAGTCAATTTAAAATGCATTAACTAATATTGTTTAAATTTAAAATGCATTAACTAATATTGTTTAAATTTAAAATGCTTCAAAAGTGTTTGCATTAACCATTTTTGCTGCCTCGGAGGCCGTAGGATTAGGGGGAACGGCGGGAGGAGCCGGGCAGGAAACCAAACTGAATCAGGTGGATGTGAAGGGTTTGTGACCGATGGTAATCCTTCTCATTCCGACAGTTACGACATGGACAACACATAAAATTTAAAAAATGCATTAACTAATATTGTTTAAATTTAAAAGACATCTCTTTATTTTAAAAACATCTTTAACAACATCCAACAGACTTACATAAAAGGATACATTATTACACATCACTAACAATTACGTTACTACATAAACGGACTTGTTGCTCGGAGGCCGTAGGATTAGGGGGAACGGCGGGAGGAGCCAGCCCCGTTCGCGGCCGCCCGGTTCTCGCGCGCACGTTTGCGGCGGAGGGCAAGATCCATGGAGGATGAGTCTTTCAGCGCCCAATCCAGCTCGGAAGGCTCCTTCGCCTTGAGCTGGCAGGCAGTTCTGGCTCGCTGTACACGGTCGTCGTGGACGGACCGGAAGGAGGCTTCAAGGGCCTCCTGCATCTGCAGCCCGCCGCGCTCTTCCCCATGGTTGCTCCAGTCGAAGTCGTCGTCGTCGTCATCCTCCTCGTCGGGAGGGGCGGCGGCGACTAGTGGAGGTACGGCCGTGGATCCCCACGCCACCCCTGCGGCGTACGCATCCTCGTCGGGGTCAGGGACGTCGGACCACACGGGCTCGTACGTCCTCCGCACCTCCTCCGGCACCGGGGTAGGAGGCCGGTAGCAGGGCATTCCTCTCCACGCCGGGCTCGTGGGCATACGGCGGGATAGGCTCCCGCGGTAGCGCCCAAGCGCGCTCTGCCGAGCACGCTCGACCTCGTCCAGAAGGCGCTGCGGCGGGCGTGGCGGATCCATCTCGTGGAGACGATGCGTTCGTGGCTAGGAATGGTGGATTAGGGTTTACCCCGTCGGCGACAATATATAAAGACCTCCAGGGCAGCGCTAGGGGAGGACACGTGGCTAGGGCAGTGCTGGGGGAGGACACGTGACTGACACGAGTCGTGACCGCAAAGCCCGCCTTTAGTCCCGGTTGGTGTTACCAACCGGGACTAAAGAAGCACACGGATCGTGTGTTTCTTTCAAGCGCTTGTGAGACGTTGGATCAGGGGTGTGTTTCTTTTGAGGGATTGTGAGCTATTGGATCAGCACTATCATGACCACTTCGTGAGCCACTTGACCCGGTTGGTGTTACCAACCGGGACTAAAGAAGCACACGGACCCTATATATAGCATCCATCGATCATTGGCAGTACACGGGTAGCAGAGAGCAAGATTTCTGAGAGGCAGGAGTTCCTAGAGCGGAGGCTGAAGGTGAACCCTCCCCTCGGTCGGATCCAAGCAGCGGCAAGGATCTCTGATGATTAGCAACATTTCCAACACTTGTTCGGACGGTTGCAGATCATCAGAGACGTCTTGCCGCTGTTTGGATCGAAGGCCGATTTGCCGTCTCACGACCACGCGATGATTTGCCGATTTGCCGGTCAGAGTGGCCACTGGAGAAGGTAGGCAACTTCGATCCGAGGGAGCCGGCCTGGATCTTCTTTGGTGGAGGTCGCGTGGGCCAGGGAGGTTCCAGAGGGAGCCGGCCCCCGAGGAGGTGGTACGTCGCCGTATCAGGGAGGAGGATGCGCACGTTCGTCGCTACATGTATATGTTGGATACGGTGTATACTAATACATGGCAGGTATTGTATAGGGATCCTTCTCATGTGAGTATTGGCCCTGGAGGTCGCGTGGGCCAGGGAGGTTCCAGAGGGAGCCGGCCCCCGAGGAGGTGGTACGTCGCCGTATCAGGGAGGAGGATGCGCACGTTCGTCGCTACATGTATATGTTGGATACGGTGTATACTAATACATGGCAGGTATTGTATAGGGATCCTTCTCATGTGAGTATTGGCCCTGTGATGGTTCCTGCTCTTTGGGTGAGGAGCGCTCGTGATGCACCCCGCGACTTAGGACGAGGCAGAAGTTAGTTAAATAAAAATGGCATGGACTCCAGCTGTAACCGGATTAAATAAAGATGTAAGCGTGTGATACACTCCAGCTGTAACCGGATTAAATAAAGATGTAAGCGTGTGATACACTCCAGCTGTAACCAGATTAAATAAAGAAGTAAGCGTGATGCACTCCAGCTGTAACCGGATTAAATAAAGATATATCCTCTTGCATAGAGTCTTTTTATGTGTACTAGTTGCTATGTGAAATAATAAACTTGATTTTCGACAAAAGTTTCACAAACATTCTTCACAAAAAGTAATATCATGTAGAAACAACTATAATAGAATGACATGATCTAAAAATTCAGCACATACATCAAAAGCTTCAGAAAGCTTGATCACATCATACTTAAACAGGGACATAATTAATACAAATAATAGTTCAGATATCCATTACAGCATAATTAAAGATACACGCATATATATGATAATAGATCAGGAGATCCAAGCACTACATAATAATAGAGATATAAAAGTGTTCGCCATTGCAAACACTACTCGTCCTCCGGATCAGAATTCCCCCAAGCAGGAGACCCATGGGGCACTGGTGGTGGTACTAGGTGACGCTGCCCATAGTTGACGATTCTAATCTGGCGGTACACCTCGTATGCAACGTACGCATCTATTGCTGCATACTCAATGTTGGTAGCGTCAAGTGGGGTCTTCTCCCAGAGTTTGTGCTGATCGTTGTGGAATTTTGTCTTCATATCAGCGTACTCCTCGTCGATCAAGGCGAATGCCATATTAGCCATTGAAGTCTTGTCATTCTCAAGCTTGAAAATGCGTTGGAGATCAATGTGGCAGGCAGCTGGTATTTCAATACCCCAGGTGCGCCTCATCTTGATCTTGTCATTCGTTATATCAACGCTAGCAAAATGTATGCCGCTGCGAAGAAGGAACTCCATGAGTTCTGGACAGTGTTTGTCACTACTGCAACAATAAAGTGGAACACATGTTAAATACTGCTGCAACAAGTATATTTCGGCATGCACAAGTATGTATAATAAGAAGTGGAACACATGTTTCACGTTTTTCCGGCTTCCCGTTTTCACGGCTTCCCGGTTTCACGGTTTCCCGTGAAGTCGGAAAGTCGTGAAGTCGGGAAGTCGTGAAGTCGGGAAGTCGGGAAGTCGTGAAGTCGGGAAGTCGGTACGGAAATTCGTGAAGTCGGGAAGTTTTCACGTTTTCCCGTCTTCCCGGCTTCCCGGTTTCACGTTTTCCCGGCTTTCCGGCTTCCCGGTTTCACGTTTTCCCGGCTTCCCGTTTTCACGGTTTCCCGGATTAATTTACATATAAAGATCCTATATATAAGAGGGACTAAAACCGTCATCTATTAGATTACATGGAGATCATCAAGCTAGCCACTACTATTCGTATTACCTTGCCCACTGGAAGACCATGACATGTTTCTTGAAACAAAGTTGGATGACGGCAACATCTCTTTGATCGGCCGTGTACTCGAGATCAAGGCCCATGAACTTCTTGTTGTTTTCTTCCTCCTCTTCAAGCCAATACTTGAAATCGGAAAGAAAATCTGGCACCTTGGCGCTGTCGTTCGTGTAGACGACATTGAGATTGGTCTTGCCATGTGCGAGCACCTTCCCGTAGCGAGTGATTGGATTCATGGTGGAAGGATGGGGGGAAGAAGAGAGGAGAGGGGAGACGAACAGAAATGGCCGCGGTTACTGTAGCAATCGCGGTTCCCGTGCGTTTTGATCGCTCGGGCGCGCGGGAGGCAAACCGTCCGGACCTTTAGTCCCGGGCGGTATTACGACCCGGGACTAGAGGGACTCGCGCCAGGCGAACAGTTGCCTCCACCCCTCTAGTCCCGGGCTGTATTACGACCCGGGACTAATGCTCCCTCACGGCCCGGGACCAGTGGAAAAGGTTTGACCCGGGACTAGTGCCCCCCTCTAGTCTCGGGTCTTATCGGCCCTAGACGAAAGGTCTCGTTTCTAGTAGTGATCACACCGTGATCACAGCACAACACCGACCTGCCACCAACTAAATCGATGTGCATGGAAAAATTCAACCTTACGTTCGTAATATATATCATTATGTTAAATGGAAAATCTTCCACTTTGCGGGTAAATATATGAGCGAGTGGAATTTCTTAGCATGCACGCACAATATGTGCTAACCCACTTGTTCCTCTCGAACAACTTCTTCTTTCCGTATCTCCCAAACCATACGTACAACTTATGGATTAGTTTGAAACTTTACAGTTCACTGAAATATTTAAAATAGAATGTGGGAAAAATAGTTTGGGATTTTCTGACATAATATATATATTTCATGAAAGTGTTTCAAATTTTTTAAATATTTGAAAATTTTAAATTGCTCCAAAAAATTCTTAAGTATTTTTCCCACATTGTAGTTCTAATATTTCAGTGACCTGGAAATTTTTCATATTCCATATGTTGTTTTGTCAGAGAGATATAAAATACTTGGAAAAAGTGTTGGGTGTAGGTGTCATGGGGATTCAGTGAGAAATTTCCCTTGAGCATACAGACCCTGCCTAGCTATGCATGGGAGATGACTGTGGGCAGCAGAGAAGGCATGTCTCTTTCACATGCAGCTATGTCGGCGTCTATTCCTCCCTGATCAATATCGTCGTTGGTCCTTTGAGCTCCTGTGCCAGCGGCGCAACTTGGACTCTGTGAAGAAGTGTCATTCGCCTGATGAAACCTGCGGTACCAGTCAAATTACTCCATAATTAGACATCGTGAGTGAGACACATGCATCAACACCTAAGAAACAAAAATTTGCATCTCACGCGCATACAGTGCGTACGTAGTACTGCTAGTATCTGACGACGCGGGAACGGGATGATGATGAGGATGACGAGTTGCCTGCTGCTGCAACAGGAGTTGCGCGTTGACGAACAGCACGAGGCCGCAGTAGGAGTTGACGACGTCCTGCATGTCGCGGAGCTGCGTCGCCGTGCTCCCGCCGCCCCGGACGCGGCGCCAGAGCGTGCTCTTCTTGTAGGAGTCGACGAGGCCGGCCGCGTCGCAGAGCGCCTTGCCGAAGGGATCTCCCATCTCGGAGCACAGAAGTAACACGGCCCCGCCGCGGCCTATCGTCGGCGGCCACTGCAGGAGTCCGTGGAGCCTGCGGTGGCACCGCTCGAGCCTGGCGCACTCCCGCTTGTTGCTCTGGTGGACGCGCAGGAGGGTCGTGAGCACGGCGACGAGCATGGCGGCGTGCAGCCCGGACATCTGCGCCAGGTTCGCGGCCTTCGCCAGCACGTCCCACGCCGCTGCCGCCATCCCGGAAGGCGGCCGATCGAGTTGTTGTTGTCTTGTCGATCACCCGGTCTGATAGCTTCTTTGCTCCCTTGTCGCGCGCACGTGTCCGTCGGGCCTCGTGAAACAAATTAGGCCCCGTTCGGACCATATATATAGGTTTATAAATCAAAGGAATGTAAAACTGTACAGGAATAGGGTTGGGTGGACAGAGCAAACCCGTGGGAATAAAAAAAAAAGGAATTGGTTCAGAGGAGAGATTCTGCTTGTCGTTCCTTCGGTCTGAGTAGATGTATTTTTTCCCGTGAAAAGTACGGGTGAGTGAAACTTTCCGGTGGATTGGGTCAGGCAGATTTCTGCGAAGCGAACATGTTGTGAAATTCCCGCAGGCGGAACGGAGCCTTAATGGCGCACCTACGCATGAGTTATTTATAGTGTCCTGTCGATCACCTCTTTTTTTTAAAACGGGAGTCTCAGCCTCTGCATCAGCGTGATGCATACGGCCTTCATTTCATTTATTCAAGAGGACGCTGGCCACTCGAGAAACGCTTTGGTTCAAAAGGCCAGCCTGAAGAAGATGGTGCCGTCTTCGTCCAATGTCGCCGGAATTGCTACCGATCTAAGAGAATCCACAACGTGAGGCGCTTATCCTGAGTTCATGACGCTAACAGAGATAAAATAAAGAACGTCAAATAAAAAAAAATCATAAAGCGCCTACCTTCCTAACGCTTTTACAATTGGTGCAGGACTGTTCGGCTGGTAGCCTCGCTACCCTCTAATTCACCATGTATTTTATAATGTAACGTCCGATCAGCCTAGAAAACTTGATCGTACCGCCCACTCCTTTAGCGCCGCGATGTGGATGCTCAAAGTTCTCCGCGGTGTGTACTTTTGGGCATGGGAGAGGTAAGTGAAATCATGAACTCCAGTCCACTTTTTATCATAAGAAACACATTTTACATTATTGCATTGCATTTTACATTTTCAGTTGTTAAATATTCAGAAAATACAAAAATATCTACAGCGTTTAGTTTTATATAGTATTCATATTAGCTCCACTGACACCATCTCTTCCTGACACCATTGCATTTGTTTTTATATTTATTTTAATTTTGTTATCATCTCGTTCTAGTAAATTGTGTCGCCTCATGATCAACACGGTTGAGTGAAACAATTTCTTCTTACTTTGTAATCATTGCTTGAGAGGAAGAAGGAAGACTATCTGTAGATCCTTGTGTTTGATAATTAACCCCGAATTATTTTTGTGCGGAAAGAGCCACTTGATATGACTGTCTATGTTGTAGTCCCAGCGAGTTGATATACAGATAAGATTGGTGTCATTGTGATATCTTTAACCATCCACTGGTGGGGAATCTAAGGTGCGCACAAGACTCCCATAGCAACATCATTCCAGAGTTGCTAGTAATGGTGGAGGCAGCGATGAGGTTGTCGAGAGGCGTCGCGTACATTGGGACACTATCAACCTCACGCCGCTCGAAATTAAGGTTGAGGTTGTGGCGATTGGCTCGTATGGCCTGGACTCGCCGGAGGATCCTTTTGGCAATCTTGAATCACCTTCTCCTCCGATCCGCTTCGCCTAGGCCGGACCGGAAGATTCGGTCCCGAGTGGCGCAGTCACCATCAGCGATGATGCTTGACGAAAACCCATCAAAAATTTATTCAAAGGATTGACACATAAAGTGCTCTGCCTGTGGCGCATACTGTCGGTATTTTTATCTAGCAATATTTGTTGTAAGGTAGTTAGTAGGCAAGATCCAAGGGTGGACCCAAGTAGAATCTTGTGGGGGCCTTGCCCCCACTCAAAAATTGAAACTTCAATATAATTTGTTCATTTTTTAAAAGAAAAATATTCAAATTATGTGAAGAAGTTATACAAGAAATGCGCCAGTCACCTCGTCTGCTCCCTCTCAAAATCTTGTCTCGGTCCACCCCTGGCAAGATCGGATGGGTAGTATGCACGAGACACCGCCAATTATACATCTTCGGCACCGGATGAGCACGAGTAACAACACTACTACATTATAGGATTGGTCAGATGGGAGGTACAGTTTAGGATTTGACACGCTTATTTACAAAAAAAACATAAATAGTTTCTATGTTTGTGGATATATATTTTTTTAGAAAGGATCCGACGCATATATTAAGGAAGCTCAGCACACATTACAAACAGGTCCAAAAGAGAACAAAAAATTACAAAAGGACCCAGTAAAATGCAAAGAGCACCCCAAGCCACCGAAAGGAAACACAATCGGATCCACCGCCGCGCTCCCGAGCACCTAGATGACGCCGGAGCCGCCGTACCACCTGCCGCAGGGGAGAGAGCACCTCCACACCTTGTAGACGACCGCAGAGCCGTCCGCCGCCGCGTGACGGAAACCGAAAGCGATGAACGCGCACGGCCACAGCGCCAACTCCCTTGCTCCACCCAGCGTCCCGCCGACACGGCGCCACCTAGGCCAACCAACGTAATGCATGGTGACTGATTACACCTCCTTCAGTCCAGCTACAAATAACACCACACGTCATAAAGGGGATTCGACCCCACTCAAGTGACTTGGAGATACAGGCACATGTGGTATATCGTGGAGTATAAGGTGTTTTAGTTATTTTAAATGTGATCTAGATACAGATTAAAATGGATGAACATACACACTAAAACATGTATAGATACATGCATAGCTAAAAGATCTTATATTTAGAAACGGGTACTTACGAAGCTGTTGGACGAAAATGAAGTAAAATCGAACCGCCGCATTCAAGCTCCTAAACTAGATGACATATTTCTTTCCACGTGTACCAGTTTTTCTTCTTTTCGAAAAAAAAAATTGTGGGATTTCGGCAACATCTTGTTACGAGTGTCAATGTAGTTTTGGGTTAGTTTAGAACAGTTCACTCTCAAGGAAAGAAAAGAAAAGAAAGAAAAGCTGCCAGGTGCTCTTCCCGCGAGAAACCAAGAAGGGCGTCTCGGTTGTGGATAACGCAAGCAAACCGTTGCTGCTTCCTGTCGCTCGCGGACGGTGGTCGGCGCTCTCGTCTCGATGCCGGATGCGTGCGCGGTAGCCGCGCCATCCCCGTCCGCCACCTCCATCTCCGGCGCGGCGCGGTCGCGGCTAGGCCTCCGCGTCAGCTGCCGGCGCTCGGCGAGAAGCGGCGGCCGCGCTCGTTTCTCGCGCAACACCAACGGCGCCGAAGCGGAGCCGGATAGCAAGGGGCAGACCCCGCAGGTCCGTCGGCAGCTTCCAAAATGCCTTGGACGCTTGTTCTATCTCCCACATTTTTTGGGATTTCGGCAACATTTTTTTTTGTGGGAGTTCAGGCTCCTACGCTAGGTGCCCCCAGTGTTGTTCTTCCCTACTAGCTTCAGAGTGCACCCCTTGCTTCTCTCACCTGCACCCAAGTCAAGAACATTTTGAGCTGATTCTAGCACTTGTAGTGAGGTCTCTGCAAGTATGCGTATGCATAATCTGTCTTGATCTCTGAAATTATTTAGAAGAGATTTGGAAACAGAGGGAAGAACACACAGGAGGATTAGAAACTTTGGGAATACATCCCTTCAGCCGAGCCTACTCTCACTTAATAAAATTACTTTTACAACTCGAACCCTGAAGACTAGCTAGGATTACAGAGAGGTCCTCCAACACTCCCCCTCAAGATGGGACAAATATGTCAATTAGTCCCATCTTGCTACACATATTATGAAACATTGTAGTGGTTAAACCCTTTGTTAGGACATCAGCTAGTTGTGCACTAGAACGCACAAGTTGAAGATGTAGATATCCACTATCCAGCTTTTCCTTGATGAAGTGACGATCAATCTCAACGTGTTTCGTTCGATCGTGTTGAACAGGATTGTTGGCAATATCAACCGCTGCTTTATTGTCGCATCTTAGTATTATAGGCCTTGCACTAGAATGTAACTTAAGTTCACCCAACAAAATCTGTAGCCACATCAGTTCACACAAACCTAGTGCCATAGCTCTGAACTCGGCTTCAGCAGTTGACCGTGCTACAACACCTTGCTTTTTACTCCTCCAACTGACCAAATTGCCACCAACATATGCACAATAGCCAGTGGTAGATCTTCTGTCATCCAAACATCCTGCCCAATCAGCATCTGTGTATCCCACAATATCAAGATCACCATGAGCACTAAACAATATACCTTTTCCTGGACATCCCTTCAAATATTGTAGTATTCTGTAGACCAGATCCATGTGCCCCTTCCTAGGATCATGCATATATCTACTCACAATACTCATGGCATAAGCAATATCTGGTCTTGTATGTGATAAATAAATGAGACGGCCTACTAACCTTTGATATTGCCCTTTATCCACGTGTTCACCTTCATCAGCTTGCAAGCGATGGTTTTGTTCAATTGGAGTCGACAATGGTTTGCAATGTAACATTCCGGTCTCAGATAGCAGATCGAGAACATACTTTCTTTGTGAAAGGTATATACCTTGAGAAGAGTAAGCCACCTCTATCCCAAGGAAATACCCTAGCTTCCCCAAGTCTTTTACCTCGAAGGATTTTGCCAACTGCCTTTTCATCCTGGAAATCTCATCCTCATCATCTCCAGTGATCACGATATCATCAACATAAACACTTAAGATAGCAACCTTCTCTTTTTCGTGTTTGAAGAATAGTGTGTGATCAGCGTTACTTTGGCTATATCCTAACAAACAAACGGTCCTTCTAAGCCTATCAAACCAGGCCCTAGGGAGATTGTTTCAGCCCATACAAAGATTTCTTCAACTTGCACACCTTACCCTCTGTTTGCTTAGTGCAGAAACCAGGGGGAATCTCCATATAAACTTCCTCTTGCAGCTCTCCATGAAGAAATGCATTTTTTACATCCATTTGATGCAACTTCCAACCTTTATTAGCTGCACAAGAAATCAATGTTCTAATTGTACTCATCTTGGCCACAGGTGCAAATGTTTCATCGTAATCAATTCCATATGTCTGGCTGTACCCTTTTGCCACCAATCGTGCTTTATATCTTTCAACAATTCCATTTGGTGTTTCTTTCACTGTGAACACCCATTTGCAACCAACGGCTTGCTTGCCTACTGGAAGAGTAGTCAAGTCCCAAGTATCATTCTTCTCTAGTGCCGCCATTTCCTCAAGCATGGCCGCCTTCCATCTTGGATGTTGTCTTGCTTCTTTCCAATCTTTAGGGATTGGTGCAGATGCAGCCAGAGATGCAACAAATAACTTGAACTGATCTCCAACACGATCATACACAACATAGTTTGAAATATCATAATCTGCTAGTCTTGCGGGTAACTTGCCAGTTGTTGATCGTGGAGCCCTTCTTTGAGCAATGGGAACGTCTAGCTCTTCAACAATTGGTGGATTTTGAACTGAAATTACTTCCTCTGTAACTTGTTCTTCATGCCTTTCACCTTGCTCCCCTTGTGAGGGTTGTTTGTTTTGATCTGAATTTTGCTCCCCCTGAGTTCCATTTACTTCTCGTTCCACATGATCAAGGATTGTCTCATTACCAGCCAACTCCTCAATAATACGATCATTTGTCCTTTGACTAATCTCTTCGCTTTGATTTCTTGTGAGTGCTACTGGCATTGTCCCAATTATCACACTCGGAATTTGTTGCTGCACTCTTGGGGCGTCTTCAGTTGACCTGTCAGAGCCAAGCTCGGGTGCATTATCCGATACTGTGTCAACTGAAAGGTCGGACAAATCAGGGCGACCACTATAATATGGCTCTGACTCTCTGAAGGTCACATCCATACTGACAAACAACTTTCTTTCTGACGGACACCAACATTTATAACCCTTCTTTGTGCTAGAGTATCCAACAAATATACATTTGAGTGCCTTGGGGTCTAGTTTTCCCACAGATGGCCGGTGATCATGCACAAAACACACACTGCCAAAAACCTTGGGGGGAACTATATAGGACATCTCCCCTGTTAAACACTCCAGTGGTGACTTAAAATCCAATGTCCTTAGTGGCATTCGATTAATCAGGTATGCTGCTGTCATAACTGCATCACTCCATAAGAATTTTGGTACATTCATTTGAAACATCAAACATCTTGTCACCTCCAGTAAGTGTAAGAATTTTGGTACATTCATTTGAAACATCAAACATCTTGTCACCTCCAGTAAGTGTCTATTCTTTCTTTCTGCAACACCATTCTGCTCTGGTGAGTTAGCACAAGTTGTCTGATGAATAATCCCATAAGAAGCAAAATATTCCTCAAATTGATAGTTCACATATTCTGTGCCATTATCAGATCTGAACACTTTAATCTGTGATCCGTACTGGTTCATCACAATTTTATGGAAATCCTTGAAGCAAGAGAACACATTATTTTTGTTTTTCAAGACATAGAGCCAAGTATACCGGCTAGAGCAGTCAATAAATGTGACAAACCACCTATAGCCATGCACAGAAGTGGTTGAACAAGGCCCCCAAACATCTGAATGAATTGTATGAAATAGTTCTTTACTCCTCACACCAGATGGAATATACGAGCTTCTAGTGTGCTTACCAAATTCGCATGCATCACATACCAATTTCTCCTTTTCAGCAGCATTGAAGAGAGTTGGGTATAACATCCGAACAGCAGACATAGACATATGTCCCAAACGACGATGTTGAAGCAAGAATTCTTCTGTTGGAGTGCGAGACAATACAGTAGCAAGTGCAGAGTCGATTTCTTCACGTTTCAGATAATATAGACCATCCCTCATAATGCCTTCTCCAAGTTTTGCTCCAGTCCTTAGTTGGGTAAACACACAATAATAAGGATAGAAATGAACACCGCAATCCAGTTCTCTTGCAGCTGCACTTACTGAGAGTAAATTCACTGGGAAGGAAGGCACATGTAGGGCAGAGGATAGCACTAGACCAGGGTTGCATTGCACAGAACCTTTGCCTATCACACTCTGAAACGAACCATCTGCAAGCTTCACACTTGAAACACCAGGAGTATATGTTTTAAAATTCTTAGCTGAGCCAACCATATGCTTAGAAGCACCTGAGTCAATCAACCATAAGTCATCACATTGTGTATGATTCTTGTTTGCAGAGTTACAGTTGCTAGCATCCAATTGCCTGCCATAGAGATCCCAGCAAAACGCCTTTAGGTGGCCACGCCTTCCACAATGACCACAATACCACACACTATAACTTCCTGGACGTAAGCCCTTCTTCTTGAACATTTCAGCAAACACCCTTTGTGCACGTATGGCACTCAAAGGAATTTCCACGGCAACTGTTCAACTAATCACACAAGGACACAAGCATCTTGTTGGATGAACAACAGGAGAAAAGAGCCACAATAGCAACTAGCAGAAGCTGCCCTGCGTCACGCACGACTGCAGCAAAAACAGAGGAGCGGCCTTCAACCTGCGACCAGCTTGGCAGACGATGCCACACATACAAACTCCAATCGAGCTCACTCCGAATCACAGGGAAACACACCGGATATGTCCCGCTCTGATACCATCTTGATCTCTGAAATTATTTAGAAGAGATTTGGAAACAGAGGGAAGAACACACAGGAGGATTAGAAACTTTGGGAATACATCCCTTCAGCCGATCCTACTCTCACTTAATAAAATTACTTTTACAACTCGAACCCTGAAGACTAGCTAGGATTACAGAGAGGTCCTCCAACAATCTGTCTCTGCAATCGCGGGGTACGGAATTACACCGTCAAACCAACTAACCATGGAAAGCATAGCCGCGGCATAATGTGTTCTGCACTTCTGCTCTGCTCACAATCTCCGCAGGTTCAGGTTCAGGTTCAGCAGCCAGCCAGCCAGTCAGTCACTAGGAGTTACTACTAGTACATTCGCATGATTTGTTACCATTTCTCATACCTCTCAACTAGTACTTACAAAATAGTCTAGGCTTTCGGTTAACGTCGCCTTGTCTTGTCTTCCTGCCATATCATTTCTGCAAATGGCAGATTAATCCAGGTTTCTGAATCGACATCCCATTTGCATGTGTTGTTTCTTTTTTTTGAGGGGATTTGCATGTGTTAAATTAACCAGGATGACTCCGGTTATCTGTGGACGCTGGGCCTCGGATCATTCGGCGGCGCGGCGGCCATAAAATACGGGAGCGTCCTGCTCCCCGACATCACGCGGCCCAACATCGTGCAGGCGCTGCTCATGGTGTCCCTGCCCGTAGTGGCCGCCGTCCTCATCTTGCTCAAGCTGAGTTCTGCCGAGGATTAAAACGAAGATAGATGTCTTGAGCTGAGCTGATATGATGTGTGTCGTTCTTCAGTTTCATTCTGTACACATACATTGTAAGATTTGAAAAGAATACGCAGACGTGGGTTTAAAATTCTTGCATCTGGGAGCGTGTCCAGGAAATCTTTTCTGTTGCAAAATATTGCACTTTTGGTTGTGGATACGGTGTCCGTCTATATATTCTGAATTTAGGCCAACAAAAGTATTAACTTATACAGACTGACGTACCAATGTGCTCTACTGGAAAAATATATTGTGTGTATTTACATAGGTGACTCGAGACTGTTACATGCTCTTCTCTTGGAAATGGATGCGACTACAGCAAAATTCATGCTTTACAAAGGGTATCGAAAACGAAAATGGCGTCAATAAAATTAGTTGACACTCGCTCAACCTCTTCGTTGCCACTACACAGCCTGTAACAGATGATGGAACCTCTCCGACAGAACACATGCACCAGCTCGTCGGATCCCGATGAATTGAAGAATTGCAGATTATCCTTCAGCAGTAAATATTTACAGGCTACAGGTTGTCCTTGAGCCACTTGGACGCCCCGTTGACAATGGATCTGAATGAATTCAACAAGGAACTTGGTCATTGTCATCAGAAAATAATGCACAAGATAACTGCTACCACAGCAAAAAACAATCAAAAAAATGTTTGAATGGTTAGTCATGGTTTTGGTCAAACTACAATATATAAGCAGGCCTCTACAGTCAAACTGACAATTGCTCTGCACTGTACTTATCCTTCCATTGTTCACTTATATTTCGAATTTTAACATGTCTGTTGTTCGCGTATATTTGAAATTCTAACATGCTGGAAAGGAAACAGTTCAAGATTTTTCAGCACCACAAACCAGCGGGAGACATGGTAAATCACCAGTAGGTTCAGCATAATGAATAACTTTTTTACCATGAATTCCCACGCTAACACATTTTTTAGAAAACGTGAAACGACAGAAAAATCAATGGATAATGATAGTCATCAGCAGGGCTTTTGAGGACATCATACAGCCCCCTGGCAACGATACACACAAACAAGACCAGATACGTTGCTGCAGAAATTCACTGAGTTTAGTGTTTACCCAGCAAAATCTGAGAGTTTCTTTAACCAGTCAACCTCCTCTTCGACAGGTTGATCTGGTGGTACTTCTTGAGCAACACTGCTTCCGTTCTCTTGACGTGTAGCTGCAAAAAACATGTAAGAATTAGTTTCTTTACATCCTTCCTGATCTAGCCGTAAGGATTGGACTCCATTAAAGTTCGGCTGAAATGATGCTTTGGTGAAGAAATGGAGAGACAAAAGAAGGATCTAATCTATGCATGCTTACGCTTAGGCTTCACAGGCGCACGAGCAAAACCACCTTTGGTCAACGACGCAAGTTCCTCAAGTAACTCCTTTTCGCGCCCACTGAAAGAAACACCAGTTTATTTGTAATTCAAAGGCAAGGGTCAATTGCTTATGTAGCTCCAAAGTATTGGCAGTGCACTCAAAAGTAAGCTCAAGAGACGAGAAGGGTATTTTCACCTTATACGCTTTGGTATAGAAACCTTAATAGTGAATAGATGATCACCACGTATAGATGGCCTATTCAATGATGGAACACCCTGCTTCGCTAGGACCACTATATCACCAGGTTGGGTGCCTGGAGGTATTCGAAGTTCACTAGTTCCCTCAACAGTTCTGACCTGCTTGGAATAAGAGTTTGAAAGGAATGATCACACAACACCATAATTTGAACATAGTAGGCAGTAGTCAATACATAAAATGAACAATTACAATATGTCATCATACTTGAAACAAACATCCACTAACAAGGCACAATAACTTGAATCAGATCAAGCAAAACAAATCTGACAAGGTCTCGCACAACAGTAACTTGACTCAAGTCAACATGATTGAAAAATCATGGCTAATGCAGACTTGCTTCTAATCAAATGTGGGGGATAGGAATTAATAAAACACTATCACTTCTTCTGTTAGATGATTACTGTGAGCCCATCAACATTTTTTGGGGGGTTTCCACAGAACACAAAGCAGGAAAATACGCCAAATATCACTTTTGCCCAAGCAACGCTGGAATAAACTCTCACATTCACTTAGGGTATCACAACACATACAACCCCGCTAGAAGTTTGGTAATTATACCAGAACTGCAAAGAAACAACCAAAGCTATTTTACTTTACTAAGGTATATATCTCAATTTTAATTTGTTGAATTGTTTCTAATCACCAAATAGGCGAAGTGAGAACCTCATACATTCAGCTGAAATATGTGTTTAATAAAGAAAGGCAATGTATAGCTGAAACCAAATATCACAACTGATGGTCATAAAGAGAAGGAAAGTCCTAAAAGAGAAAGATTTACCTTTTCAACAGTACCCAAAATAGCTTCAATGTAGCTTATCGACACAGTTGAATACAAGTTTATTCCATCCCTTTTAATATCAGATGGCTCCTCTACATCAAGGCAAACAAAAAGATCTCCAGGAGGCCCTCTGTTTCCCAACAGAAAAAAAATGTTTCAGCATGGATTTATTTCGATATCCACGCAATAAAAATAAGATACAAAACTTAAAAAGTAGAGCATGAGGAACCACAACAATTGTATGAAAGCAAAGGAAATGCACACAACATACAAAAACATGATCTGAACATTTCCAGGCACAATCATAAATTATTGCAATGTCCCTCTACAAATACAAATTAAAATCCATATAGCTCCAAAATTAATTCACATTCCTACATGCCTTAACACATTCAAATATTGTCTGCACAAACTTCCACTTACCTACACTATACAGAAACACAATAGATCAATTCAAGAGTGATATGTGCATCTTGTGTGAATGCAATTGGCCGTACACCACAGCTCAATTATCGTGTTTTAACAATAGTTAATTCCAAACATATGTAACGTGGACTACAAGTAAACCTAAGCATATTGATCAACAAGCCTAAAGAGAAGATCTACATAATTGCCTCTAGTATAACAATGATAACTTGCGAGTGTTTCAAAATGTTTAAAATGCGAAAAAACTTTATGTTTGGATCTTCTGAAAATGATTTGCTTACCCTTTCGGTCCTGCATCACCTTCACCACGCACACGAAGAGTACTACCTTTACTAACTCCTGGAGGAATTTTTACTTTGATCTCCTTTCTGATACGAACACGCCCCTCTCCAGAGCATTTCCTGCAATACTCTGAAATGACCTCACCCTCTCCTGCACAAGTTGGGCAAATAGAAACCTACAAAATAAGACAATGAAAAGCTCTTATGCAACAATATAAATATATTTTCATAAATATCAAGTTGAACAAAACTTAAACATAGAAGTACAGGCTGCGAAGACTACTCATAGCTGATTTTTGGATACTGTACTGAAATAAAACCATGAGCCTCAACAGCCTTATACAGCATATTTTACAGGCTATACCAGTATTAGACCAGTTTACAGAAGTGAGCAATATAACTTAAGTGTCTTTTAGCATCAAACAAAAATTAAAAGATAGTTGGACAAAGAGGAGATCTGTCATGTTCTGAATGAGACTTAAATTTAGTGCAAATTGCCATCTCCTGGCTGTTTCAACCCATTGAAATCAGTTTATATGTACCCGCAAAAAAGAAGAAATCAGTTTATATGTGTTCTCAAAACAAAAGTACTCATTTTGAAATAAAAAGGAGCCCTACTACCAAAATAATTCAGGAGTGGACATAGCTTAGATAGGTGTTAAGCTTCCAGATGCATTGCCAAAAGTAAAGTCCACTTTAGCCACTGTTCTTTCTCGATTTTTCTTGTTTGCTACTCTAAATGTTGAAGTTCAACTTCTGTAATGTTTCACCCATTTGTATGCATTTAACACAAAATAAGTTATTTATATCCTACTGTATAGTACAAGCATATGTTCTTTACTTTCATTATATCTCATTTACAACTTTTGCCAAAGTCCGCTTTAGCCCCTGTTCTTTCTCAATTTTTCTTGTTTACTACTCTAAATGTTGAAGTTCAACTTCTTTAATGTTTCACCCATTTGTATGCATTTAACACAAAATAACTTGTTTATATCCTAGTGTATAGTACAAGTACATCTTCTTTGCTTTCATTATATCTCATTTACAAGTTTTTGCTTTCATTTGAGCCCAAAGCTATTTATTCCAACATGAAAGCTGTGACAGTGTTGTCAGTTATGCTTCATTGTTACCTGGGAGAATAGACCAAATGGTGTTTGCTCAGTTCGCATTACTTGCCCTCGCCCACCACAGGTGGAGCATATTCTTGTCTTTGAGCCAACCTTTGAACCAGAGCCGCTACAAGTATCGCAAGTCTCCAAATGGGATAATATTATATCTTTTTCTGTTCCAAATATTGCCTCTGAGAACCCCAGAGTCATATCATATCTGGTGGAATAAATATGTGTTAAGTCATGAAATCACACTAGATTATATATACCTTAACCTTAACCTTAACCTTAACAAAGCCTTTTGTCCCAAACAAGTTGGGGTAGGCTAGATATGAAACCCTTTCACGAGGACTTCCCAGGAGGTCACCCATCCTGGTACTACTCTCGCCCAAATGGGTTTCATACCCATAGGACTGGCTAGTTTTTACGTTGGCTCGCCAAGCCTATCACAACCCTTAGATATGAAACCTTTCACGAGGACTTCCTAGGAGGTCACCCACCCTAGTACTACTCTCGCCCAAATGGGTTTCATATCCATGGGACTACACTAGATTATATATACAAATGTTAAAAATTACAGCTACAACTTTGTAGAACAATTTGGTGGAACGGGGGCCTTGGTTTCTTTCTTCAAACTACCTTGGCCACAAGAACAAGCAATATGCCAGAATCACTAATAAGTGCAATATTTATTGCGAATAAACACAAGACAGTCAAGATCATAACACAAGATAGTACTATAATTTGATTAATTTCATACTAGTAATATATATTGTTTGCAGCGCTGGACCTCAAATGCATAGGCATTATTTTCTCGCAAATAATGCTGGACCTCAAAAACATGCAGCTGTGGCCAGATTAATGCTAATTAAAAAGCACGATGTTATTAACTTATTGTCAGCACAGCTTTAGCAAGTCCTTTTCACTAGAGAAACACCTGGGCTCTGAATATCATGTCACTTCAACCCTTCTTACAACCAACCTGATGTCTTCACCCTGAGCAGCAGTGCTCCTTCTACGTGTCCTAAATGCGCTCTGGTCCATGCCAGGAAAGCCGCCACCACCACCACCCATGTTTGCTCCGAAGAATGTCTCAAACAGATCAAATGGATTAGTCTGCACAGAGAAATGGGAAAGAACTCAAGACTTGTTTAAGCAGAAAAGGCTTGCAGTAGTTATTTCAGTCTAGTGTTCTTATAAGCAAGTAACTCAAGTTAGCATACATATTATCACATTGAAAGATACTTTCATTTAAATTCTAGAACAAAGAAGAGCTGAAAAGCAGTACCGTATAAGCTCCAGCAGAACCCCCAACCGCACTTTTAACCCCAGCTTCACCATATTGGTCATACATGGCTCTCTTCTTATCGTCTGACAGCACCTGATGAAAATGAGATTCAGCACTACAGAACGCGGAATAAAGACAAAAAGGGAAACGGAAAGGCTTTATTCTTGATTAAATATAGTAAAACAGTGTACCAAGACAGAAGAACTCATAAGTCTGACAGGCATTTCCATCCAAACTGATTAGCGAGTAGGTCGGATTATAGCTCACACACAGTGTTTTGTACAATATTTAAACTATGTAGTGCATACCTCATAGGCTGAGCTTATCTCTTTAAACTTGTCAGTTGCTCCAGGTTCCTTATTGACATCAGGGTGATACTACAAAGTAAGAGAAAAAAATGTCACAGCTCAACTTTTTTAATGGAACTTGAAACTAATGTACACATCATATGTTAGAACCTGCTAATAGAACAAACCATGTCACTTGGTGAAGTCATAAATCGCTCACTTCAAAATTTTAATCATGAAAATCAATTAAAGTATCAACTTTTTTTTGCAATGAATGAGGGGGGGGGGGGGGGGGGGGGGGGGGGGGGGGGTGCTTTAGTCCCACTACTCTTCTATAATCTACGACCTATAAGATCCTCTCCTGGGTCCAGAACAATACCTTGTGGGCTTCTAATGGTATTCCAGCACCCTTCTGCAGCCAGATTCATGTGAAACAGATATAGATCCTTCGAAGATCTATCTGTATTCACAATTCACAAGCATATCATCTAATGCCCCCTCCTATGATCAAAGCTAACTCCAACGGACCCATACTTAGCTATTGCAAATGGCATGTGATCAAATGAAAAACATTTGGATATGTAGACATAGCCCTACATAGCATCAATACGTAATTTAGGCTCCTAGCATGGCAGCAACTCAATGGTGCTAGTTGTTTCCTACATGGCATAGTGCACACTGATGTCACTGGGTAGGAGAGTTGTGCTCTCCAATGTTAATGGTTCCAGTATCAACATTGCTAGCGTAGGACGCTAGAAAGGAAAGGAAACACCATGATTTGTTCATGTGGATGTAGCTGTAATGATCTCACACAGAATTCTTCTAAATGGCATCACGACTCACTCTACTCTATTGTTTACCTCTAAAAAACAGTCGCCTCTCATCTAAACAATTATAGACCCTTTATCAGATCTAGCGGTGTTATTATTTACTCTACTAAGGGATATTTCGTTACAAAACAAACCTTCGCGCATATCAGGAGACCTCTAACTTCAAATACTGAAGATGCATAAAAATGAAATTAGGAAGTGTTTATTGCGAAACATTCAACACTCCAACCGCCAGGACTACGTGTAAGTCAAATTAAGCCAGCACGCATGAACAACGAAGGTATAGATAGTAATAGTATAGCAAGAAAAAGAGACTCAAAGCAATGGATCACTGGAGAGAAACTGCGTGTACCCCCTACTTTATCTAGTTATTCACCAACACCAATATTGATTACTACAATTTACAAGATGGGCCGAGAAGTTGGTCTATTGTAGCAAGTAGCACATAATACCGTTTATCCACACTACTTTATCCACACAAAACAATGACATAAAACTGAACTCCCCATGGAACTACTAATAAAAAAGGACTAATAGTTCCACAAAACGAGTAAAATTGAGGCTCTAGTTAGAGGTGATAAGCGTCGAACACCTGGCGCGCGAGCTTCCGGTACGCGGCCTTGATGTCCTTGATGGTCGCGGAGCGCTGCACGCCCAGCGTCGCGTAGTAGTCGGCCGCCGCCCACACCACCAGGCCCCCTCCGCGCCGCCTCCGCCCGCGGTTCCTCGGAGCGGCGCACGCAAGCGGGAGGCCGACGCCGCCGCTCCTACCGGCAGCAGGGAAATGGGCCCCACGAGGAGGGAAAGCGACGGCGGCGGCGCGGGAGGTGGGCGCCGGGTTGGAGGGCGCGAACGGGGTGGAGAGCGCGAGCGCCATTAGCGCCGCTGGCCGAGGGCTTGGCCTCGGCGCCTTCTAGTCTAGACACCTGGGCGCGTGTGCTCGGCGTTGGTCCGCGTCTCGTCTGAGCGCAGGAGGGAGCTACAGTTGGGATGGGAGGGGACGATGTACGAATAGGGTGGGCCCGGACTGTCAGTCCCGGGATCGTTTGTTCTGACATCGACTCAGCTACTCCCAGACCAAAAAACAAAAAACGCTGCCTCTTGGGCTCAAAGAAATTTCTAGATTTACAGAAATTTGAACAAGCATACCGTTTTAGTCTATTAGATTCCTGCGTACCACATCTCATAAGAAAATTTCCATCCATATAAACATCTTGATATTTCTTTCTTTGTTTTTATGCTTCAGTCTAACAAATGTTGATACGACAAATCGTGTAGGAATAGAACAACGGAGTTTACCATTAACAAGATTGCAGATCATAATAGTGCTACTCTCATCGAACAAACTGAAAATCATATTTATAAGTTATTAAAAAACTAAAAACTAAAATTGCTTGTTGTCAATGATGTACCCAACAAACATTCAAAATCACAATGCAAAGTTCCGGAAACTGTATTTTGCTCCCGGGCACCAGTGCTCCTGCCACTTAATTTTTTTCAAAAATCATATTTATGAGTTTCAAAAAATTCTGAAAATAAATACGGAAGTATCCAGTGATATATCCCACAAACGTGCAAATTTTAATTTGAGATACCTTATATTTTGGGCTACACAAAAATAACAAATCTGATAAAATTTAGAGATTTGAAAATATGTATATTTAGATCCACACTTTTGTGATTTTTGTGTAGCTCAAAATACAACGTTCATAGTATATATCATTTACTCTCTCCACATTTATTTTCAGAATTTTTTGAAATTTATAAATATAATTTTTGATTTTTTTATATGGAGGGAGCACTGGATCCCGGGAGCCAAAAATATTCACTCGCAAAGTTCTTTGTATCATCAGCTATATACAAAAATGAAAAATCTTGTATACTCGTATATGTAAATTTTGTAATTTTTCTGTAGTTTATAATATAAAGGATTTCTTATATTGATGTTTTTCATTTTTTTTGAGATAAATCATTGATAACATGCAAAAAAAAGATTTTCAAGAACATATAAATACCAGTTTTGAATTTTGTCAAATGAAGGGATCACTATAACTCTACATCCAAAAACTCGTGTGTTTGCTTATGTACCTAGGGAGCACCCACCCAGGACCTTTCGTTGGTTGTGAGTTTATCCCCTGGAGCTAAATATTGTACTCCCTCTTTGTTTCTACAAGTAAGGACTAATCAAGCAATTTCAAAAAAATCAACCCTACAACATCAAATCAATTCTGTTGGATACAACATGAAATATATTTTCATATGATATCAAAATAGTATTTTAGTTGTTATCTTTTTCACTCATTTTTTGTTAACATAAAAACTATAATTTTGTGGAGGTATTTTAATGAAAAATGAAAGAATATATAGAAATAATAATGTGCCCGAACTCGTGCATTTGGCATGACAAACAAAAGTAGTAAAAGAAGTTTCCAATTTGTTGACATGGAAATTTGATTTTCCATTTTTTTGTGCCAAAAATGAGTTTTCTTTTTGAAGAAAATGCAAAGAATATGGTGCAAAATGGCGTCCTTCCAATTTTCACACCAACAACCTCAGAATATGATGAATTTTCTTGATTTTTTCCTTTGTTTTCCTATTTAAATGATTTCGGACAATTTTCTGAAATTGTGTCAAATTTGAACTAGAAGTATGTTATAGTTTGGTCCTAAATAAATTTTAAGATAACCAAGTTGGACTCTATGCATTAGACATGTCGGGACAAGCATAGAGTTCTAGCTCATTGGAGCTAGTTATACTTCCATAGCTAGTTAATTTTTGTCGATATCTGGTTGTGTCTTGTGTTACCTGATGTGATGTGAACTATGTTTGATTGTAAGCCTAATGTGAAATATTTGATTGCAATGTGCCAAGTTTGGTGGTCTATTTGAAATATCTGTGTTCACTTTTTGTTCTGATTTAAATATTTGTTATTTATTTATTGGAAAATTGTAAATTGAAGAAAATAATGCTGACAATCGGGACCCACCTGACAGCTGGGTCCAATTTTAATGCTGGAGCCAAAAAAGGCCACGACTCAAAAAATAAGAAAGGCTAAAATGTTGGCCTTGGCCCATATTGGTGACAAAAATTGAAAGAAAAAATATAAATAGGCGGAATTGTTGGGCTTGGCCCATCGAGAGCATCAAACTGGATTGGGCTGATTCTGATCGATGACCTTCTCATTTGCTCAAAATTTTGCCACGTAGGATGTGACTTGTCCACGCCTGAGAGCGCAAGACCAAAAAAATTGGTCACAAATTTATGACCCTCTAATTTGGTCATAAACTTTATAACCATTTCACTAAGGAAAGTCACTATTGACCAAATAAGACGCTCAGTATGTGACCATCGATTTTTGGTCAAAAGGGGTCACGAATGAAACTTTGTGACCTTCTAGTGACCAAATTAGAGGGTCAAAAGTTAGCATATTTATTGTAGTGACACAAATAAAATTTAAAGTTAAACCCTTACTATGAGTAGACATGCCAGTAATTTGACCTATTTTGAATAAAAAATCAATAATACGAAAAAAGTTCAAAAAGTATCCTTTCGCATCGAGTCATTTATGTGTACTAATTTTTAGGAAAAATGTCAAACTTGTCATATGAAAAAAAGACTAAAAAGGGAGCTTCTCAAAATTCCCTATCATGTAGGAATTATATCTTGGCTAGAAATGAGCCCCTCCAGCGCAATTAGATGGTCACTCAATGATTAACTAAACATCCCCATTGAACAATTAGATGGTCAGTATAAAGATGGGAAGGCTTACAACAGCTGCATCATAAATTCATAATTAAAGGGGTCGCTAATTAAAAGGATCACATACTTTAACTAAAGGTCTAAACCATATGTATAATCTTGATACTCTCATTCTCGGACTCGGTGTTGGCCTCAGACTCGGTCGAGGGAGTGCTGCATTGCTAGGCTGCTTCCTTGGCTACCTTGGCATGCTTCCTTGCCTTCTAACTCATGTCGGACGCATGCAAGGAACAGCTCGATGCGTTCCCAATGTGCTTTGTGATGTCCTTGCCATTGAAAAACAGCACCGCAAGACACTTGGCTTATGCGGCCGAAATGACCTAATGATAAACATGTCCAATATGCTTATCTTATCAGCGACTCCCGATAAGCGATAAATGGGTTTACCGGCCGATATTTTGAACATTGCTTGGTGGTAAGATGTAGAGGGCTCATGAAAGTATCTCGAGAAACTTCTGGAGGGCGTGATAGCTTCATGCGGTGGGCGGTCGTGCTTCAAAACAAGTGCAGGGTAGCTGCATACAACAGCCACTAGTGCTACCAATCCACGCCGTGTTTGTGCTGCAAGAGGTGGGTGGTGCTTCGGCGGGCAGAGCCGCTATAAAGAGTAAGAGGCGGTGCTACCACGGGGTGGTTGCAAGTGCAACCATGATAATTTCAAATGAGCAAGCGGTGGTGTTGTGACCGGCATCTTCTCCGGCGACGTCATGGCGGAACTGCACCTGCCGCCATACCCGTGCTTGGCTTTAGCTATGGTGGTGGGGGGGGGGGGGGCTTGTATTCTTAGCAATGTCGCTAAAAAATACCTCGTGCATGCCGACTCAATGTGTAACAAACAACAACAGGAGTAGATTTCAAGTTTACGGCTATAGAAATTGCTCTGAATGTATTTGTTATAGGAGTACTCCTACAACTCTTCGTCATAATAACAAATGAAACTCTTGTTTACCCAAGAAAAAATTGAGGTGTACTCACTCCGTTTCACAACATAAGATGTCACGCTTTAATATATATGTCCACTCGTTTTAGTATGAATCTAGATAACATATGAAACATCTAAAACATACTTATATTGTGGAAAGGAGGGAGGAGAAACAACTCGATTGCTTGTGTAATGGAAAAGAGTCAATTCGTACCGCACCGTGCCTACCTATATATTGCCGCCAGAGGAGTTCAGACAGCGCACGTACGCACGCCAGAGCTCCACTGGAGCCCTAAACGCCGCAGATCTCCGACGACGAGCCACCCACACCGACGAAGACGGCTGCCTACGGAAGATCAGGAAGAGATGCCATCAACAACGATTTGCGCTCACGTGGACAAGGCCGCCGCCGTCGAGGACGGCGACGGGCTGAGGGGCCTCCCCGACGACGTCCTCCTCAACATGATGCAGCGGCTGGTGAACGTCGGCGACGTCTACACGGCCGCAAAGACCTGCATCCTCTTGCGCAGGTGGCGGCACCTGCCTAAATACCAGGTCCGCCACAGGGGCGGATCTATGTTGATGTCAGTGGGGGCCGCCGCCCCCCAGCCCAAGAAAAATTTGACAAAAAACTACTACTTTATGGCCTTTTTTCCACCAAAATCAGTGAAATTTGGTCATTCACCCCCCCAATACCGACCCAAGATGCTGAAGAAGCCCATCTGCCCCCCCCCCCCCAGTTGGGCCAAGCTCCGCCACTGGTCCGCCACGTCTCCCTGGACGTCGGCGACTTCTTCCTCGCCGCCGGGCCGCCGTCGCGCGCGCGCCGCCGCAAGGACTGGTACCTGCCCTACCAGCGCAACGCCTGCGAGGGCCTCGTGCAGGCGCTGTGGCGCTACCTCCAGGCACCGCCCAGCGCGCGGGTCATCGAGACGCTCAAGCTAAAGATGATCCTCACCAGGTACGACCTGCTGCGGCGCGTCGGGAGGCTCGTCGGCGAGGCGGCCCGCAGCGGCAGGCTCAAGGCCGGAGGCCCCGTCGAGCTCGAGCTCCTCACGGAGACGCGCGACCTCTGCGGCACGTGGGACGCCACGGCGGAGCTCATGCTCGGCTACGGCGCGCGGTTCACGCAGCTCGTCCGCGACTGCCCGCGCGCGTTCCGGGCGCTCACCAGGCTCGCAGTCGAGAACCTCAGGTTCCGCGACGCCGACGCCGTCACCGACCTCATCCGACACTGCTGCGCCCTCGAGTTCCTGTCGATGCGCTTCTGCGGATTCGTGCCGCCGACGACGGTGATGGTCGTGGACGCGCCGCCGGAGTCGCGGCTCACGACGCTCCTGTGCCTCGAGTGCAACGTCCCCGGCATCGCGCTCGTGCGGGCGCCAGCCTCATCGAGTTCCACTGCGGGTGGCGGGTGCTCCTCGATGACGAGGACGGCCCACAGCCGCTGCCGGCCTGCGTCCTTCGGGTGTACGCCCAAGCTCAAGAAGCTCACCCTCAAATACCAGCAGTACGAGGAAGCATACGGCGATGCCTATCATGCCGAGTGGACGCTCAGCGAGTTTCTCATGCTGGAGCGCCGCCAGCTAGAGGTCCTCACGCTCTGCTTTGAAAATACTGTTGGATTTCGCCCACAGGATCGAATCACATCAATATATCATGAACACGCGCAGACTAAATTATCGCCAAAGGCACATATCGTGCCTTGCTTCTTTTTCTTTATTCCTCTTGTAATATCACGGTACAACCTTATTACAAACTCACGCACCTCGGCTGTTTATATAGGTGCAGCACAACCAACCTAACACAGACCTTAATCTACTCGTACAAGAACTGCACGTACTAGATTTAACTCATGTAGCCTACCGACATAACCAAGCCAGCACCTAGCTAGGAAACTCCACGCTCGTTCCTAAACCTACTAGGACTAGCACTCATGATTCCACCACACGTTTCCTAATCCTAATTAAACTAGGAAACTACCGCTAACTAGACACGTACATGCAAACTAACCAAACCAGGAAACCTGTCCTAGCTAAACGCGTATACATGTACTAACTCAGATTGACAACGTTTGGATTATTTCCAACAAATACCAAGGTATGCATGCATGGCCTAATTTACTCCATCTCGCGAGTTAGGGTATGGGGTTGAGGCAGAGAACTTGATCACCTTTCGTAGCTTGGAGCTAACTACAGTAATTTTCATTTCGGCGTCATTTAAATTTCTCGTCCGTCAAGTCAAATAAATTCAAACGCATACACATCGTCTTGTTTTTTTTCTTCTTTTTGTCACTGTCTATTAAATCAAGATCTGACTAATATACATCGAATTCAAAATATGTTTGATGCTAGACGCTCTAAACTTTACCGAGGGTGAGCGGAAATAATATATCTGGAACATTGCCGATGAGGAATTCTTCTATAAATGCAGCTGGTTGGATATAGTTCCCATTTTCCATAATAATAATAAACCAACACAAAAGATTCCACATGTTAAACGGACACTACAAATAGGGACCGTCTAGAGCTCAGTCGACTGAGAACTGGCCAGTTCTCAGTCGATTCACGTTCCGATCTGTTCTTGCATCGATGCTTTTGCTGGTCCGATTGAGGCATGAGAGCTGTACGTGCTCCTTCCCTTGGCCCATGGGCCTTTTTTCTGGGCTAACTACTTGTACCTATTTTCTTGGCCTATGGAAGAAAAAAACTCAGTTGCAACTGAAAAATCACACTTACAACTTAAAAAAATCAGTTACAACACACTTGGAACTGAAAAAACATCAGTTGCAACCCACTTGCAACTGAAAAAACATCAGTAACCCACTTGTAACTGGGAAAAAACTCATTTTTAACCCAGTTGCAACTGGAAAAAATCAACTGTAACCCACTTGTAACTAGAAAAAAATCTCACTTACAACTAAAAATTATCTGTAGAAACCCACTTACAACTTGAAAAAAACTCAGTTGCAAGCCGGTTGCAACTGGAAATCTCAAGTGTAACCCCACTTGAAACTAGAAAAAATAACCTCACTTAGAACTTACTTGCGACTGCAAAACATCAGTTGCAACCTGGTTGCAACTGAAAAAAATCAAGTGTGACCCCACATGCAACTAGAAAAAAAACCTCACTTATAACTGAAAAAAAATCTGTTTCAGCCCACTTATAACCGGAAAAACTCAGTTGCAACCGGGTTGCAACTAAAAAAAATCAAATGTAACCCTACTTGCAACTAAAAAAGCGTCACTTGCAACTGAAAAAAAGATCGATTGCAACCCACTTGCGACTGGAAAAAAAATTAAGTGTGACCCCACTTGCAACTAGAAAAAAAACGTCACTTCTAACTGAAAAAACATCAGTTTCAATCCACTTATAACCGGAAAAACTCATTTGCAACCGGGTTGCAACTGAAAAAAAATCAAATGTAACCCCACTTGCAACTAAAAAAACCTCACTTCCAACTGAAAAAAAAAATCAATTGCAACCCACTTTCAACTAAAAAACTCAATGGCAACCCGGTTGCAACTGGAAAAAATAAAGTGTGACCCCACTTGCAACTAGGAAAAAAACATCACTTACAACTCACTTACAGCAGAAAAAACCTCAATTACAACCCACTTGCAACTAAAAAATATTCAGTTTGCAACCGACTTCCAGCTCCTATTCGATCACAAATCACGATGTGATCCAACTATTCAACAGTCGACCTAGCTGTAACTTAAAATTGTGGTCAATCGAGAATTAACAGTAAAAATAACAAAATTGTTAAGAATAACGAAGTAATGTTTTTATTGAGAATACTCTTTTTATGCATGATATCGACAAGGAGTTTAGTAAACAAATAAATCATTTATAACTTTACAAAATAAAAATACAAGTAAAAAAATCAATGAGGTAAAGGTGAAGTTGACAGCTTTTAAGTGATCGACTATTCTTAAAATGAGAGACAATATCCCGTTAAAACATATACAAGATGAAAAGAGGACGAGAACAAAAAACAAATTAGGAAGAAGAGATTCAGTAACACAAATTAAAAAGAAAAACACATTAAAAACGTGACTGTACACTTTTGTTTTCCATTACGCAAAAAAAAAAAGAATACTGTAGCTAGTCCAATATGGTAAGCTTCCAGTCTCGGCCCAACAACAAAAACACACGCGAAACACAAATGGGCTGAGTAAAAGGAAAAGCCCACGCAAAACCTGTTCAATCTAGCCTGAGCACAGTTCACAGAAAAAAAGTTGGCACGAATCTTAGCAAAAACGAACGGTTATACTGGTGACTGAGAACTGGTGAGTTCTCAGGCGACTTAGAACTAGCAATTCCGCTACAAATAATGAATTCAGAGTTTGACTAAATGGCATTTTGCATGTTTTTCTAGGAGTTGGCGTGTATACTATGATCTTTTTCAAGCAAATCCATAACTTCTACCTTGGGGATCTTTTTGACGTTCTCACATGCAAGCATGCACGTGCATTGTTATGTTGTCTCGGATTTTGTACATCACGGCCTATATATATTGCAGATTTGGGTGAAACCAGAATTGCCGAAATATCTGAGAGCCGCACTCGGCGGGCTAAAGGAGCCCCATCTGGAGAAGATTCATCCGACCTGCGACCTCTCATGGGCATGCAATCTTACTACTCGGAGCGGCACCACTCTTGGAGATTCTTCACATCGAGGTATGTCTATTGTTCACGCTTTAACGAGAATTAATTTTCCACAATAATTCAGTGCATCGGGCATCTTAATCATATTCAGTCGTCGAGCCACTTTGAAGTTCCATATTGGGTTTTCACTTTTTGATACTCAACGAGTATCATATTCAGTCGTCGAGCCACTTTGAAGTTCCATACTCGTTGTAGTATTATTGACTCAACGAGTCAGCGTATACTCGTAAAAAATTATAACATTTATGTTTACCGAGCTTTGATACATGTGTACGTGCGTGTGTGCGTGAATGCAGATCTTCAACCACCTGTGCCACCCCGACTGGCACAAGAAACTCTACACGGAGCTGGACACGAGGGTGCGGATCGTCGAGGGTTCCATGTGGCCAAGAACGGGCCGTTCGTGAGAATGATCTTGGAAGCGGCCGTGAACCTCGAGAAACTTACCCTGGGCGTGGAGGACCTGGGTTGCGAGGAGTGCACACGCGTTGGCGAGGTGGCCGGCGCTGGCCAGCTCCAGGCTCAGGTTCGCCAAAGCCAGCAAAGACATCGACGTGCTCGTGCAGAAGCTGAAAGATGGAATCGCTACGACTGCCCGGATAGAAATACTTTGATCTTAGAATGAGAATTTGGGTTTATGCTATTCCTAGGGGTTTGGTATACTAGTTGCTTCTTGGACCTAGCTACGTACTGCCAGTTAAGGTCAGAACTTTCGGGTACTATTCAGTACATTATGACTCATGTTTGAAATAGGTGATTCCTTTTTTTTGTGGGATGAGGTAAGATGGTTCTTAGATAGTTTCGTCTGCTTTTTTTCTAATTCGGAAATACCAAATACATTTATCATGTATACCACAAATTAGTACAACAACATTCCTAGTTACCAGTCGGAACATACAAGGCCTTGAGAGGCAACATTTTTCTTCTTTCCTGACAAAATTACAGGTGACGAGCGGAGCAGCTGCATCCCCTTAGTAATTATAAATATGCGAGGTTATATTTGCGCAGCTGCCAGTAATTTCCTGAAATAGCGCAAAGATTTCATTGTTTAGGGAAAAATTCAAAACGAACATTTGCATTGTAAGAATGAACAAAAGTATATTTTCTTCTATTTCATTTTTAGCCCTACTAAACAAACAACTCATGTAACAAACCTCCCGAGAGAAACAACTAAATACACACAGAAAAATGATGTGTTTACTAAGATACAAATATATGGGTTTAAGCATATATAAATTGTAAAACAATAGTAGAAGCCTCTTTGGTCATATTTAATGTCTAAATCTTTGGCCTAGAAAACTCACATATTTCCTTCTTGTCAACAGATTGCAGTTTTATCCAAATCTAGTGATTGATTCCAATGTCGCCCTTAAAACAAGATCGTCTTTGCTTGAGTTCTTGTAATATTTATTTGTAGCTTTTGTAGACTTGCCACGCTGCTCCTTCCTGCGGCTTGGAGACATAAATAGTGTGTTTATAAGTAAGAATATGCATCCATCTAGTAATATAGTCCACTTTTAAATCTATATCTATACTGGTTAGCTCATCCACCAACCCTAGATCGATAGATATATAGTAACTTATATCGTGCTCTTGTGCGTAAGTTAAACTGATATGGTTTAAAAACCATTGGAACAAAGGAAACGCGTAAAATATATAAAAAATTGAATTTTTTTGCGGAAAATTCTGCGATGTCTTTTGAAATAAATGAATAGCTCAGCAGGAAATGCCATAGAATTCTTATGTAATATTCCATAGGAACTTTCGAGAAAAGTAAACATGATGTTTTCTGACATATTTTGTTTTACTTATGTCTAGAATTCATGTGTTTCTTCTATCTAGATGGCAATTTTCAGGTGTTCATGTATCCTGTCTTTCTGCAGGAATTTAGTGTATATGACACATCAATTCCTGCAATATGCCTACGTATATGTTTTGTTCCTACTATCCATGCGGGGCTGTAATTTATTTTTATAATTGTTTTCCCAGTAACAATATGTTAATGACATCTTATGTAGTAATTTGAGTCTACTGTTTGTATAAAGAAGTCTACTGTTTTCATCATAATCGCTTCATGTGCTTGATAACAAGTCGCCTTTCCAACGGAAATAATAAAAAAATAGCACACGCAACTCTCGAATAAACGTGAAGAAGCTCACCTCATCATTAGTTCCCTTAATCACATGACGAAGAGCAGCAGCAAGAGCTAGTAAGGAACAAAAGCTGATTCAGGTGAATAAACTTAGGGTTTCTGGAAATCACCTATTGGTGCCGCCGGTCACCACCGCTGGCTCAACCTGCTCCGCCACCGGCAGCCGGATAAGGGGGCTCTGACCCATCTCTCTCTCTCTCTCTCTCTCTCTCTCTCTCTCTCTAAATCTGGCTTGTTTGCTGTTTGCTGCCTTGGGAGGGATGCAGGTTGCAGCTGTATATAAAGAGTTGTAAATCAAACTGAAAAGTACAGATAATGACCAAAAGTGCTGAGGCTTTATGGGCTAGGTCTGTGTTGTATATGCGCTTTTGGTTCTAAACAATTTACTCTTTGTACGCTTTTGTGAAAGCATGAAGTGTGCCGCCTCACAAGTGTCATTTGTCAAAGCATTGCTGACTCGTAGACTTTAGCCTGACGTAGATGGGGTTTCAGATTGAGCTATATTCTGCATTTTCAAGTTGACGTTGGTGGAGTACAATGTTATTTAAACTGCACTTTGTTTACATAAATTGGTAGATTAAAACTCTAGGCTTAAGCAGAAGTGTGTGGTTAGACACGGCGTAGTATGATATAGGACAGATCTGATGGTTCTTTGGACATAGTTTTTTTTTTTTGCCTTGTCATCTTAACAAAGAAACTCAAGGATTTAGAAAATTGTGTCCGTAGCTCACCTAACTCATTGTTACTTCCACTATGGCAGAGAAATCACATTGTTATCCATATAGTGTCAGATGCTTGTATCAATGCCAATCCCAGGTGTCGTCACTTGAACCCTCAAACAATCATACAAAGATCTTAAATTCATAGACGACACTCCTTGGCTACTGCATAAGTTCAGGTTAAAAGACACTGCTGTTTAAAAAAAAGGTTCCAAGCAAACATTATACATTCTAGACTAGATATATATACAGGCACAATGAATGGCCTAGCTGCCTAGGCACGTAGTGGAAAAGACGATGAGGTTCCGGAGACTGTCATGCTCAGGCAGCTTTACCACTACAGAGATTGTCAAGTCGACACTACAGAGATTGTCAAGTCGATTCGACAACGACCCAGCAGTAAGCGATTGTATAGGTCAGCGTAGGATGTTAAAGACGACTTTAACTTCCACAGGCCAAGCAGTCCTCCCGGTTGTTCAAGGAGCAGGTCACCTGTGCCATTTTGGCCTGGAGATCCTCTTCCTCCTCGACAAGCTTCTTATCCTGCACGTTTGGTTATTACTCATGGTTAGAATATTGTCTGCGCAGTTGAGTGAAGACTAAGAAAACCGTAGAATCTACAGTCCATCGGATTATCAGAAAAAGAGGCTGAGGAATGTTCTCTGGTCACCTTGAGAAGACTAGTGTCAACCGTGAATTTGATCGCATCTGCAGCAGCTCGCGTCCTCAGATAGTACATCCCAGTTTTTAGGCCCTAGCACCAGACAGGAAAAAAAACAATTATGTTTCTGTCAATGCACTTGGGTTTTATTAGCAAGCAGCAACGTAAACAAGATGCCATCATGCGAAATTACAGAATCACCACTCACTGCTGAACTTTTCAACAGAACCAGTATGCTAGAGCAGTATTGGAATGAACAAGCATACCTTGGACCAGGCGTGGAAGTGCAGGGAAGTCAGCTTCCCAGAGTTTGCTTGATCCATGTGGATATTCAGGCTCTGGCTTTGATCAATATAGCAGCCACGATCAACGGCCATGTCAACAACAGTTTTCTGCTTGATCTCCCAAACAGTCCTGGTTCAATGATATAGAAAAGTTTAGATATGCATAAACTGACACCTAGCGAAACTATAGCGTGGGACGATCATATTTCACATACTTGTAAATTGCTTTCAGATCATCTGGGATCTCCATGATCTTTTGGACAGAGCCGTCCTGGTAGATAATATTGTTTTTCAGAACAGGAGACCAGACACCCATCTCAGTCAAATCATGGAGGAGATGCTTGTTCACTACAACAAACTCACCGCTGCCAAGAGAAAAATAATTATGTGCGTCTAACCATCAGAATGTCAACAGCTGAACACTTCAAGGAGCAGATAAGCAAACCTTAGAACTCTTCGACTGTAAATGTTTGACGTGTATGGTTCAAAGCACTCATTATTGCCAAGAATTTGGCTAGTAGAAGCAGTAGGCATTGGAGCAACAAGAAGAGAATTCCTTAGTCCAACTTTGGAAATGATCCCCTTACAGCTGGCCAGTTCCATCTGTCTGATGGCGCTACATTCCACATATCAGGTTGAAGAATGCCCTGCACAGAAGTGTATTCAGCATTAGAGGGAAAAGGGCCTATCTCACAGGTACAGTTGTTTTGCTCTGCAGTTCATAAGTAGATCATGCTAAAACCTGGTATCTCCTTAAATACTGATGGCAAGCACAAAATAATTCTTTTTTTCTACATCAGTTAAATTTCTCTATGTGAAATGCATAGTTCAACATAATCACATAATATATTCAGCATAAATGACAGTCACATTTACAGACATAACAAACCTTGCTGACTGGGCTCCCAACATAAGTTTCATAAGGACCTTCTTTTGCGGCAATCTCAGCAGAAGCTTTCAAAGCGTGATAATAGATTGTCTCAAAGATATCCTTGTTTAACTGCTGGGCCTGAGAAACAATTCCATAATAATGTGTATCAGAGAAGTACAAAATGAAATAGCCCCAGTTTTGTTAGCTTTGGGATGTACCTCGGGTGATTCGAATGGCATGCCAAGTAAAATGAAAGTGTCTGCTAACCCTTGAACCCCTATTCCAATTGGCCTGTGCCTCATATTTGACCTCCTTGCTGTCTCAACGGGGTAATAATTAACATCAATTATTTTGTTGAGATTCCATGTAACAAGTGAAGTAATCTGTGATATAGCCAACAATTTGTTAGTAGCGTTCAGAATAATGGGACAAAAGCATACACTGTAAAGATGAGCCAAGCAAACCTCAGCTAATTTATCAAAGTCAAAGTATCTGTTTTTTGATCCAATGCTACCAACAAGCTTAGCTGGATGTGACTCTATAGGAACACCCTGAAACATCAAAGCATACGGTGACATGTTATACACAGCTACTGGATTACACCAAATGACCAATGGATTCAGTAGGCATCAAACATACCTTTTCCCTAACAAAACGTGGTAAAGCAATTGACGCAAGATTGCAAACAGCAGTTTCAGTGGGACTTGTGTACTCAATTATCTCCGTACACAAGTTGGAAGACTTAATTGTGCCCAGATTCTGCTGATTACTTTTCCTATTGCAAGAGTCCTGCACATCATTAAGTACTTTTAAAGACAATCCATTGGATCTTTCAGTAAGAGAAGGCATGTGCTAATAGAATTGCAAAATTTAGAGCAAACCAGTTTCCTTATGAACTATATTACCTTATAAAGCATATATGGGTTCCAGTTTCTATCTGTGCCTTCAAAATGTCAAACCAGAGAGACTGTGCTGACACAATTTTCTTCGCTTTACCCTGAAATTGTGTAGCTAGGTTATTAATTATTCTTCTGTTATTTGCAGAAATATGTGTATCCAGCATTCAACTTACTTCTCTTTCATATTTCTTGTATAGATTCTTGAACTCATCTCCCCAGCAATCAGCCAAACCTGGAGCTTCACTGGGACAAAATAACGACCACTGCTCGTTACTTTGCACCCTTTCCATGAATAAATCAGGAATCCAGAGAGCATAGAAAAGATCCCTGGCACGATTCTCCTCCTGTAAATTGCACATGATGAGACTGAGATGGGATGGTATAAAGTAATAGCATATTCATACAGCTTAGTAGTGGTGATCAGATGCCAAAAGGCAAATCCAAGTTGGTAATCAGTTTCTAGTATCTCTACCCAAAAAGTGTGTCGTGTAGTATTCAAGAGTGTTTACCTTTCCATGGTTCTTTCTTAGATCAAGGAACTCAAAAATATCAGCATGCCAAGGCTCCAAGTAAATAGCAAATGCACCTGTAAATTAGGAATCCATAAGGAACTCCTCAAGACTCATATAGAACAGGTCTGGCTAATTGATGTTACTTACCTTTTCTCTTGCCTCCACCCTGATCAACGTAACGTGCAGTATCATTGAAAACACGTAGCATGGGGACAATTCCATTGGAAGTTCCATTTGTTCCTCGAATGTAACTGCCAGTAGCCCGAACATTGTGAATTGAGACACCAATTCCTCCAGCAGATTTGCTAATGGAAGCACATTCCGAAAGAGTGTCATAAATTCCCTCAATACTATCGTCTTTCATGCAGATGAGAAAGCAGCTACTTAACTGCATCACAAAGATAAGAAAATAAATATACAATTGGAGAATCAATATTGAGTTCTTTTATAGTAGATGGTGCAGTACTTGAGGTCTTGGAGTGCCAGCATTGAAAAGGGTTGGGGAAGCATGAGTAAACCAGCGCTGAGACATCATGTGGTAAGTTTTGACAGCAGAATCAATATCCTCCTTGTGTATCCCAACAGAAACTCTCATTAACATATGTTGTGGTCTTTCCACAACCATTCCACCAACTTTCAATAGATAAGACCTCTCAAGCGTCTTAAACCCAAAGAAATCGTAGTCAAAGTCTCTATCATAGATGATCTCACTGTCCAAGCGAGTAGCATTCTGAAATGATACAGCAATCAGAAATTATTTCGTAAATAACATTGTATATCAATGAACACAGATACATCAATATGAAATGAAGCATCTGATAAATTTCAATACACGTGAACAACCAGATACTTATGTCAGTTCAACCAGAATGACTAACTGGTTCATAACTGTGAATGAGTGTCAGGTGATCATGTTTAGCATATCAAATCTTAAGTAAATTCTCCTTAACTATGATACATAATCAAAGGACACAAGCTATCAAGACACGGTTAGCTCATAGACGTCATAGACCGCACCTTCATAATGATCTCATAGACGTCATCAGCGATCAGGGGAGATCTCAACCCAGTCCTCTCATTGACATGTGTATACATGACATTCACACTGCATCCAGAAAGCAACACAACCACGTCACAACACGGATCATCAAAAATTCCTCCTACGGAGTATATGCAAAAAGACAAGAAGCACGTACGTCTCTGAGAAGGACTTCATGGTGTTCTTGTGCAGGTTGGAGACCGCGATCCTCGCCGCAAGCTGCACAGCGCAAAGAGAAGGAACAAGATCAGTTAAAATATCCATCTAACCGCTCAGGCAGCCGACGGAGATGGTCAGGGGAGAGAGACGGGTACCGAGGCGTAGTCGGGGTGGGAGGCGGTCAAGGCGGCGGCGGTCTCGGCGGCGAGCTCGTCGAGCTGGCTGGTGGTGACGCCCTTGTAGACGCCGGCGCAGACCTTCTGGGCGACGAGGACGGGGTCGCAGTGGTCCTGGCTGAGGCCGTAGCTGAGCTTCTTGAGCCGCGCCGTAACCTTGTCGAAGTGGACGGCCTCCTGCCGCCCGTCGCGCTTCACCACGTACATCTCCGCCGGAACGGGCCTTCGGTCGAACACGTCGCGGGCACGCAGCGCGGCGGCGGCGGCTGGCGGACGGTCGGGGGTCTCCGGGGAATCGAGGAACAGGGAGATGGAAGGGGAGAGGAGAGGCGGCGAGGGATTTGGAAACGGCTTCGAGAGATCGGCGGTGCGATGTGTATCTGAACGGGAGAAAAGGGGAAATTTTGAGACCGGCGAGAGGGAGGAGCGCGGGAATGGCGAAATATTTCGCGCGCGTTTTTTTGGGTGGGTGAAGTGGAGTAGTTGGTAGCGGCAGGAGGCGTGATTGATTATGTGAAGGCGGATGACCCCACGCGTCAGTGCCTACACAGCGGGTCTGCTTGACGGAGGTGACGTGGCAACTGCAATGCCGTCCGTGGGCTTCCTCCCCACCATTTTCGACATTTGCATTCCTCGAAACAGCATTTCGCCCCCCGTTTTATAAGTAAATCTAAACAGCCGAACCGATACGTAAAGAAAAACAAGGAGAACCAAGCTTGCTATCGAGGGCATCTGAGAGAAACCGAGGCGAATCGGAGCTACATGATGACTCCCCAAGTAGGTAATGACGCATCTCGCCACCATCGTCGAGACCGAGACGGTCAAGAGTTTTCACGTGAAGCCCTATCGCGAAGAAGGTGTCCACAACGGCGCCCCCTCAAGAGGGTTACGACAGCCGCAAGCATCGTCGCCGTTGGCGCCGAAGCGAGGTGCTATCGGTCGAAAAAATCTTCTATCCACTTCCAGTATCTCGGACGCCCACTGACACCGAGTCATGTCTTGAACACGCGATATGGGAGTTGTTAAAGTCGAAGCGCCGCCAGCACCAGGATCCTCCGTCGTCCGCTCCCCGCCAGCCACCTAGCAAAGTAAAGAGACTATCACGCTTGCCACGTCGCTCGTCGTAGAACGTCCGCACAATCCACCTTCTAAGGCCGCCGCCATGACATCCAATACCTCTCACCCGTTGAGTGGATGGCATGAGCACGAGCAGACCCTCTCCCGTAAGTCATACCCACAGTGTCGGGACTGCCAGGTGGTCACGGAATCTATGCCCATGGCCCAGGACTACCACCTCAACCACACATGCATGGCCAAGGGATGGTTTCTCTGCGTTCCAGGAAACCCTCAAACCAATGGGACAGTAGGGGCCGCCCCACCCACATGGGCCTAGATCTAGGCCAAGACCCCGCTGTCACTAGCCAGCACAACCTGCTGCATCAGAGAACCGCACCTTCCCCGTACTCGCCACCACCAACTCCGGATGGTCGTGTCGTCCATGATTTTTTGAAAGTTTGAAACAATAATTTTGATTTTTTTTTCTAAACGAGCCCCTTGGAGATCGGCCTCCAAGACGCCACGCTCTCCTACGGTCGTTCGGTTCCCCCGAACCAATCGGGGCGGTTTCTGGGTCAAAAATCCGAAAAAGTGTGCACCGACCGGTCAATCCATTTGTTGCTAACCGACACTTCGGTGCCCGGTTAAATCGGTTCGGTCCTCCGAGCTGACCGATCTGAAGAGAGCTATCGTTATTTGGGCTTGGCTTATATGGGCTGAGAGATATGGTCCAGTCTAGGCGTGTAGCTTCTGAAAAAAACAAAAGTTTGGTCTGCTCGTTTGGCTCGGGTAGCCTGGCGAAACCACAAACAACTCTGTTCCCTGTTGCCAACACCCAACGGCCAACAGCAAGCAGAGAACTTTCTCTAGAAATTTTCGCCAGCAATTTGCAATGTCAAAAAAAAAGTACGCGACTACATTCAGACCGCCCTGAATGTAACCAAAACCAGCGGGCAAAATCAGCGCGAGAGCTGCCGAGCGTAATCTTGCCCAAACATGAATTAATTCGGTCAAAACCAGCGTGAAGTGGCTAGCTTCGGCGCGAGAAAACTACATGAGCACTAAAAGACAAAATTGCTGATGTCATGGAATTAAAAGCAAAAATTCGAAAATTAAAAATGTTTTTTAGGCTAAATCGTTTATCCGATTTATGATTCGTTTTCACTGTTGGACTATTTGCGCCGAGATCTTCAAAATAAGATCCCATCTTTATATGTTCTGATGATATTTTTTCGAACCAAAAAGTTACCCACCAGTAACACATGAGTTATCCAGTTTGTAATATGTAAATTACCCACCCGTCAACTATCAGCTTTTGCTTGAAACTAGATCCCATTTTTGATAGTTATTTTTTGTTTATTTTGAATTTTGAAGTTACCACCTAGTTTCATAAAATGATAAAATGAGTTAACATTTTGGGATGATAAATGTATCACGAACTAGTTAATAACTATACACAAAAACACACGTGCAACTTCATAAGTTGTCCAATCATAACTCTGTCGATTTCATGGGTGACAACTATAAACTCTATTACTTTGATGACATAGTAACTACATCGATTTTGTGTCATGTATAAATGGGCAACTCCATCGGTGGGGAAGTCCATCAATACTGTTGGGTAACAACTATTTAAAGGATATAGTATGTTGAGATTTCATGATGGATAACTATATTATAAATAAATGGCTAACTCTATCAGTACTTGGTGGATAACTCTATCAGTATTGGGTGAGTAACTATTATTTAGAGGACATGATTACTATAGCGATTTCATGATGGATAACTATATCATTAACACATGAGTAACTCCATCAGTAATTGGTGGGTAACTATTACCATGAGAGTAGGAAAATTATATCATTATTTTTTGTGGATAGCTATATCTAGTAGACACGACTATCTCTATCAGTTTTGGGTCATTAACTCCATAAGCATTGGGTGGGTAACTAATATAAAAAGAGTAGGTTAACTACATCGATTTCGTGGTGGTAACTCTATCATAAACACATGTATAACTCCATCAGTATTAGGTGGGTAACTATTGCCGAGAGAGTAGGGTAACTAAATCGATTTCATGATGAATAATTATATCATGAACACATGGGTAACTCCATAGCTACTACGTGGGTAACTCCATAAGTAAAGGATGGGTAACTATTATCTAGGAGAGTAACTATAACGATTTTGTTAGGATAATATATTATGAACACATGAGTACCTCATTTAGTAGTAGGTTGATAACTATTACCACGAGTCTCTAGAGTAATTATCAAATTCATGGTGACAACTATATCATGAACACGTAGCAAACTCCATTAATACTAGATCGATAACTATACCAGTTTTTAAATTTAGCACATAAGTTTAGCACATAGTTTCATAAGTGAGTTGCCACTTGAGATAGTAAATGTATGGTGGAGAAGTGCGTAACTATATAGTAAAACACATGTACAACTCCATAAGTAATAGGGTGTACCATTTAGAAGGTCAGGTACTGATTTCGTGGTGAATAATTATATAATAAATACATGGGTAACTTCATCGGTACTAAGTGGGTAACTACTGAGGGACGAACCAGGGGCACGCCAAGGGACGAACAAGGGGCACGCTAGCCATCCCGAAGATTGTGGCACGAGAGTAAAGAGAGACGCGAGCGACGACCACCCTCTCGAAGACGACGCCGACGTAGGAGAACGCAAGTCCGCAACAAATCATGGATCCAGGGCGTTGAGCGCGTCCTCGCGCTTTTCACACATCGGCCGTTCTAGAATTTGATTTACCATTATGTTTTAACTATCACTAGGAAATCATAGCGAAGTGTTTTCTTCTTGCTACTGCTTTGACTGTAATAATGTACAGAACTATAGCATATTCTCTCTAGTTGTTGTCTTTTTGCATACCTTTTTAAATTGTGTGCTAGTATTGATTACCAGCACACAAGTTATTATTCCCTGAACTGGAGATAAATTTCAGATGAAAAGCGGAGTCGTAACACAATCTTAGTTTTAGCCTATAGAAAGTAGCAAACAACCAAGTATAATTTGTACATCTAGCTAGGTTTAAAGCAATCTGGCATGTTCTGACTCACGAGGGATGTGATAATCTGGAATTTTCAGACCACAAGGTATCACTATATTGGTCTAACATCCTTCAACTCTTCAGTTTGCAACCTGTCTCCAAACATCTCATATACGTTTACCAGATAATTAGAAATGAAGCAGAGTCAAAGCAAGCTGCAGCCGATCATCTGATGCTCCATATGCCGCAACAAGTAGCCCCGACCTACTGTTATTCTCTTCCGACCGCTGATGCCTCCAGCCTCCAGGGGACTAATACTGCTCGACCCTTCGCCATCGCCCTTGCCGCCGGGCACATGATGCTGCTGTCCTCGACCCTCCTCGGTCGCCCTGCCGCTGGTATGGTCTGATGTTGCTGCTCGACCCTCCGCCGTAGCCCCTGCCGCTGGGATGGGCTGCTGCTGCTGCTCGACCCTCTGCGGTCGCCCCTGCCGATGGGACGCGCTGCTCTTGCTACTAGAACCTCCCCTTCGCCTCTGCCGCCGGGATGGGTTGTTGCTAATCCGACCGCCATGCTCGCTATCGGATCCGGATCAGTATGTGCAGAGAAAACATGAGAGGAAGGGAGAGGATAGGAGAGACGTGGTGGTACTGGCGGCGAGCAGGGAGCACGAGGGAAGAGATGTTTATGGGCGGCGGCTAGTGGGGTGGAGGTGCCGGCGGTGCGAGTAGGGAGCACCAGGAGATGTGTGAGCGGCGGCCGGTGGGAGTAGAGAGACACGGAGCTGAGATGGGAGACGGAACACGATTTCGGTGACACGTCGTCCACCAGGCCGACTAATCCGGACCGTTAGGTTGCGAGCGATCCAACGGATCGCGTGCGCCCGCCGCGTAAGGTACAGTACCGACCGTTCTAAACGTAGATTTTCCCAAAAAAAAAAAGAGGCCAGCAGGGTGGGCAATGAGAAGATAGCACTACCTTGCATCTTGCAGCCTAGCAGTAGCAGCAGCATGCGCCGGTCCGATTCCGTCCAACGGCGTCGCCCGTGGCCGCGGCGAGGTAGAGTTGACGAACGAAAAAGAACTGATGCATCGGCCTGTATGGGATCCCGGCTCATATAACGAATTGGGAAAGGCAATAGATCAATCAATTTTGGAAAGCAAATATCACGGCATCACGCTCACGCGAGACTGTGGGAGAGCAAAATTCACTCGCCGTCGCGATTTCTGGCGCTGATTTTGGGGAGATAATCGAGGGATTGGACCGAAGTCACCAAAACTAATTCGGTTTTTTGAGATCAGCTAAGAGCATCTCCAACCACGTCCCCCAAATCCGCCCCCAAACTGTCCGGACAGGTGTCCTAAAAACGGCCTCCTACAACCGTTGTCCCCAAAGGTCACCTCAAATTATGGTCCACTTGCATAAATGAAGGACAAAAGAAAGAAAAAGAAAGGGAAAAACTAATCCAAAGTGGTCAAGTGTACGCGTCCGGACGCCCTCAAACTCACCCCATATGTGGGGTGAGTTTGGTGTGTGCCGGATAGCCCGGACGAATAAAACCATTTTTGTTGTCCATCCGGACAAAAAAAAGTCGATATAGGGACAATGGTTGGAGATGCTCTAACCGAGCATAGTCCTGAATAAATTGGTTTCGGTCACTTCGGATTCGGTGCAGGTTAAAACGGTTTGGTCCCTCGGTTCTCGGTTTATATGCGCACCCCTAGTGCTACCATCCCTTCTTGCTCATGAGCAGCTTGTCTCTGAGCCTGTGACACTCAGAAGTGATGGTGAAGGTACTTGGACAACTTGATGAAACCTTGGGGTACCAGTACCACCGACAATCCAACTCGATGAAACGACGTGCAACTACTTTGTTTAGGCAACAATTGGGAGTATGACGGCAATGTCGGAACACTCATAAAATAACTTTAAGGATGAAAAACATGCATATGTTTTAATTGGTTGGCATTTAATACGTTAAAAACGTATCATAATTTCTTATCACCTCACTATGATTTAAGCTAAAATCTTGATCTAGTGAATAAAACTGATATTGTGGGCAATGTCTTGAGCATAAAACAATGTTTCGTATGTTGATGTGCAGGAAAGTTAAATATACTAAATTTATGGAAACTACTCGATGAAAACACACAAGGAGAATACCAAGCCAGCCAAATAGGGGAGTTAAAGGCCATTTGTGGGCCCCACGTGGGCCATCAAGGGCATCGCTTGACTCCTCTTCGGGCTATATATTCACGCCTTCGATGTCGTCCCATGAATAAAACATTTTTTCATACCTTTCAATAGAGTCGTCGCCTTCCTTTTCTTCCTTCGGGGCAAAATCAGATCCCCATCTCCGTCGTTGAGATGATATCTCTCCGTTTAGAGGTGATCTCTGCTTCGCCCTCAATTAACATCATGACTTCCTCATGTATCTTCATGGTGATGTTTTCCCATCCATGTGTGAGTAGTCTGTTTGTAAGCACATGAGATGGATAGGAGTAGGGCGACTAGGAAAATTGTTAAGTTGCTATCTTAGTAGACAATTAATGACTTTGAAAACACGAAATAGCTGATGTGATGAGAGAAGTTGTTGTTGAGAAATAGGAAAGTGGAATGAAATCTAGTCTTAGTAAAAAAATCCTCGTTCTACTATTCGTTACTGGAATATTGATGATACACATTTCTTATCTGTATTAATTTTAATTAGGGTATAGGTGGATCGATGATCTTGGATTTGAACAATCTACATAATCAATACATTTGGTGTGTTAATTGTATCAAATGTTGTTTCTCCAACCAGCGACCCCATGAGTTACACAGTGGGTACTAGTTTTGATGAATATGTTATGAGTATCACATGTGTTCGTCGTGTTCGTCCAATGGTCTCGAAAAAAGATCAGATTAACTACGTAATCCTTAGGACAATAGACGAAAGATTACTTCAATATGTACACCCGACGTCATAATCAACATATGCCTACAATAGAGATAGAACATGGCCTCTAGGTTGCATGCAACTCAATCATACATTAGTATGTTTACTATTATCTGTGCAACGTCCCAGTACCATCCTAGTGTATTCTTATTAAATATTCCAGCTCATAGTTTAATATGTACAGCAAGACGGTTGCAATTTTTATTAAGGATCCATTGTGCTATTGCAAGCACTTCGATAAGCGAGATTAAAGTCATATATGTGCATGCGTGAAAAGTGGTGAGGTATTATGTATGCCTATGCCTTCCCAACCATAAAGGTATTTATTTTTCTATATATAAATCTAATGTGCAATAATAAGCATATAGATAAGCTAATTAAAAGTTATATGTGCATGCGTGGAAAGTTGCGAGGTAACAACAAGTTAGGTCGTTTTTTATGTATACGTACAAGCATATAAATATGCTAACTAAAATTCATATGCACGTGCATGGAAATTGGTGAGGCAACAGCTAGTTAGATTGTTTTTCTATGCATGGTTTTAATGTGCCATCGCAAACAAACAGATAATCTAGTTAAAAGCTCTATGTGCATACGTGTAAAGTGTCCATGTAACTATAAGTTATATTGTTTTTATATATAGGTCCAACATGCCGTACGAAACATATAAACAATCTAACTAAAAGGCATATGTAAATTGGTGACATAACAACAATTTAGATTTTTTTTTTGTAAGCCTCCACGCCGCGGTGGTTGTCCTCGGTGTTCTCAGAAAGGTTACGTGCACGTCGCGTGTAGGTGCAGCAGCTTCTCGAGCTGCAACGCCGGTTGATGTTGCCGGAGCATGGGTACGGCACCTCAACGGCGTGAGACCTCGTCCTCGGTACCACCCCGTCCATGTATGTCACGGTTATCAACAACAAGTGTCCAATGTACAAAGTATAATGTGGGGTAGTAATAACTTTTGTGATGCCACTCGCTCCATTTGTACACATTAAAAAAAGGCCTTGAGGTTACATTTGCATGATCACTAAAAAAGTTGTAATGTTACCATTTTTAATCCATATAAGCTATTATTTAGCTTATTTGTATGCTTGAGATGGCGCCTTGGGCCACACATGAAAACATAGTCTAACTAGTTGTTTCTCACACTACACCACGGTAGAAACTTGCCAACACAGTTCTGTAGGGAAAGGTATACCTATACCCACAAAACCTCCGTCGGCGTATCTCTGGAGCTATCCCGACAGATCATTTGCTGGCAAATATGTAGATAGAGCAACAAGGCATCTGTCGGTATAGGTTTTGCTACAAATAACCTGTCGGCATGTATATCACGACATGCTAAGTGTCGGCAGAAGTTCACCCAGACAGTGTAAGTGTCGGCGTAGCTATGCACGTGGCAGGCGGTGAGCAAATCTCGGTAGAGCGAGCGAGGGCGAAGTAGGCGCGCGATTGGAAATATTTCGGGGGCGAAGGCGGGACTTAGAATTTTCGCTCCCAGAGGCATTCATCCCCTCCCGGCCCCAAGTCCCAAATCAGACGCTCCTACACACGAAGCTCCCTTCCCCAGATCCCCGCCGCCGGCTACCAGCATCGCGTAGCAGGGCCACCGCCTTGCCATCTCCGTCCTCTGGCTCACGCATCCCCCACCACTGGCCTCCTCTTCTCCTCTCGCCTCATCCCCTATGCCGCCTGCAGCACTAACCCTAGCGTGACCGCCCTTGCTCTGTTCGCCGCCTCAACATCTCCGGCCGGCCACTGCAGACACCTACGTGCTCAGTCTTGGTCTGCCACCACGCCTACTGCCGGATCGACCTGGATCTAGGTACGGGATGCTGCCCGTACTCCCAGGACAAGCGCCATTCTCTCCGGCTACAGGACATCGCCCCCACACTATGGACCAGGCCGCTGCCTCCCAAGCAGCGAGACACTGGCCCCTCACTTCACAGAATCGTAAGCACGCAGATGGTGAGTCATCCCCTAGCCTGCCCCTGTTTCGCTGTTGGTACTGATTGTTTGGGAGAACTGTAATTTTGAGGATACTCTGTAGAACTTTTAATCGATCTTGTTGTCAGATGAATCTTGTGGGCAGTCGTGTTTCATCCCCTAATAAAATTACATGTTAAGAGTACTGAAATTGCTATTTGTTTCCCTTTATTATCAACAGAGTTGAGAGGATTTAGAACCTATTTATATATTGGTAATATATACTGCTAATCTTGAAGCTGAGTTATGTATCCCGTGTTTTGATCACCAGTTTAGCAGTAAAAGGCTACTTGTGAAGGGCAAGTTATCTGTGACTTCGTGTTACTCAAGAAAAGTTCACCTAACTAAGTAAGTCTTCAGATCTAGATAACTATCCTGCATGACAAGCATTCTTACTGCTATTTGCTTCTGGTTAACTACGTGAGATCTAGATAATCATCCTACAGTACAAGATTTCTTACAGACTAGTATATCTCAGATAGTATTAGTTTGCAGTACTATTAAGTTTGCTTACACTGATTACATATTACACATAATAGGTCCGATCAAGCTGATCCTACAATTCACAGAATATTATCCTAACAAGCAACCAACTGCTCAGTGCCTCTCAAGGATTTTCACCTGAATAGCATATTCTATCTATGATTTTTTCAGTAACTTGATTACTTTTTAACTGACTAAAGTACTAAATATTTATCAGAGACTGAAGCCTTGAAGGCCCAACATAATTGGTTTAATCTTTCTGACTTTCTATTATCTATTCAGCTTATGCATATGGAGGCATCTGCTTGGATGGCTTACATAACTAGTGCTGCTCTATATATGATGTTGCAGCAATATTGACCTCTGTCCAGATATTTAGGCCATCTCTCTTTTGTACTTAGATCCATTTGTTAGCTTAATTTTCTTCTACTGCTTTCTATTGGTTGCTCACTTAATTACACTTTGCAACTGCTGGTACCTACGAACTAGTTTTAAGTTCGGACAATGCCTATTGTTGTCACTAGAAGTAAATCCTGTTCCATTTTCACAGTAATATAGACCGGCGATCACCTATAAATTTGCATCAGTTGTACAATACTATCGCTGAGGTCAGTTCCAGATATTTTTGTTCAACAAACAACATGTCATATAGGAAACATGCCACTAATAAATAGTTACCGGTTTCACAACTTCCTAAAGTTTCACCGTACATACCAAGTTACCAAATGCAGCCTTTCTCCCTTTTCGTTGTGGATGGAAAGATTATTTCCACCATTTACTTTAAATATAGTGTGCTAGGGCTCCACGAGATATCTATCCCTGACATTATCCACACGCTAAACTTAGTTACCTATTGATACGTTTCAAACCTATCTATAATTTTTGATGTTCCATGCTGATATTATATCAATTGCTACATGTTTTGGCTACACTTTATATCATTTTTATGCATTTTCTGGGACTAACCTATTAACAAGATGCCACAGTGCCAGTTCCCTGTTTTCTGCTGTTTTTGGTTTCAGAAAATCTATTAAGGAAATATTCTCGGAATTGGACGAAACAAAAGACATCGTCAATAATATCACGAGGAGATCACGGAGTCCAAAGGGGAGTCGGAGCAGATCCACCAGGGGGCCACGCCACACTAGGGCGCGGCCCAGGGTGGGCCCGCGCCCCCCTATGGCGCGGTGGCCCCCCTCGGCCACCGACGCCGCCTCTTCGCCTATATATTCTCCGCGACGCGAAAACCCTATTACGGTCGATCATATTCCACGAAAAGTTCCGTCGCGGACGTCGTCGTCAATCTCAGATCGGAGGAGTTCTGAAGCTCTTCCCGGCACCCTGCCGGAGGGGAGATCATCACCGGAGGGCTCTACATCACCATGCCTGCCTCCGGAGTGATGCGTGAGTAGTCCACCCCTGGACTACGGGTCCATAGCAGTAGCTAGATAGTTGTCTCTCTACCTTGTGCCTCCATGTTTAGATCTTGTGAGCTGCCTAACATGATCAAGATCATCTTATTGTAATGCTAGATGTTGTGTTTGCTGGGATCCGATGAATATTGATACCATGTTTATTCAAGTTGTTTATCTATGTGCTCTTGATCTTGCATGCTCTCCGTTGCTAGTAGATGCTTTGGCCAAGTAGATGCTTGTGACTCCAAGAGGAGGTATTTATGCTAGATAGTGGGTTCAGTCTCTAGATATCTGGATCAGTGACAGAAAGGTCTAAGATGGTAGATGTGCTGTTGCTACTAGGGATAAAACATTGGTGCAGTGTCCAAGGGCACTTGTATTGATTACATTACACACTTTACTTCATGCAATAATCTGTTATTAGCAACTTAATACTGAATAGGATGCGGATGCTGCCTTGAAGGTGGATTATTTAGGCATAGATGCTGTTGGAATAACGGTCTATGTACTTTGTTGTAATGCCCAACTAGATTTCATAGTAGACATCTTGGCATGTATTGCATTGTTATGCCCTCTCTATTTGTCAATTGCCCAGCTGTAATTTGTTTACCCAACATGCTAGTTATCTGTTCTGAGAGAGACACCACTAGTGAACTGTGAACCCTGGTCCAATTTCCTCATACTGTTTTCACAACCTGCTGCAATCATCTGTTTCCTGTTACTTGCTGTGTTTCCTGCTGTTTTCCACACCATACGTTTAACTCTTTGTTTTTGCAAGACCGGAGAGATTGACAACCTCTCTGTTTCGTGTTGGGCAAAGTTTTGGTTTGTGTCTGTGCAGATTCTACGTTGGTGCAAGCTCCCTAGCGCCTGGGGGAGTCAACATCAACAACCTTCCGATAGATCGTCAAGTCCTACTGGTCCGATTAAACCTTGGGTAGATTATTCAAGGGAAAACTTACTGCTGTCTACATCATAACCTTCCTCTTGGGGTTCACCAACACGTAGCCATCACCTATTTCTGTTGTCTGCTTGGCAGGGCTTGTTTTAGTGCAATAGTGTGGCTTTACTATCTCACTGTGGCTAAGATGCTTAAATAAGATACATATATTTTCTACTTGGCAGGGGCTTGTTTTTATCACTTTATTAGTGGGCAGGTAGCTAGATTTTCAAGTATTGAATCAGATGCTTAAATAGTTAAATTAGATACATGTATATTCTCTTTTGGATTTCACGTATTGAATCAAATGACTTTGTTGATAGTAGGTGCCAATAGGATATTTCAGTATGTTTATATATTGAATCAAAAGACATGCTTCCTGTAGACTTGAAGGATATTTCGTTGCTGTTGGACAAGCAACTAATACCTCACCTGTTTTGTTGTATTCGTGCCAAATTTAGCTTGTAAAGCAGAGTAAATACATTCTGCTTGCATGAATACTGATAGTAACGAATACATATACATGCCCTGGTAAAAGAAGCTAACTCTATGTGTAATGGTAACGGCAATTTAGCTGCAGTGGTTGCTCCTGGTCTTGTGTCTTTTTTTGTCCATCACACGGTCTAATTGGCAGCTTGATACGTCTCCAACGTATCCATAATTTCTGCTGTTCCATGCTTATTATACCATTTGCTACATGTTTTATATACACTTCATATCACTTTTATGCATTTTCTGGGACTAACCTATTAACAAGATGCCACAGTGCCAGTTCCCTATTTTCTGCTGTTTTTGGTTTCAGAAAGTTACTTCTGGAAATATTCTCGGAATTGCACGAAACAAAAGGCCAGGTCCCTATTTTTCCAGCACGTACACGGAGTCCGAAGGAGACACGAAGGGGAGCCACGAGGTGGCCAAACCACCCCCAGGCGCGGCAGTGGGCCCATCCGCGCCACCAGGTGGTTTGGGCCCCACGGGGGTCCGCCGACATCGCCCCTTCGCCTATTTATTCCCCGAGACGCGAAAACCCTAAAACACCGAGCCTTTCATCCAGAACATATTCGCTGCCGCCGTCGTCGTCAACCCTAACTCGGGGGGTTCCTGAAGCTCTTCCCGGCACCCTGCCGGAGAGGGGAATCATCACCGGAGGGCTCTACATCGCCATGCCCGCCTCCGGAGTGATGCGTGAGTAGTTCATCCTTGGACTATGGGTCCATAGCAGTAGCTAGATGGTTGTCTTCTCCACTTGTGCCATCATGTTTAGATCTTGTGAGCTGCCTATCATGATCAAGATCATCTTATTGTAATGCTACATGTTGTGTTTGCTGGGATCTGACTTATATTGATACCTATGTGGAGCTGAATATTATATTATCATGTCTATGTCATTTGTGATCTTGCATGCTCTCCGTTACTTGTTGAACCCTTGGCCACGTGAATACTTGTAACTCCAAGAGGGGTATTTATGCATGATAGTTGGGTTCAACCTCTATTTAACCTGGGATGGTGACAGCAAGTTCTAAGGTTGTAGATGTGTTGTTGCCACTAGGGGTAAAACAGCAATGCTTTATTCAAGGATGAATGTATTGTTTACATTACGCACATTACTTAATGCAATTGTCTGTTGCTTGCAACTTAATACTGGAAGGGGTACAGATGTTAACCAGAAAGTGGACTATTTAGGCATAGATGCATGCTGGATAGCGGTCTATGTACTTTGTCGTAATGCCCAAATGAATCTCATAGTAGACACCACAACTCACACATGCATGTTATATGCACTTATCAATTGTCAATTGCCCAGCTGTAATTTGTTTACCCAGCATGTTAGTTATCTTATTGGAGAGACACCACTAGTGAACTGTGGACCCCGGTCCATTCTTTTACATCTGAAATACAATCTACTGCAATCATTGTTCTCTACTGTTTCATGCAAACAAACATCATCTTCCACTCGATACGTTTAACCCTTTGTTTTCAGCAAGCCGGTGAGATTGACAACCTCACTGTTAAGTTGGGGCAAAGTAATTTGGTTGTGTTGTGCAGGTTCCACGTTGGCACCGGAATCCCTGGTGTTGCGCCGCACTACACTCCTCCACCAACACCTTCGAAGCAAACCTCGTTTTCCTACTGGTCCGATTAAACCTTGGTTTCATACTGAGGAAAAACTTACTGCTGCACTCATCATACCTTCCTCTTGGGGTTCCCAACTGACGTGTGACGTACAAGCATTGTTTCTGACACTATTGACTTAGAGCCACCACAGCTCACCTAGTACGTATGATTTGTTTTCCTTTGACAAATTGTTTTCGTAACTGATACGCTGTCTAGTTAGGAGGCCATGTGATGCCATGTCTACTATAGTTCTTGTTGGTCATGTGGCCATCGTTGAAAGCACCAGAACATGACAATTTCATGTGAAATTTTTTCAGGTACTTATCCTTCCGGTGGACATGTATGATGACTTCGAATTTTTGGGGACCAATGTTTGTGTGAAGGGTCTTGGATGTGATGAGCATAAATCTTTTCAGCAACCTTGCGCATTGTGCTTATGGATGGGATGAGCATAAATCTTTTGTTGTATTTTTATAATCTTTTGGCAAAAAATATTAGCTATATACTGTATATTGTAAATAGGCTAGAACAGTAACTATGCAAAAAGGGGATGATTTTGTACTTGTGATCAATATATTGTTGATATATGGATAAATGTGCTTGTACGTGCCTGTGCAACGTGTGTTGATCTAGCACCTTATTGATTTTTCATGATATGTGTATTTTATTATATGAAAAATTAATATTGGAATTGCTGAATTGTATATACAATGTGCGCTTGATTGTATACTGGTGTAGCAACAGGTGTCGGTGATAGGTAGAACTACACAACTAGTGTCGGCATAGGCATGGTTTTTCTACACAGATTAAGTGTCGGCAAAAGTAACGTATGCCAGCCACACAAGTGTCGGCAAAGGTAGGGTGTATCCAGACTGACAAAGTGTCGGCATAGCTTAACCTACGCCGACAGAAAAGGTGTTGGCAAGACAACTTCTGTCGGCAAAGCTTTTGCCGACTGCTTTTGCCCCGACTCTTTATCTTCTGTCGGCATATCTCTTACTGACAGAAAAAGTGTCGGCAAAGGTACCATATGCCGACAGATGCTTCTGTCGGCAAGTATCTACCGTGGTGTAGTGTCATCGGCTTTTGATTTGCCTATCTATATGTTTGCGATGGATCTCGGAATATATAAAAACAAACTTACCAATTGTTAGATTATTTGGATGCATGCAATGGTATCTCAGACGTATACATTAAAAAGGAATCTAAAAGGTTATTGCCTCACCACGTTTCACACATACAAACATGATTTTTATTTAGCTTGCACGTATAGTTTTTATGGCACATTGGAACCATACATAAAAAATATATCTGGTGGTTTACCCTGCCAATTTCCTCGCTTTAGCTTATTTACTAGTTGAATTTGGCGTGCCGCCTTGATGCCAATTTTTGGAAGGCATTTTTGTTTGGAATTTTCGAATTTGAATTTCGGCAATCTGGCACGTAATGTTAGCATTTTTTGCGTGTAGTTATGTTGCTATGTTTTCATATTTTTTTTTGGATGAGTATGTTTGAATAGAAAATTCTTGCTGAATTAATATTTTTTTTGGTGGATTTTGAAGGCATTTGAATTTTTTAAATATATATTTATTTTTTTGTAATTTGGTCACATTCAATAAGTAGTCAATTCAGCATTTAGTAGTGTTATAGAATTATCTAAATACCGTCAAACAATACGTCTATAGTGTTATAAATTTTGTTAAGCATGTTCTATTTAGAATTTGATTTGTAGTTTCAATATACTTGTCTAGGGTTTTTTTAAAAGTTGTTTCCTAATATTTACATTTGTGGTATTTTTATGTTAATATTTTTGAACCTATGATATAAATGGGTATTTGTTTTTTTTTTGGCGATCGTTTTGATGAATTTTTTCAATTTTTTCTGGCGGATATAGTCGAAGCTACTGATTTTGTGTCATTTAGTAAACTCTATTTAAGTAGGATGGCTTGTAGCAAAAAAAGATTTTTCGGTCTATCATATTGAATGATATTATTGATGTTATTTCTGTTGATTTTATTTCACTATAGAAGAAATTTGTGTTTTTTTTTGTGGAACATTTGTTTTTTTTTGTTAACCAAAATGTGGGCTAAATTGAAGTGTTGAAATATTTGTTTGTTTTCTTATGAATAGGTAGCATTTTTTTTTGTATGCATTTCTGATATATTGTGTACAATATTCAAATATTTGAAGGTTTGAAATGCTCGAACATGTTTGTTTCGTTGGTACGGCGCGCCCTTGCTGAATTTTGTGGGCATGTGTTAGTTTTTATTTTTTCATAAATTTGTAAAATGACTCCATAGCTAGAGAATATGTATTTTGTTGTAGTTCGAAATGGCAAAATCCATTTCGACATAAATTTCTTGTGTACTACCATAATTAGATGAAATATACCATGGTTGTGTCTAAATATTATATTCGTAATAAGTCATAATTGTGTGATTTTGATCGATGGTTAGAAGAAATATGTTGTGTTAGCATCTATTAAATTGAATTCATCTGTAGAGAAGATGAACTTGTGTTTGTTTGTAAATGTGCATGTAATAAAGCATCATTTAATTTTAAATATATAATTTGAGAGAGTTAAGTGTAATTTGAGAAGCTGTTAATTTATTTATTTTGGAAATCGTTTACATGGAAAGTTTGAAAATTCGTTAAATTTAGAAGATTTTGATATATTGTTTGTATTATTTTGAAGTGTAGACATTTATTATTTGTGACTATGATGATATATGTTCCATATTATGTCGGTGAATATAGTTAGAAATACCGATTTTGCAGCATTTAGTAGTTTTTGGTAATTGTTTAAATACAGTAAAACAATATCTATAAAGTGTCTTTAATTGTTGAAGGCATGCTTCATTCCTACAAATCTATATTTGATATTGTAGTTATTTTAGTTAAAGAGGAATGACGAACTGTTGTGAAAAGAAGGAGCCTCACGGTATGATGAGATCTCGAATATAGGTCTTTTCTTTCTAGTCTAAAAAATGTATTGTTTGCTGATAAAAAAAATCATTTCTTCCAATAAGAGAAGTGTAACAAAAGTGAGAGTCTCAACAAAACCTTTTTTGTTTAAAATTTATGCAATATAAATCAGTGGGGAATTATGTGTACTTTAAGGTTAAATGGTAGTGTGAAATATTAAAATTAGTTGGAATGTCGTTTATTGTATTTCTAAGTATTTAGTGTTTTGAAGTGTTCAAATATGTTTGTGGTTTTGAATAAATATTTAATTTAGTTATATAAATTGGAGGGGTCAAATATGGTTGTAATTTGTCACAGATTTTTATCTTAACTCCATAATTTGAAGAAATGCGTTTTATAAAATTTGCTAAATTGAATGTAAAATTGGAGTGAATGAATTTGTATTTTCTTCAAATATTTAGGAAATCATGCGTTATGGAAATTCAAATCCATAATTAGAGAGAGTTTAGCTATATTATTTTCTGAATATGCTAACTAAATTTAAATAGTCAAGTAAATATTTAGGTAATCATGTGTTTTGGAAATTCAAATCCATAAGTAGAGAGAGTTAAGCTATATTATTTCCGAATATGCTAACTAAACTAAAATAATCAAGTATAGTTGTATGTTGGCTGTTTTGGAATAAATAGTTATTTGCTTATTTGGAATTTGTGTAGGTTTGGAAATTAGTGTATTTCAAAGAATCTTGTCGTCGAAATTGGTTTAGTTTCAGGGAAAAATTCGTTTTGTAACCTTTTTTAGATCTGGATTTTTTTTTAATGTTAGAAAGAGTGTTAGATTGCGAAGGCATTTGAAATTTATAAATATTCATATTAGCAAGCTGTGTTATTGTGGGAAAATTGTAATTTTTAAATTGTTCACATTTTTTAAAGTGTGTAGATTTGAAAAGTAATAAAATGCGACGAAAAGTTAGGGGTAAAAATTGTTCTGATTTTGAAGTTCGTTCAAGTTGGGTAGTCGTGCAATTTTGAAATATTTGGTAGATTGAAATGTTCGAACATGGTTGTATTTCACTGTCAATATTTAATTTAAGTTAGAGGAAATGCACTTGTATCACCTCTGAATGGTGACAAAATTTGGGTATTCGAAATTGAATGTTTGCATTCCAGCGGCAAAATTTATTTGAGTTTAGGAGAAATGCATTTGAATTGTCTCAATATTTTAAATATGTGTGTATTCTGCCATAAATAAGTGGCACTTATGTTTTGTTTGGAAGTTGGAAATTTCACATTTTTAAGTTGTGCAATTTTGGAAATTAGCAAATTGCAAAGAAAACTTAAGGATTTAAAATTGTTTAGATTTCGAATTTTGGGCAAATTGGGAAGTTTTCAAATTCGTTGTCAATTTTGGAAGGCTTTTGAATGTATGAAATATTCAAATGTTTGAGGTACAATTAAAGTTACTGTTTTTACATCATTCAGTAGTTTTTTTTGGAGTTGTCTGAATGGGCTAAAACAATATCTATAAAGTGTTGGGAAATATGAAAAGGGTGTGCTATTTTTTTTTGTTGATCCAATTATATTTATTTGGGAGAGAAGTTTACAGTGTATTATACCAAAAAAATTAAGTTTCGGAATAATTTATAAAAGGTCCCAAAGTATTTGGAGTGAATATTGCATTTTGTTTACCTTTTTTTTGAATCTGGGATGAATTGGTTTGGATATGTATTTGAAAACTAACAAAAGTTATAGAAAATGGAAAAACAAAACAGAGAGGAGAAAAAAAAGGGCCCGAGACGGCCGCTGAGCAGCCAGCCCAGCCCAACAGCCAGCCCAGCTCGCTAGCCCAGCCCACTGTGACGTTGATGTGACGTCATCAGTGGGTGGAGCTGCCGCGGCGGCGGCGACCTCGCCGGCGTCGATTCACGGCGACGCAGGACGCGGGAGTGGGCGCATCGGCCGCGCCTCGACGCAAGCTACCCGTAGCTGGCGGCGCCGCCGCTATTGGGCCGCCGGAGCGGCGGTTGCGGCGTGTGGACGCGGCAGCGATGTGCGGGCGCGCCGTCGTCGATTTCGGCGAGGCCGCGGCGCTCCGGCACGCGACGGTCGGTGTGGAGAGAGAGGAAGCGTCGGCGGAGTCGGTCGTGGGCGTGGATCTGGACGGCAAGCGGCGGAGCGGCGAGGACGTGCGGCGGCGGCGCCGGCCACCTCCGGCTCGTGCGCGAGAGAGAAGGTGGCATGAAGATTAAGAAAGTGCTTCTCTGCTACATCTTTGATAGCAAAATCCATGGAAAAGATTTGGCGCTTGATGGATCACATTTTTTGTTAGAGTGTTGATGCGAACTTCAATCCCTTGTTTTATCTTTCAACACCAATAGCTTCCATCCCTTCGTCACTGCCTAAGAGATGGGTAAAAGATCGACCTGACAAAACTGTGGTATTGCAAGCAAGCCAAATTTCCTGTTCCTACAGTGTGTTTTGAATAAAAAAAAGAAAGTACTCAATAAATAATTTGTCATAGAAGAATTACCTAGTAACCTACAGTAAGCCAATTTTAAAAATGGAACATAATATTAGGGCTATTCTTAGATAAAATAAGCAATATGAATAATGGAAGCACATGGCAACATCACTTGCAAGCCTAGAGTATATCATCATCTTTCGTTTCCATTAGTCAAAGCAATAAGTTGTCAATATGATCATCATTTTCGTAAATTCTTAGAGTGGGATAGTTGTAGACAAAAAGAAACAAAACGGCGGCACGCCGCGCCCTTGGAGGTAATAAAGAGATGGAACATCCGAATATGTAAAAAAAGAATGGTCAACTCAAGTATGATCTCATCAGTTTGTATAGAATGAACATAAGCCGAAGTAATTTTGACTACAGTTGGTAAGAAATCTGAATTAACAGGGTAATCAAATACATTCACATCATCTGTATGCGCACATTAGCAATTGTAACCTATAGTGTCCACTGCTGTTTCTGAATGAATAAGTGCCAAAAGTGAAAACAAAACTGAAGGTACATCATACCATGTAGACATTGAGGTGTATCCGGCTATATCCGGCTCTCTTAGCTGCACTAAAAGATATAGTTAGCATGTATCCTCCTCAAGCTGTGCTTCATTTCTCTATCTTTTGCATGTAGGTGTGTGTTGCGTTGTAAGCTGCTCTTCCAGCCTCCGTGTATCTTTCGGTCGTTGGTGCTCTGTAATTCCTGGCCGGTTGAGGGCTTTGTTAATTCAAAGCCGGGTTCTTTGAGCCTTTGTTCTAAAAAAAAACCTCATATGTTAGTCCTAGCTATTGATTGATGAACTGAATACAACAAACATCTCATCTGCGACAATTAATGAGAATGAATTATATTACTTTGTGTAAGGATGAAAGTGTAGCATGAATAGCACACTAAATTTAGAATATTACTTAACCAAGCTAAGTCTGTTGGTTGGTTTGAAACAGAGATCTAGCTGATCCGTTGCCACCACTGTTTGATCCGTTCAACAATGGCTATCCTTGGTAATAAATGAGGAACATACCCTTTTTTATAAGTGTTTCGCATCCTGTTGATTAGCCTTTTCTTTTCTTTCCATCCAAAGTAGATGTGATTTCCTAAGGAGCGTATAAGTAAATCAATTTATTTATACATTTTCTAATCACTGCATGATTTAAAATATTACTGTGTTATGCTTACCTCTCCTGAGTTGACAGAAGCTGAATCGTTCCGCGTCCTATTGATGAGCCTTTTCTTTTCTTTCCATCTAAAATAGATGTGTTGTCCTAAGGAGAGTATAAGTAAATCAAATTATTTATACATTTCCTAAGCACTGCATGATTTAAAGTAATTCTCTGGTATCACAGAATCTGATGGTAATGGCGTACCACAGAATCTGATGTTAATGGCAAGAAAACTAATTACTGTGCAGCAAGGGCAGTCATCAAATTAATCCATGGTACTCACCGGTCAGAATTATACTTCTATATGTTCGAACAAAAAATATGCTTCGAAATACCACAGGAGCACCGGTGAATATACAGTATACATCATACAGCTACTAAAGCAAAGAGATGGAACAACACATAGAGATATAAGTCTAACTTTGCAATCAACATGCTCTAGCAGTTTCCATGAACATCAGGAGGCCAAGAGGCATCCAGAATTGCAAACATGCTTCTGGTAAAAAGCTACTTAGTTTGGCTGTCATCAAAATACCTACAGAGCGAATGCCACACAAAACATTAACTTGTACAACACTCATAGGGACACAACATGAAAAATTTACATACCCGGAGTAAGTAAAACCCCCACATTGATGCTACTGTCTTGAACTTGTCTGGAAACGTCAAAAAATATTCAAAAGATGTCAAAAGACGACAAATGACTATATAGCACGAATAGCTAAATGACGCAACTGACATATCCATCCAATGATGTCGATCTAAAGCAAATAGTTTGATGATGGTATATAATGTGTAATGATAGCTAATTATCCAAGCACAAACGGCCAGCCGAAGCAAATGCTAAAGGTGATCAGTCAACACAACGGTAAAACTGTGACAATCATAAGATCAAAGAATAGAGTAGGCATAATTAATCGGCAGGGTTTTGTTTACCTAGCTGGGTATCTTTTTTCTTCGTAAATGTCTGTGGTCGTACCGTGCCCCTGAGGCCATGACGATCAGTACTCATCCATTAATATTGCAAGGGTACCGAGGATGAACTTTTTTCCTGCGCATGATTAACCACAGACGTAGTTCAATAGTAATGAGAAAACAGATTAGAAATAAGCTTTTAGAGTTCTCTTTCTCTCTGCCCCTCTCCCAACCCAAGCTTTAAGTTCGACTTGCATTTAAATGGATGCTTCTTAAGACCCCTACAACTGCTAAGGTACTTCCACCACAAATAGTTCATTTTGGAAAATCCTGTCTAAATAGCTGTCCCTTACAATTGAGCTATTATGCTTGAAGCTAAGAATCATTCGAACAATCGTCTCCTTTGTGTTAACATCCACCAGAATAAAGTGTCTGATGTACATTCAGTTTTCGTTTCATGTCAAAACCAAAATACAGAAATAACATGTAAGCATATTATGCCACACTGTAAAATACCTGCGAGCAGACATAACATGATTTAATTTGGTTCAGAAGGTTCTATAGGCATCAAGAGCATCTTCTTCCTAGGATGTTCAATACAAAATGTCAGACTGAAAAAAGGCCAAACAATAAAAATTACAGTACTTCTGTATTGCTGATGAGTGGCAGAGCAATACATGAATAATAGATGATAGCATGCTAAAAATGATGTAAAATGGAAGTCTACGGAAGTTGCATCAACAACACTACTTCCGAACTACCATATCCACTGAATTAAAATATCTTAGGTAGAAAACATTGTGGGCAAGTAGGTAAGCTGAATTGAAATATCTTAAGTAGTCAACATTGTTAAAACAATAAGATACAACAAATTAAGTACGTATAGTTTTTTAATCGCAGGTTGGAGCAGCAGTAACCAATTGTGAACAATGAAAAGAGCAGAAATCCACCTTATTTTCACGTCTTTGAGCACCAGTAGCCGGGGCAAATGGATGGAGCACCAGTAGCCGGGGCAAGAGGATAAAATATCAGTAGCCGGGGCAAGAGAATAGAGTACCAGTAGCCAGAGCAGTGGATGGAGCAGCGTGCAGGTCATAGGATGGAGCACTGTTCGTAGAGATTATCGAGGTTCAGCCTCGTCGTCCTCCGTGTGTTACAGAAGAAGAAGCACAGGGGAGGTCGTCCCTGCTCGTGCTGCCCGCTGTGGGAGGAGGAGGCGCAGGGGGAGGTCGTGAGTGGAAGGAGATGTCATGGGGGGGGGGAGGGGAAGGAGATGGACGGATTCTTCCTATTCCCTGTCACCGGCACCGAAGGAAACGACCAATAGTGGGTGGCGCTACTGCGCCCGCGCCGTCGTCTCGCCTCGCACGGCCGCCGCGCGACCGACACGTCCGCGGCCTGGACACTCCCGCTCGCGCGCCGCTGCTGAGGAGGCCCGCGTCGAGGTCAGCGGCGGAGGGGCCTTGGAACTTGGCGACCGCCTGGGCGTTGACGGCGAGGAACCGGAGCGCCTCCTCGAGCGTGCCGACGACGGGACCGTAGCTGGGGAGGTCCTCGGCGGCGACGGCGCTGTGGCCGTCGATTTGAGTGCACGCGCGGTTGCTCGCCCTCCGGCGGCGCTCCGAGACGCTTCATGGGTTCGCGGTCTAGACCACGCCGCGGCGCCCGTGCCGACCACAGCTACGGCGGAGAAGCACGGCGGCTCGACGGCAGCGACATGGAGGTAGAGGCGGCCGCGTCGGGGAGGGAGCGGCTGGGGAAGAGGCAGGGTGGGGAAAATGGGGATGATTAGAAAATCTAGGGTTCGGGTTAGGTATTTTATACGGAAGGACCTAATCATAATTTCCGGAAAGTGGAGGTACTTTTTTGCAAAAATATCACGGGCACTGTCCAACACTGTAGCACACTGTCGCTGCTACAGTGCTCGGAGCGCGGATAGGCCGCGGATCCGGCCTTCTTTGATATACTTAGTATGTAATATGCTCACGACGTTTTCTTGGAAGTATACAAATATGGATTTGCTTCACCACTTTCCACGCATGCACACATGGTTTTTAACTAGTCTATCTACATGCTTGTGATGGTACATACAAAGCATACATAAAAAAATCAACTTGTTGTTGTGTCACCAATTTACGTGTGCGTTTAGTTAGTTTGTTTATATGCTTCACATGACATTTTGGACCTATACATAAAAAGAATATAACTTGTTACATGGCTACTTTCCACACGTGCAACAATCTCTTGTTTAAAAAGGAAGAACAAAAGCTTGATGACGTGTGAAGCACTTGTACAATTTGGTGTTTAAGTTCTCATAAAAATAACGCCATGTTTACTGAGCGATGCGTGGGCTTACATGTAGACGTGGTCACTTGGGTGATAAGTCGATCACGGATTACTCGATCTTTTATTTTTCTAAGGTCGAATGTGTTGAAACCCTAGTGGGAACGATAGCCTCGTTGGAGGCATCGGTTACGTGTTATATAGTTGGGAAAAACCCCCAACGTGGTGTTTACAAGATCGTAGGTATACGGGTCGGAGTACTACTCCGTACCCTATACGGTACACATATTACATCATCTAACGGCCCCCCTTAATCTAAACCTTGCAAAGGTTGAGATTACGTTTAAATTCATTTAAGTTTCTAACCGGAAGAGCCTTGGTAAAGCCATCTGCAACTTGATCCTTGCTGGAGATAAACTTGATATCCAATTGATTACTTGCCACTCTTTCCCGTACAAAATGAAAATCAATCTCAATATGCTTGGTGCGAGCATGAAAAACAGGATTTGCAAAAAGATAGGTAGCACCAATGTTGTCACACCATAGACACGGTTTTGCTGTTAACTTAACACCAAGTTCATTGAGAAGAGCTCAACCCATATCAATTCTGTTGTAGCATTTGCTAATGCTTTGTATTCTGCCTCAGTACTGGACCGAGAGACAGTAGGCTGTTTTCTTGCACACCATGATACTAAATTAGGGCCAACAAATATTGCAAACCCACCTGTAGAACGTCGATCATTTGGACAACATGCCCAATCAGCATCTGAAAAAGCACTAAGAAGTGTGGATGATGACTTGATAAATGAGGTACCAATATTCAAACTATCCTTAACATATCGAAGTATGCGTTTGACTGCAGTCTAGTGTATGGTAGTTGGAGCATGTAAGAATTGGCAAACCTTGTTAACAGAAAAGGACAAATCTGGGCGTGTAAGAGTCAAATATTGCAAAGCTCCAACAATACTACTATACTCTGTACTATCATCAGGACCAAGAGGCATACCATCAGTGAGAGACAACTGCTCGGATGAAGAAAGGGGAGTAGGCGCTGGTTTACAACCACGCATACCGACCTTATCAAGTAAATCTGTGGCATATTTTTGTTGTGTCAACAACAAGCCATTATTTATCTTTTGAACCTCAATGCCCAAAAAGAAATGCAACTCTCCTAAATCCTTGATAGCAAACTCACGAGTCAAGTCTTGAAGTAAGGCAGAGATAGCACAATCTGATGAACTAGTAACTATGATATCATCAACATAAATCAGAACGAACACTGTAACATCTGACTTGTTGTAGAGAAACAATGATGTATCAGCCTTAGATGGAACAAAACCAAGAGCACATAATTTTGAACTTAACCTGGAGTACCATGCTCGAGGGGCTTGCTTTAATCCATATAGAGCTTTGTCAAGTTTGCAAATATAATGCGGAGCGTGAGGATTCTCAAATCCTGGGGGTTGTTTCATATACCCTCCTCTTCTAGAACACCATGAAGAAACGCGTTCTTGACGTCTAGCCGCCTTAAACTCCATCCACGAGAAACAGAAAGAGATAAAACAGTTCTGATAGTTGCTATTTTAACGACAGGACTAAAAGTATCTTCGTAGTCAATACCATACCTTTGCTTAAATCCTTTTGCCACTAACCGTGCTTTGTATCTTTCAATAGTACCATCTGATTTATTTTTATGCGATATACCCATTTGCAATCAATCAAATTTTTGTTTGAGCTAGGAGGAACAAGACGCCAAGTCTTGTTATCAATGAGAGCATTATACTCCTCCTCCATTGCGGAACGCCAATGTTGATCCTCAAGAGCTTGCTTCAATGTGCGTGGCTCACCTGTAGAAGAGAGAGACCAAACCTTCTACCATATCTAATAGTTCCATCTTTAAATTGTTTGGGCTGACTTATACCTTTTTGCAAACGAGTGCGGACTCCTGAAGTTTCGGGAGCCACAGGGGGTATCACAGGTGAGCTTGGCGGAGAGGATCCAGGAGACAGATCAGAGGAATCTGTCGCGGAATCAGCATCAGCATCTTCCATGTCAGCGTCGTCCGCAGCAAATCCGGGCAGCGAGCTGGCTGAAGACGCGGCCACAGAAGATCCAGGCGAGCTGGGGTCAGGAGCAGAGGACGGCGTTGGCGTGGCATGCATGTCGACCTCGGGAGCAGGGACGTCAGTGGGAGTGCCCGTGCGTGCACGCTGCGACGTGGAGGCAGGATGCGGCTCGGGATTCCCTCCTGCAGGAGCATCTTCCTCGGGATCAGTGGATCAGAAGAATGTTCAGAGTAATCATCTTCGGGATCGGAGCTAGCTATTTTGTCACTTTCCGAGTCACTTTCAGCAGCATTTTCTGGAGCATTGACATCACCGTTTTCATCGAAATTTTCAGCACTGGCTGTATTTTCCTGCAGCACATTAGTAACAGGCACAATAGTAGACATATGGTCATCATTATTTTGTACACCCACATGAGAGGAATTTGATGAAGATGGTAGAAGCAAAATTTCACTGCGAAGACGGGCACCCGCATTTGGATGTAAAGAAGCAAAGGGAAATATATTCTCATCAAAAACTACATCCCGAGATATATAAACCCGTCCGGTAGAGATATCAAGGCATTTTACCCCTTTGTGGAGGGGACTATATCCTATAAACACACATCGTTTGGAACGAAAAGCAAGTTTCTGTTTATTATAAGGACGAAGATTAGGCCAACAAGCACAGCCAAAAGTGCGTAAAGCATCATAATTCGGTTTGACATGGAGAAGACGTTCTGTGGGAGTTTCATGATTGATGACTTTGCTAGGAAGTTGATTTATGAGGAAAGTGGCTGTGAGGAAAGCTTCGTCCCAGAATTTGAGAGGCATAGAGGCATTGGCAAGCAAGGAAAAACCAACTTCAACAATGTGACGGTGTTTTCGTTCAGCAGAGCCATTTTGTTGGTGAGCATGTGGACATGATACATGATGTGTGATACCAACTTTTTGGAAAAACCCATGCAATTTTTCATACTCTCCCCCCCAATCTGTTTGCATAGTAATAATCTTTCTAGCAAACTTACGTTCAACCAATTGTTGAAAATTAAGAAAGACTTGATAAACATCAGAACGCTTCTTAAGCAAATAGATCCAAGTAAATTTACTAAAATCATCGATAAAGCTTACATAGTATGCATGTTTGCCAACAGAAAGAGGTGCAGGACCCCATACATCAGAGAAAACTTGTTCCAAAGGAACAGTGGAAACACTAGTGGATACAGGATATGGCAATTGATGACTCTTTGCTAATTGACATGCATCGCAAACATATGGATTTATTTCTGGGGAATAAGAGAGATTGTTTTTCCTAAGAATCTGCTGAACCACAAACGAAGAAGGATGTCCTAAGCGACGATGCCATGTAGAAGACGACGGCTTTATTGTGATGAAGGCATGCTTGGAAGACACATCAGAGACGGGCACCAAGGGATATAGGCCACCATGACAGGGACCTTTAAACAGAATCCTTCGTGTGACTTGGTCCTTTATCAAAAAGAAAGAGGGGTGAAATTCCAGAAAAACATTGTTATCAAGTGTAAGCTTATGGACAGACAGCAGATTTTTAGATGCATCAGGAACATGTAGAATATTTTTGAGATGAAAAGAACTATGTGGGGTGTGCAAATAAGAGTGACCAATATGACTAATGTGCATACCTTTACCATCAGCGGTGCGAACACAGTCACGTCCTTTGTACTTGTCATGTGTAGAAAGCTTGTTCAACTCCCCAGTAATGTGATCAGTAGCTCCAGTATCAGGGTACCAATTTGTATCAACACCATAGGACGCAACATGAGCACCTTTGTCACCTTTATTACCACGGTCACTATCATCATCAGAGTCACCTTGATAGCGCCACCAGCAGTCACTAGCAGGGTGACCATGAATCTTGCATATCTGACAAGTAACATCCACATATGGCGTTGGAGCACGACCACGGTACTGACGGTTTCTGCCTTGTCCTCCATCATCACGGCGAGTGCGACGGTCACCACGGTCACCACCATCTCGGCGCCCATCACGACGCCAATCGGACCAATTGTCACGACGTCCTCCATCACGGGTGTCACGCCGGCTATCATCACGGCGATCACGCCAGTCACGTCCATCATCACGCCTATCACGAACTTCACGCAGATCACCTCCACGGCTGCGGGAGCGGTCACTACGGCCTCGGCCAGCTGCATTTGCTGAGGAAACAAAAGGAACAGGCGGCTCATCTGTGCTATCATTGCGCATATCATATGATGAAAGCAGGCCAAAAAGATCATCTAAAGTTGTTGCAGGGTTGCTGTCCACAGCAACAACAAGAGCATTATAAGACGCATCTAAACCATGGAGAAGGTACCCGATAAGTTCATCATCCTCGAGGGGTTTGCCTGCAGCAGCTAGCTCGGACGCGAACCCTTTCATCTTGGTGAAGTATTGGTGTGCGGTCATGGTGTCTTTCTTGGTGTCATTGAGAGCTGAACGGAGGTGCTGCACCTTCGTGCGCGAAGCAGTGGAGAACATACCATTGATAGCAGCCCAAACCTCGGCAGTGGAATCCATCCCAAGTACATGCGAGAGAATATCTGGTGACAAGGAATTCAGCAAAAAACGAAGCACCTGTTGATCACGTGACATCCAGACGAGGTAGGCAGGGTTCTCGACGATGCTCTTCTTCTTCTCCGAGTCCTCAACTTCCAGAGTCTTGGACGGCATGCGATCTGAGCCATCCAACAGGCCCATGACATTTGCTCCACGGAAGGCTGGCAGCACGAGGGCCTTCCACAGCAGAAAGTTGCCCCTTGTCAGTGCTTGAGTCGGTGGAGATCCGAGCGCGGACGCCAGAGAGGGAGTCGATGACGAACTCATGGCGACGGCGGAGAGTCTTGAAGTTGTGTTGTAGTATTCGGGTTTGTTTTGTAGGGCGGCGGCGGCGGCAGTAAAGCGGCAGCGGCGGCAAGATGTGGTTTTTGTTTGTGATGCGGCGGCGGCTACAAGGCGGCGGCGGCAAGATGTGGTTGTGTTCTTGGGTTTTGGCGGCGGCGGCGGCTACAAGGCGGCGGCGGCAATGTTTTATGTGTTTATGAGTTGTGGTTGTGGTCTATGGCGGCGGCGGCGGCTACAGAGAGCGGCGGCGGCGGCGATCTCCTTCGAGGCAGCTAGGTCACGAAGAGAGGGGCTCTGATACCATGTGAAACCCTAGTGGGAACGATAGCCTCGTTGGAGGCATCGGTTACGTGTTATATAGTTGGAAAAAACCCCCAACGTGGTGTTTACAAGATCGTACGTATACGGGTCGGAGTACTACTCCGTACCCTATACGGTACACATATTACATCATCTAACAGAATGAAGCACAATTAATGGAAAGTCACATTTCCCCGGGGGAAAAAAAGTAGAATTTTGCTAATTCTAAACTGCATGACATAAATCTGGGACGTCTAAAATTGCACATAACTTGGCCTAAAACCTGTAAAATGTACGAAATGATGTTGGAACAAGAATATTATGATATTGATCAAAATGCTCAGAAAGCTGTTCAAGATTTAAGAACATTCAAAACAACTTATTAAGGCGATAGAAGTGTCGAAGCGGCGACTGGACTCCGCACAACATGCTTCCTCGACACCCAACTCAAGCTTCCCTCTATCTCTATGTGCACCCTGCTAGAGCTTCCTTCTATGTGATCTTCACTATCAAGTTTTCCGCTAACCGAAACACTAAATGTTTTCTTCTCGCCAGGCTTGGAGAATGCCAGCTTGTCGGGGGTTACATGTATCTTCAGTGACTTGGGCGCTTCCACCTTTGCCATGTACGTTGATGTTGCTGGCCCAACATTCGTCACCGTCCGGTTCACGGTGAAGGGCGTCGATGTCAGTGGCACCATTATGGTCGGGTAGTTGAGCTGAATGCCCTTGACCTTGGGTAACTTTGCACATGTCAAGCTTGAGTTATGCACGATGGTTGCCAAGCCGTGGTCGCCGAGGAGCCAACATATGTAGCCGGCGTAGTCGATGACGTCAAGGTCATACACAAGGCCAGGGTCAGCGGCTCTCACGGGGTTGACATGGCCGGATCCCGTGGCATAGAGGCTTGGCCACCAGTGATGTTGACAGCGTCCGCCGTCGTTAGGATGGCCGACTTTATGGCAGCTGGGGACCAGTCGGGATGCAAGCTCTTGATAAGTGCAGCGACGCCACTAACGTGTGGAGTCGCCATGGAAGTGCCAGATATTATGTTGAAAGGCCCCGGCCTGTGCAACCCCCCATGGAGACTCGGTTTTTGGCGGCCACGCAGCGAGGATGTTGAGCCCAAGTGCCAATACGTCCGGCTTGAGCACCCCCTTGGTGTTAGGGCTATCACCTCGGGAAGAGAACGATGCCACGACTGGGGCCGGATGAACACCAAGCAGTGTGTTGTTGTATGTGAGAGTGGCACCCATGGAGGTGCTCGCCAATGTCTTGAGGACTTCGCCATCAGCTGCCGTCACCTGCACCACACTGGAGTTGTAATTCCGAAGTTCATTAGCGTAGCCATCATAGCAAGAAACCACCACACCAGCTGCTCCAGCGGCCATTATGTCATGGATCATGGACTGACAACGCTAATCTCATCACAAACCACGATCTTCCCAGAGATGGCATTGTTATTGTTATTGTCATTGTCATTGTAGCATTGCCGTTCCTTTTCGTAGTGGAGAGGGTAGAGATTTGAGCTCGACTTCGCCACTTGGGTAAGCGCTTCTCCATCAATACGCTTGCCATTGCCGAGATGAACGGAAGCGCGGAAGCTTCGGTCCACCGAGCCGACACCGACTGTGAGTAACCATGGCGCATCGTTGATGACTGAACCGAACTTCTGGCCATTGTTGCCGGCCCCACAAACCACAATAATGCCTCTAGATACTGCGCTAAAAGTGCCGATGGCCATGGGGTTTTGATCAAAGCTTACGCTTGGACTGCCGATCGAGATCGAGAGGACGTCCACCCCATCCTTGATGGCTGCGTCGATTCCAGCAAGTATGGCAGACACGTCACATCCAAGAACATAGCACACCTTGTACATGGCGATGTGGGCGCCTGCAGCAATTCCAGCTGCAGTGCCTGCTCCTAGGCCATGGTACGACGCACCAATTACGAAGTTCCCAGCTGCAGTGGATGAGGTGTGCGTCCCGTGCCCGATTTTGTCACCTGAGTCATTGTCGCCAACGAGTAGTGACTGGGCACCGATGAGCTTGTTGTTGCAGCGAGCCGCCTTGCACGAGCCCTTCCACTTTGCTGGCGGCGGTGGGATGTCGTGATCGTCGAATGACGGGTGTGGTGCATAGATGCCGGAGTCAAGCAACCCGACAATGACTCCCTTCCCATAGCCAGCGTCGCTCCAGAACCCGGTACCGTTCCGAAGCCCGAGAAAATCCGGTGTGTGTGGTCAGGAGTTGTAGCCTCCGGTCCGGAAATGCGCGAATGAATCCTGGCTTCTTGGCAACAATATCAAGCTCCCCATCAGCAAGCGTTGCGGCGAAGCCACTGAACTGAACACCTCGGTGTAGGAATGGATGAGACGTGGCTCGGCCGATTCGGCAATATGCGAGCTCGGCAAGAAAGACTCGTACCACCGGCCGTATTCATCTTCACCGACATTCGAGGGCGGTGGCTCGACGAGCACAATATAAGTTTGATAGGCAGAGGTTTTTGTGGCATCCTCCTCATGTACCCTTGCAGGATCTGGATTCACAAAGCAGAGTATGGTTGTAGGAGAGAAGGTGGCGAGAAGAGAAGCGACAATAAGAGATTGGCCAGCGATGCCATTGTACAATACCTAGCTAGGCTAGAAAAGAAGATGATAGTGATGCAATGGCCAGCAATGGGGGTTCTTAATTTATACACGTCCTACGAATGACATGGTGTTATCTCTGCCGAATAAATAAATGAGACTATGTGATCTTTCGATATCTGGAGTAATGAATCAGGTTAATTAGGCCAACTGGCTAAGATATGTGCATGGTGGTGTAATCTCGATGCTATACAAACGGTTGTAACTTGCATGTCTTGGTGCAGTATAATCTTTATAAATGTAACAGTAATGCATATGTTAAATACGAAATCTAGAAGCTATCAATACACATATCCTGCTAAATACGCATGTGTTCTTTTCTCTTTACAAATTGGATGTACTTGCATGTCTTGGTGGAGTAGTATGATCTTTCTAAATGTACTATTAATGTGCATAGTGACAAGAAACATCGACGCTATTTATACACGTATCTGGCTGGATATGCATGTACCTTTTCTCTTTACAAATTACAAATTGCTATTGAACCTGATCAGACAGATGCTGCCGTGAACGCTATTGTTTCGTTAAGATTAACTGAACCGGGAGCAATCCTGAAAATCTAAAAAAAAAACTTGACACGCTACTGACGATTCAGAAAATCAGCACGCACGTACTGATTTTCACCGTCAGTAATCACGTCACGCTCCATAGTATAGTGACACGGCAGGTCTACAGGCATAACAGAAGGTAAGCGCTGAGGAAGTGACAGGCTTATTGCAGCGGTTTGAAGCCAACGTGCCTAGTACAGAATGACAGTGTTACAAATACGTGTCGTTCAATATACTAGAACAGTAGTGTCACACAAGGTAGTGATTTTACAACAATTCTCAAACCCGAAGTGTGTCCTAGCTGGATCTTCGCTCTGCTGAGCTGCTGCTTTGTGGCTGCGGATGCAGAGAAATCATGTAGCTAAATGCATGTTAGGTGGAGCTATTCTGGAGCTGGAATGTTACACTAGTATGATGCTGGTCATGGCTGCCAGTTGGCCTGCCATGATGCCAGGCTGAGGCTAGCCATTGCCTTGCTGCAGAGAGAAACAGACCCTCGCCGACCCGTCTTGCAAGCATCTCCCCACCTGGCTTCCGTGCTTGGCCCTTGGGCCATATAAGCTTTGGAGGCAAGTATTTGGCCTTCTCGGCGACTTCTCCTATAGTGTAGGTCACACAAATGGACATGCCTGCTGGAGGGCAATCTGACTGATCCCTCAAATATTACTTGGTTATTTGAGCATCGAGGCCACCAATCATCTTGGTGGCAACAGACATGTCACCCCACCTGTCTTTCTCAGGGGCTTAACAGAAACTAGGTCATTAACTCTGCAGAGAAGAAATGACTGTGAGATTATAGTGAAATGTGGAGCAGATGAAGACTACAATGGACCATAAATAGCTATAACTAGTGCTGTTTTCTCCAATGTTGAACAAAAGCTTGCTAAAACTGAACTGACCAAACAAATAAATATCATGAGATTAACATACACAGTGTCATTTCTATGATTGAACACTAGATTTTGTACAAATTGGACCAACGACCTTAATATGATTCATGATTTGGCTTGACAAGTTAAAATGTTTGGATTTACCACATAATGTTACACCGACACCTAGAAGGAACCAAAATCCAAACCAAAAAACTTGAAAATAATACTCATATTTGAAGCTCCACACATGTTATGCGTGCATATGGTATCAATTTCAAATAAGTGTTAAAAAGAATGAAGAAAGATTAGAATCAAACCAGATTCTCTAAGCACAAAACTGAAAAATACAATGAATTTACCGGACATTAAGCAAGAAAACAAACAAACTTAACTCTTCAGATGTCCCTTCTGCTCCACATACTGTGCAGCATCCCATAGATGCGCTTTCAGGAATTGGAACGATATATAAGGCGAAAAGTCATCATTGGAGCGTCCCACGCCTTGAGGAAGCAGATCTGGTAAATCGCACCATTTCAAACAAGAAACCCAGAGAAGTGAAATCATTTAAAACTCTATGCATGTTCACTTGTCGTGTCAAAATGAACCAACTGCCCGCAGCATGAAAATAGTTCCCAGGATCGAACAAATCAATGAAAAACAAAAGAATCGTCCAAACACTTAGCAAGAAAGAAGAATAAATAAACTCCTCAGTTGTCCCTTCTGCTCCACAAAATGTGCAGCATCCATTGGATGCTGCTTTCAGGAATTGGAACGATATATGATGTGAAATGAGTCATCACTGGAGTGTTCCACACGATAAGGAAGCAATCAAATATGTTGCAGTACTTCCATCCAAACTAAACATAGAGCAATAAAATCTCAACGGTTCTTCTCTTCTTGGTGGTGTGTGTTTGTGTTTGTGTTGGTTGCTTGGTTTGCCGGAGTGTGCTGCTGGCGTCCCTCATGTTTCCTGACAATCGGCCATTGGGCCTGTATCTTGGTTTTCGCCCGGTTTTCTCTGATTAACCCGGAAAGTCTCTGCTTAATTAATAGACTGAGGCATAAGCCTCCGTTTATAAAAAAAATCAACGAACGGTTGGCAGCATGCAAATAGTTCAAGAATCAAACAACTCAAATTAAGACTGCCGAAATAAAAAGAATTCTCCAAGCATTGGCGAGAAAAAGCGAATTAAACTCCTCAGATGTCCCTTCTGTTCCACATAATGTGCAGCATCCATGGATGTGCTTTCAGAAATTGGAACGATATATGAGGCAAAATAAGTCATCACTGGAGTATGCCCCGCTATAAGCAAGCAACTCAATACCTGCACTACGTCAAACTAGAACTATAGACAAAAGGGGTAATATCTGAAGCACTGCACGCATTTGCTTGCGGTGTCGAATTCAACCAAACGTGTACAGCATTCGACAGTTCGGAAATAAAACGAAATTATCAAGAGTGAAATAACTCCTCGGATGTCTCTTCAGCTCCACACACTGTGCACATCCCGTGAAATGAGCATTCATCAGTTCATCACTGGATCTACCTGTATTCTGGCTTAAGGAAGCAGATTCGATACAGTGTGATATGCAACTCGTTACTGCATACTATGAAATGAATCTCAGATCGCCGATATATGGCAGCAAATAGATCACAGTAGGGCCTAGAAAATGAAAACTTAATCACCCGAGATGAACAATGGGAAGGAACGCATCTAGATTCTAAACTGATGTTTCTAGGGTTTATGCTGAGTGAAGTGGGAGGAAGGACGTGGTACCATTCGGGCGTAGAGGTTTTCCGCCGGGTCCGCAGACGCTTGGAGGCGGCCGGCCGTCACCCGGCGTTTAACGCGGCGTCGCTGTCACGCCCACCCGCCGCCGCCGCCGCCGCGCCCAGACGAACGACACAAGGCTCCATCAGGACCGAGAGAAAAAAAGACACAGCAAATGGTCAGCCTAAGTAGGCCCGCGAGGCGAGGCCCATGGGCCTGGTAATACGTGAGCTCTGCGCGGAAGCGTAAACCTAGTCGCCAGCTCTTGCCTGAAATTTCTCGTCTTCCTTGCTCCTGAGATTGAATCACCACTGGCCGGCGACGATGACCAAGGCGTCGAGGGCAAGAGCCACGGCGAAGGGTCGTGGCCTCCCGGAGGAGATAGTCGTCTGGGAGATCCTCGTCCGCCTCCCTCCTCCGCTGCCGCGCCGTCTGCGGCGCCTGGCGACGCACCACCTCGACCCGCCTCTTCCTCCAGGCCCACCACCGCCACCAGCCCTCCCTCCCCATCGTCTCCGGCTCCGAAGACATCGGTCGACACAAATACATCATGGCCTTCGATCACCGGGCCGCCGGCGCCCAGCTCCAACCCGTCGCCAGGCTTAACGACTCCCTATATGTGGAGGCCTCTTGCGATGGCCTCCATGGCACGACGACTGCCACCCGCTTCTCCGTCTGTAACCCGGCCACGCGTCAGCATGCTCCCCTCCGGCAGCTCTCGGGTTTCGGTCTACTGGGAATGTATGCGCACCGTCCAACCGGCGAGTACCGGCTATTGCTACGTCAGACTCTCAGAGATCAAATTCGCTGCTACGTCTTCGTGTTGGGCTCCGACCAGCCGCCGAGGTACCTTAGGGAGATAGAGGTGGCGTCACCAGCTTCCTTCAACAAACCTGTTCTGTTCCGTGATTGCCTGCATTGGTACCCAGTGCATTATAAGCGTGATCCACAAGATCGGGCCGGAAGTAAAGCGATCATTGTATTTGACACCATATCTGAGTCGTTCCGACATATGAATGCTCCAGTTGTTCACGCCAATTCATATATCTTTGAGATGGATGGCACGCTTGGCATCTATGCTACAAGGACACCATGAGAATTGTTGATATATGGATGTTACGGAACTACGAAAGCGAGATTTGGACGTACAAGCACCGAGTCAGATTGCCGGTCGGAAAAATCAAGGAGCGGTTTGGTCGATGGTCGAACAATTGGTATGCCAGCGTTCACTCGGTGGATGGTGATATCATGTTGCTGGTCAATCTAGGTCGGTGGATGTTTCACGTTGATATTAAGGGCAATCTGGTTCACAGCTTCCATCGTGATGGCCAACATGTGTATGCTTGTCAAACTCGGTTGAAACAAACCCTTGTTTCGCATACCTTCTTCACGACACTGGAAGGTTATGGTGTAAACACTTCGCCTTTCGTCTGAAGGCTGTTGAGTGAGTTGGTTGGTTCTTCTCAACAATCTAGTTGTCATTATCGTCATGAGTCTTCTATGAATTACATAAGTGTGAGCTTGTTGGTTTCTTCTCCTTAGTAGCAATCTATTACTTGAGCTGCAGAATTGACCTTAGTATTTATCTTAATAGTCAATATTTGGGTAGTTTCAAATTCAACCATTTGTTTCATTCAACTTCATTTTATGAGTATACGGGTTAAAATTGTGACAACAGTGAGGGTGACGTACTGACGTGACGTGCTGACTGGGCTGTTGTTTTGCGGAGGAAAAGTTGAATGTGGGACCATTCAGACCTTTTCTAACGCGTCAGGTGATCAGAATTTTGCGTGTAGTCTGTCCTCTGTGCGCATATACTGAAGTATTCATGTTGGTTACTTTAGTGTAAGCTGGAAGATTGAACACCTCGTTAGAAATTTGTTTAAGACTGCAGCTTTCGTTCAACGAAATACCAACCTGAGAAATTGATATTTTCTTCGTGGGAGTGTGGGACCGAACCTGCAGCAGCAGCTGCTGCTACAGATCAACTCTGATCGACGGCGACACTGCGTATTCGTAGCACCTATAGGCTATAGCTGACATCTTTTCTGGGTGTGGTGGTGTTACAACAAGAGTTCATCTTTCCTAGAGAACAACAACACTGCATTTTTGCTGCTGCAACCTCTTGATTAGAAAGGAAGCAGAAGAAAATGTCTTACGCTCCAGTGACCATACACATGTGAACCACTGGTAAAATTTGTTGTTTAAGGTCTCTTAAAATTCACGACATGTTTACTGAGCGGTGCGTGGTCTTTACATGTAGCCTTGACTCGTCAGATTACTCGATAGTTTTTCTACTGTCCGATAATAAAGAGCAATCAGTGAAAAATTCACATTTCCTTGAAAAAATAGGATTTTGCTAATTCCAAACGGCATGTCATAAATCCGGATCGCCTAAAAGTGATAACTTAGCCTGATATTCGTAAATGTGATTTCTAATCTGCAGTGCTAGTGATGTATACGAGAGTGTTGTTGAGACGAGAATATTCAATGTTATGACTTATGATATATTGATCTGAATGCGCTCAGAAACTTGATCAAGATTAAGCACCATTTGAAACAACTTATTATGTGAATATAAGTATCGAAGCGACGATCGGACTCCACACAACATGCTTCCTCGACACCCAGCTCAAGCTTCCCTCTAGGTAATCTCCTCTATCCAGTCTCCCCCTCACCGACACGCTGAATGTTTTCTTCTCTCCAGCCTTAGAGAACACTAGCTTTTCCGGGGTGACTTGTATCTTCAGTGACTTGGGCGCTTCCACCTTCGCCGTGTACGTTGATGCTGCTGGCCCAACGTTCGCCACCGTCCGGTTCACGATGTAGGTCATCACTGTCGGTGGCGGTGTCGTCAATGGATTTGTCAGCGGTACCATTATGGTCGGGTAGTTGAGCTGAATGCCCTCGACCTTGGGTATCTTTGCACATGTCACGCTCGAGTTATGCATAATGATTGCCAAGCCGTGGTCACCGTAGAGCGAACATATGTAGCCGGCGTAGTCACTGAAGTCAAGGTCATACACAAGGCCAGGGTCAGCGGCTCTCGCGGGGCTCACTTGCCGGAGCCTGTGTCAAAAAAGGATGCTTTCTCATGCATCTCATCCAAGATAGAGCCGCCGGTGCTATTGACCGTGTCCGCGGTCGTCAGGATGGCCGACTTGATGGCAGCTGGTGACCAGTCGGGCTGCCAGCTCTTGATAAGCGCTGCGACACCACTAACATGTGGTGTTGACATGGATGTGCCGGATATGATGTTGAAAGGCCCCTGTGCAGACTCTGTTTTTGGCGGCCATGCAGCGAGAATGTTGAGCCCAGGTGCCAATATGTCAGGCTTGAGCACACCGTTGTTGTTAGGGCTTTCACCTCGGGAAGAGAACCATGCCACGACCGGAGCCAGATGGACACCAAGCAATGTGTTGTTGTATGTGAATGTGGCACCCGTGGAGGTGCTCGCCCATGTCTTGAGGGCTTCGCCATCTGTCGCGGTCACCTGCACCATGCTAGAGTTGTAATTCTGAAGAACAGTGGTGTAGCCCCTAGTTTCATCGTCAAACAACACCACGCCAGCTGCTCCGGCGCCCATTATGTGATGGATTTTGGACACCTGATCCTTTGGGTTTAGTTCCTTGCAAACCACGATCTTCCCGGAGATGACACTGTTATCGTGAGAGTCATCGTTGCAGTCTTGCTGTTTCTGTTCATAGTGGAGAGGGTAGAGATTTGAGCTCGACTTGGGCACCTGGGTAAGCGCTTCTCCGTGGATCCTCTTGCCATTGCCGAGATGAACGACAGCTCCGAAGCTTCAGTCCACTGAGCCAGCAGCTACTGTGATCAACCATGGCGCGTCGTTGGTGACCGAAGCCCACTCGGGGCCATCATTGCCGGCCGCGCAAACCACGATGATGCCTTTGGACACAGCGTGGAACGTGCCGATGGCGATGGGATCCTTATAAAAGCTTAAGATCGTGTGGTCGCCGAGTGAGATCGAGAGCACGTCCACCCATCCTTGATGGCCGCGTCGATCCCGGCCAGTATGGCGGACTCGTCACAATCATCGGTTGTGCACACCTTGTACATGGCGATGTGGGCGCCTGCAGCAATTCCAGCTGCGATGCCTCCCAGGCCATGGTACGATGCACCACTGACGAAGTTCCCAGCCGCTGTGGATGAGGTGTGCGTCTCGGCTATTTTTTTAAATAATACATTTTTTTTACAGAAATTCGATGAATATTACGCGGATTGAGACTATTTGAAAAATAATACACCCTAATTCGCGGCCTGGACGATTAGTACTTATCGTTTAGGGCCTAGACGATAGGGTCGTCGTCCGTTGAGCACCTACTCGTCGGCGCCCCGGACGATTAGGACTTATCGTTTAGGGACTGGACGATTAGTCCCTATCGTCGGGGACTGGACGATTAGTCCCTATCGTCTGTGCCGTGAATGACTGGTGCATGCATCCCCGCGTGCGTTGCTCACGTGAACGATATGTCCGTGCATGCGTGTGCTAGTGCGGCCGTGCGTGCGTCTGCTTCAGCCTTAGGTCCACGTCGCCCGTGTACAGAGCAGAGAGCACGCCTAATCCATGCAGAGAGCTTTGGGCCACAGTGGTTGGGTGATTAATTCATCAGTAGTCGGTAAATCTTGCCGCCTAATCCATGCATGATGCATCCACGCGTCGCCCGTATACAGAGCAGAGAGCACGCCTACTCCATGCAGAGAGCTTTGGGCCACGGTGGTTGGGTGATTAATTCATCATTAGTCGGTAAATCTTGCCGCCTAATCCATGCATGATGCATCCACGCGTCGCCCGTGTATAGAGCAGAGGCTAATCCATTCAGAGAGCTTTGGGCCATGGTGGTTGGGTGATTAATTCATCATTACTCGGTAAATCTTGCCGCCTAATCCATGCATGATGCATCCAGGCGTCGCCCATGTACAGAGCAGAGAGCACGCCTAATCCATGCAGAGAGCTTTGGACCACGGTGGTTGGGTGATTAATTCATCATTAGTCGGTAATCTTGCCGCCTAATCCATGCATGATGCATCCATGCACGTAGGGTAGCTCTGTAGCTGCATCGTATTTCTTTTCTTTGCCATGTCAGTGCTTATCGTCGGGGGCCTGGACGATTAGTCCCTCTATCGGCCGCCAGACCCAAGACCTGATCGTCCAGGCCCCCGACGATAGGCACTAATCGTCTAGGCCCAAATTAGGGTGTATTGTTTTTGAAATAGTCTCAGAACGCGTAATATTCATCGAATTTCTGTAATAAAATGTATTATTTAAAAAAAATAGATGCGTCCCGTGCCCCTCTTTATCGCCTGAGTCATCATCACGAACAAGTGACTGGGCACCGATGAGCTTGTTGTTGCACCGAACAAGTGACTGTAATGCATATGTTGGTACGAAATCTTGAAGCTATCAATATGCACATATGGTGCTAAATATGCATGTGTGTGTTCTCTTTACAAATGGATGTACATACAGTTCTTAGTGAAGTATGATCTTTCTAAATGTACTGTATTAATGTGCATATGGTTACTCTCTCCGTTTAGGTGTAAGAGCAAGGCTAATAGAAGAGCCTGCTGCCGGCTGTATAGTTGAGTCATGTCATCTAAAGCCCATGTAAAAGTTTACTCATACAGTACAATAAGTTGGCTGTAGATTGGCTGCTAGATTAGCTAAAATATTAAATGATCAATGTGGGGGAAGCAAGAAAACACACACGGATTGGTGGAGGTAGTGTACCGCCGGCATAAAAGCTAGCACACGGGCTGCATGCAGACTTTTTCTTCTTGTTTCCCGTGTACAGCCGGGCTGTATGCATCGCGCCCGCTCCAGTCTCTCTCTCCACTTATCACTACCCCTCATAAAATTTTGCTGACATGGCACATGTTAAAGCCAGCTGACTAGGGCTATTGTACTTGCTCTAAGGCCTGCTACAGTCAGCGTTGCGACCAAGGCACACGGTGATACGACCAGAGAAAAGCTCCAACAATTTGCTACAGTCAATCGGTCTTCGGTAGTTAATGAACATCAGCCAATCGCTTGCGTCAAAAGCCGTGGGGCCTTTGCATGCAGGAGTTACAAATACACGCCGGTCAATGCAGAACAGCTGGTGAACATACGTGGTGTTTGTGTTGGTTGCATGCAGGTTCTTCTCTTCCCGATGGTGTGCATGTGTGGTGTTTGTGTTGGTTGCCAAATTGGCCAGGGTGCCCTGTTGGAGGCTGTTGTGTTCCATGACAATAGGTCATTGGGCTTGTATCTTGGTTTTCGCCCGGATTTTCCTAATTAACCGGGAAACTCTCTGCTTAATTAATAGATTGAGGCGTAAGCCTCTGTTAAAAAAAATCAATGAACTGTTGGCAGCATGCAAATAGTTGAAGAACCAAACAACTAAATTTAAAACTACCAAAATAAAAAGAGTTCTCCAAGCATTGGCGAGAAAAAACGAATTGAACTCCTCAGATGTCCCTTCTGTTCCACACAATGTGCAGCATCCGTGAATACTGCTTTCAGGAATTGGAACGATATACGAGGAAAAACAAGTCATCACTGGAGTATGCCCCGCTATAAGCCAGCAATTCAGTACAATGCATTATTTCCAAACTACAACTATAGATAAAAAGGGACCATATCTGAAAGCACCACACGCATTTGCTTGCAGGTATCGAATTCAACCAAATGCCGACAGCATTTAACAGTTCTGAAATCAACCAAAAATCTCAAAGAGCGGCACTGAAATGAGAAGAGTTCACCAAGCATTGAGCCACTATTAAACAAACAAACAAGCTGAACTCCTCAGATGTCTCCGCAGCTCCCAGCAGCGTGCAGCACATTCGAGCTTAAGGAAGCGATTCGACAAAGTGTGACTGTGACATGCATAAACGAAATGAATCTATGAGAATCCCTAACAAATTCGAGGAAATAGATAGAATCTGGTAGCGCGCGGATCACTACGAACTTAACCACACGAGATCAACAATGGGAAGCAACGCATCTGGATTCCAGACCGATGTTTCTAGGGTTTATGCTGAGTGAAGCGGGAGGAAAGACGCGGTACCTTTCGGGCGTAGAGGTTTTCCGCCGGAGTCGCAGACGCTGGGAGGCGGCCGGCCATCACCCTGCGCGTACCGTTGCAACGCCGTCACGCCCAGTCGCCCACCCGCCGCCGCCACCGCCGCCGCCCAGACGAACGACACACGATTCCATCAGGACTGACAGAAAAAGACTTCAAGCGAAATATAGTCAGCTTAAGTAGCCCCGCCAGGCGGCTGGGCCTCACCAGGGTCAAGCAATACGTGAGCTCTGCGCGGAAGCGGAAACCTAGTCGTAGCTCTGGCCTGAAATTTCCCCGTCTCCGTTGTTCCTGAGATTGAATCCCCACTGGCCGCCGGCGGCGACCATGACCAAGGCGTCGAGGGTGAGAGCGAGGCCAGGCGGCCTCCCGGAGGAGATAGTCGTCTGGGAGATCCTCGTCCGCCTCCCTCCCAAATCCCTCCTCCGCTGCCGCGCCGTCTGCCACGCCTGGCGAAGCGCCACCTCAACCCGCCTCTTCCTCGAGGCCCACCACGAACGCCAGCCCTCCCTCCCCATCGTCTCCGGCTCCGAACACAGCGGTGGTCACCACAAAAACATCCTGGCCTTCGATCACCGGGCCGCCGGCGCTCAGCCCCAACCCCTCGCCAGGCTTAACGACTCCTACTTATGCGTGGAGGCCTCCTGCGACGGCCTACTCGTCCTCTCCAAGTGCGGCATCACTCGGGACCGCTTCTCCGTCTGTAACCCGACCACGCGTCAGCATGCTCCCCTACGTCAACTCTCCTCGGATTTCAGTGTATTGGGAATGTATGCACACCGAACAACCGGCGAGTACCGGCTATTACTGCATCAAACTCTCGCAGGACAAATGTGCTGCTACGTCTTCGTGTTGGGCTCCGACCAGCCACCGAGGTACGTCGGCGTGCTAGAGGTAGCAGCACCAGCTTATTTAAACAAATCCGCCCTGCTCCGTGGTTGCCTGCATTGTTACCCGGTGCATTATTGCCATGACCCACAAGAACGTCCGACCGCAAGCAAAGTGATAATTGTATTTGACACCACATCGGAGTCGTTCCGACATATGCGTGCTCCGGAGTTTGTTCCCGCCAAGGCAGATATCTTTGAGACGGATGGCACGCTTGGCATCTGCAAGTTGTTGATATATGGATATTTCGGAACTACAAAAGCGAGGTTTGGATGTACAAGCACCGAGTCAAATTGCCGGTCGTAAAAATCGAGGAGCGGTTTGGTCAATGGTTCAACAGTTGGTATGTCAGCGTTCACTCGGTGAATGGTGAAATCATGTTGCTGGTCAATCATGGTGGGTTGATGTTTCATGTTGACATTAAGGGCAATCTGGCTCACAGCTTCCATCGCGATGGCCAACATGTGTATGCTTGTCGACCTAGCTTGAAACAAACACTTGTTTCGCATAACTTCTTCACGACACTGGAAGGTTATGGTGTAAACACTTCGCCTTTCGTCTAACGACTGTTGAGTGAGTTGGTTCTTCTCAACCATCTAGTTGTCATATCGTCATGAGTCTGCTATGAATTACACAAGTATGAGCTTGTTGGCATCTTCAGTTCTTCTCCTTAGTAGTCAATTGTTAGCAATCTATTTCTTGAACTACGGAATTGACCTTAGTTTTTATCTGGTGATTTTCTTAATAGTCAATATTTGGGTGTTTTCAGTTTCTGCCCTTCGTTGTAGCTGAGGCATATTTTCCTCTTTGTCGACATGAAAAGCTACATCTGATTTTTAGAAGACATTGAGCTTGGAGCTCTACTCTTAAATTAAATGGTTGAATCATAGTTTCAGTTCTCAATTTAATTTTCTGTTATAATTGATTTTTATTCATGCATCAATTGCATATGGTTAGCTGTGTCTTGCGGAGACTAATAAGCTCACTATTTTAGCAATTATTTGACATGATTATACTTGTCTCGTTCAAAAGACTGGTGGTATTTCTAGAGAAGACTGGCCCTGCACCATGAACTGAAAAATCTTTGGCCTGTCCTTCCATCCTTAAATAGTTCTTTCCGTTGAACTGTTTGGAGTGATCTCTTATTATTTCCCTTTTGGCTGCTAACCATTTTAAGTACTAATGCTTCATGCAATGTACAATCGGAACGTTAGTTCGAGAAACAAAACTTGCGTACTAATAAGCACAAAATTCGTTTGTCATGGTCAACAGTACAACCGTATCATCTGCCATTGCAGTGTAGGTAACATTTAGGCTTGAGGAGGTAGTCCTCAAGACCTAAACGTTGTCGGTTTAGTTGGCTTTATTAATTTAAAGTTGGACAAGTTATGTTGTTCTTTTAAAAACATTTAGGCTTGAGGAGTGTAATAAATAAGCTCGTGCAGTTGGATAGCTAGAATCGGAAATGGTTATATATAGTACTCCCTCCGTTCCACAATATAAGATGTTTTATCTTTTATCCATATTCACATGTACACAAATGTATGTAGACATACTTTAGTTGTATGTTCACTCATTTTTGTGTGCATGTGGACAACATGTGTAACATCTAAAATATCTTATATTTAGGAACGGAGGGAGTACTCCCTCTAATCCGTTTTAAGTGTTGGGGAGAAACAATTAGCCCAGTACAAATCAGGCATACAGCTCACCACAGTTAAACGGATTGGAGGGAGTAATACTTTTGTAGAAAAAAGGCAGCGCAACCTGAACATCTATGAATACCTTTCAGTTTGTGTATGAGCTCCTTCCTGACACCATTTCTCGGTTGGATTGTTGGAATGGTATGGTTTCTTATTGTTTCACTTTACATGCCAACTTTGTAGGAGAAACAACACTTTTGTGTCTACAGCACCGGACCAATCGTGTACAATTGTAGAAGTGAGCAAGCACTGTGATCATCTGCTGCTAGCTGTATGTGTTATCTGCCACTTCAGGGTAACTGCTCTCATCGGCGGACATTGATTTAGGCTTGCTCAGCGTTAGTTATTTGTGACTGGCGCTTCACCAATTCAGCACACGGCGAGCGGGAGAAATAAACTGGTGGTGATGAAATATTTAGAGAGCCTGCCTGGTTACAAAATTTATGCACAGATGTAGTATATGCATGGGTTGAGCATCCATGCTTAACTACAGACCTAGCGTGTGCACCATACGAATCGGGCAGACGCACGAGGTGTTCATTGGCCGGCACGACTTTGCCGGAAACTGGAGCATATTCAGCGTTTCATCATGAGCCGGATCCAGTGACTAAGTCACACCAAAACAATTTCTTTTATTGCAGGCTTTATTAAACGGGAAAGAATTTCTATCTGACTGCACCAGTTAGGAAAAAAAATGGTCCAATATCAAAAATGGAACAGAGGCAGTTTATTGCTACGTCACAATTGCTGAGCAAGTTCATGGGAAACAACATTCACATACTAATCAATATGAATGATAGTTTTGTTCGAAATTGGTGGTACAGTATTTTTAAAATCCATGGCGCGTGTACTTTATTACTTACATACATTTGACATAGATTGCTCCCTTAAAACAGTAACTTATTGGCCAGTTACCTGATCATCATTGCCTTGGCCAGCGATACGACAAGCTGAGACCTCGGGTATCTTGCAAGTTCCTCCTTCAAGCAGCCCTCTAGGCTCCAACGCTTCTTTGGGGTCTTCACAAATTCATCCATCACTTCTCCAAAATGATGTATAGCTATTGGCTCAGACGCGGCCCTTAACTGGTTCACCAACCAACCTTGCAGTGACGTCGGGATTGTTCAGGCTGCTTGCACGGTCGTGCACCCGCATTTCACTAACAGAAAAGGAGCCCTGTTCTTGAATGATCTCCCTCAGCTCTTCGTCGGAAGGTCCATACAGAGGCACGTAGAAAGAATTAAACTTTGCTTTGTTGATCACGCCCTGTCACTCGTGGCACAAGACCATAAGTTCGAATAAGTGGGTTCGTTTGGAAACCAATAGATCGACATAATAGAAAATAATAAGAGAAAATGTACCTATGAGGTCATGACACTTAGACTCTTAACAAACATTTCCCACATGTGAGAGAATATGGAAGTGCGATCATCACAATGGTTCCTTACAAGAGAACCAAACATCCGACCTCGTGGGACTACTTCTTTGGCTCTCAACTCCAAAAAATGACTGAAATCCTTCTTAAACTGATGGGCATAAGCCTCACTGACCATAGGGAGTCGTTCATGCCTAGCATACTCATTAACATTATATGCAGGGACCCCGTTCCTCATTAGATCTTCAGGGGCCTATAACGATAAGGATTTACTTACAAATCGACAAGTTACCAATGAATCAAATCCATGGGGCAGTATCAAACTCACACCTCCGAGAGCCAATTCAGGCTATTGGACGAGCAGAAAAGATGGAAGGAGCCACTATTGAAAAGCCTCCTATAAAATGACCCCTGTATGATCCCAACGGTCACAAAAACATGCATGTTGCTTTGACATAGTGTGACCAGACTCTTCACCATTGCGTTGAAGTCATTACTAGGTAGGTCATTGAGAAGCATTGTACTTTTGCCCAAAATGCCACGCAAAGATAACCCCTATGATTACCAATTCTTGTTGTATATGGAAGAAATTTGCAATACGATTGTGAGCAAATGATATATAGACTACGCGTTCTCTTCCTCAGAGGAGGTTTCCCCGTCGGCGTCAGTCATCGTCGTCCTCGGCATCATTGGTGAAGGTTGGCTGGCCAGACCCCGAGGCCTCGCCAGCGTCGGCCTTGTAACGCTTGGGTCGTGGGGCACTGACACCCTTGAGCTCCTCCTGGATGTGCAACCTCATTTGCATACGGTCTGCACGCACAGTCTCGAAGAAGGTCGCAATGGACTCCTCCACCAAGCCGTGCTCCTCAAGCTCCTACGCTGGTCGAGCTCCTCAAAACAACCTAGGTCGACCAATGACGACGACGACCCAGAAGCAATGTCGTCGACTCCGACCTAGGGATGGAATCCAATAAGGAGGCGACATAGTTGTGGGGACTGCTCCATTGGCGTTGGGATTGCCTCCGACCACGAGCCAGAGGAGGAGGGAACGGCAGAGGTGGAGTCACGCGCGGGGGCGCGGCGCTTCCTTTTCACCATGGGGTATCGAATCTTATAAGGGAGTTTGGACTGGTAGCTAGCCATTGCTGTCGCCGGCTGCACGTCAATTATGCATGATTTATACACAAGAATGCGGGGAGGCGGGAAACCGGCAAACCGACGGGAAACGGAGGCAGGAAGATAGTAACGCCACATAATAACTGTTCGGTAACTGCATTTTACGATACATATACGCGTCGATCGAAATTAACGCTAAAGGAAAAAAATGGGCAACCAAATTGTACCTAGAAATAGGTACACGGTTGAACTACACACAATTTTCTCATAATAAAACGTGTGGGATCTACATACACATACACACCATTCATATTTTTGAGTCGTGTGTGAATGATTGCACACGGTTATATAAATGGAATCGTGTGGGATAGTTTGCCCGTGAATTATTCAAAGAAACGCCGCACACGGCTCGGCTTTTTAGGGGTACGGAAGGCTCCACATGTGTGGGTCCTTACATAGTCCGATAATTTTTGTGTACTAGTGATGGTTAATGTTGTGTAAACTTGCACTACCAATAATTTTTCAGCATTTTCTTCAAATTTCCTTAGACTTGTGAGGCCTTCCGCAAACACAGCCTAGTGGGATAAACAACGTGTCTACCAACTTTCAAAAAATAAAACGACGTGTCTACCACGTTGTAACGTGTTTTTTCGACCCTGTTTAGTTGGTGCAGTATCTAATTTAGATTGTTTTGTATGGTAGGTGCGCGCGGCTGTTATGTCTTGTAACCAGATCAATATATATATATACGTGAGGGACGCCACCGTTTGGGTTGTGCGATCCAACACCCCCGACCAACTAGTACTCTCGTTGCTTTTCTTTTCACATACTCCCGGGAAACAATGGAGGCGATGAACCAATACGATAACACCCTGACCCACATCACCCACCTCCACCCTCTCCACCTCGAGGAGGTCACCGCCGGCGCCACCGACTCGCCGCCCGCGTGCCACGCCTGCGGCTTCCTCTGCACGGACTCCTCGATCTACCGTTGCGCCCCGTGCCGCTACGCCATGCACACCGCGTGCGCCCGCGCCGCGAGGACGCTGCAGCACACGGCACACCCCGACCACCCGCTCTCCTTCCGGCTCGCGCCACCGCCACCGCACAAGGACGAGTATCGTGGGTGTGACGCGTGCAGGAGCGCCATCACCGGGCCCTCGTTCCGCTGCGAGCCGTGCGGGTTCGACCTGCACCTCCCGTGCGCCGGGCTGCCGGACGCGGTCACCGTGCGCGCGCAAGCTCCAGTACGAGGACCCGTTGAAGGAGGACCCTGGCTTTCCCTCGCTCTCCACATGCGACGTGTGCAGTGAGGGGTGCAGCACCGCGCAGTGGTTCTACGAGTGCTTGAAGTGCAGCTTCGTGGCCCACGTCGGCTGCGCCGTGCCGGAAATGGCGGCGACCATTCTGTATCCGGCGATCGACGTGGGTGAAATACAGAAGGCAGCCGCAGAGGCGGCGGAGGCGGCGAACACGGCGGCGCTGCTGCAACAGTACCAGCAGCAGTCGGCGCTGCTCAGAGCGCAGCAGTCGAGCGCATTCGCGAGGAACGCCGCGTGCATCTCGGCCGGGCGGAGCTTGGCCGGGCTGGCGTCGGACAACACGCAGGTAAAACTCTATGCAATGCATGCTCAACACACTTTACGTACGTACGTAGTAAGTACTTCGTTTCCTTCTCCGCTGATGCCACCTCCTGTTCAGGGCAGGCACATGAAAATCTTTACTCCACCTTGTAAAGTTATTCATATTGATATTTTAGACGTACTAATTTATTTGAAAATTTATTCGAAACTGTAAGGGAAACACATTTAAAGATGTTCCTGTTGCCACTAAGATGGTATGAAAGCTAGCTTCTCACAATATTTTCCATGCAATTATTTCGCCTCTCTAGTTAATAGATAACAATCTTGACCCTGTTAAAAGATCTTCGAAGTAGTACTATTCGTCACACGTTTGTTAATAGTAGCATACTCCCTCCGTCTCAAAATAAGTGAAATCTAAGACACTTATGGGGTTTAATTCTTGTTTACATCTGTACACGTACTTATAAATTTGGATTATTACATATTTAATCTAGCGAACAGCAAAAACTGATTCAAACTTTTCCGTTTCTGCACAGCTTCGATCATACTACCCAAAGATTTGACGTCAGAATTATCCATTGACCAAGTCAGATGTTTCGTGTGGCCACATCATAAACATCAGATTGGATTTCTGTCATTGTGTTGTGTTTATTGCATGATGTTAGTTTGCTACTTGTTGAACTACCTTTTGTTGTTGTCGGCATTTTGCTATATACATGTAAGGCTGGTAATCTCCGCATGACCTTCTACTACAAGCTTTTCTCCTAAAATCTCAAAACAAGTTGTGTTGTTGAGATATTTCTTGTACTTTTGTGTTTTATTCCTGTGACGCGATCATGGTCAAGCTATTTATTAATAACATGTTTTTCCATGCCCACCTCCAAAATACTCTTTACTTGTACCTATATCTCCCGAATTAATAAAGATTATGTGGGAAAACAATCATGGGTCAACACGAGATTATTACTGAATCAAGGCTGATAGCAAGTAGGTATTTAGTTTTTTCTTCAATGGACATAGTTTATCAATATTTTGAGAGAGAAGAATCTTCTTTTAACAGCTGAAGCCATGCCTAAAAAATAACATAACACACCAGCCTTGCATACACAATGGTGCGTGAAAAATAATAATTGGCCAACATGAAATGATCGTTTAATCAAGGCTGACAAGAAGTAGTTTGTAAGTTTTTTCTCGAGTGTCCAGAGTCTATCAACATCCAGGGAACAAATTTACGCCTTAACACAACCAATGACATGCCTACAAAATAACAAAAACATAAGTACCTATTACCAGTATTATCAGGATACAGTCTCTAATTATTATGGGGCAGTAACCTAATATCACCACCTAATTCAGGCAACACTCTTTGCTTGTAGCTAGGATATCACACGAATTAATATGGAAAACAATCGTTGGTGAACATGAAATGATTATTGAATCAAGACGACATCTCTCTCTTCCAACTCCACACAACGTGCAGCACCGCTCATTGGATTTTTTTTTAGACAGGCATCGGTCATTGATAAGATCACTGATTTTGTTTTTTAGACAGCACTACTAAGCTTTTATTGACCAGATGAAACGGTTACAGGAATCAGAAAGAGGGCCACCGAATAGTCAGTTTAAGTAGGCCCGCGAGACGACGCCCATGGGGCTGGACCTTGTAAGGCGACGCGGCGCCGGATCGTGCTCTGCCTCTACTGCTCTGCCCGGTCAAGTATTACGTGAGTTCCCCTCAAAAAAAGAAAAAAAAGTAATACGTTACCTAACCCTACCCGGATCGTGCAATCCGCCCGCCGCTGTTTCCTTCTCCTCCCGCCGCACGGAAATCATCTGAGATACCATGGATGAAGTGACGACTAGCGACGAGAGAGCCAGCAGCAGCGTGGGGGAGATGGAAGCCAGCGCAAGGAAGCGGCGATTCCAAGCGACTCTCAGAAGGGAACATCAAGACGCGCTCAAGCGCCTGGTGGAGGACCACTGGAAAAAACACGATAAAGTCGACCCACAGGTTGTTACTCAATTCATCGAGAAAGAATTTGGTGAGCAGGTCGAGGGAGCGATCGCAGACACGTTTTTCGCAGACAGTGTTGTCTCGATTGGTTTGTTCCATGAAGGAGTGATGGTGTATGCATGCTCCGGAACATCTGTGCAGTACCGGATCAAGAACATTCATGGACCCCATGCAGTGTTTGTGACTTCGAAGCGTTTGGCCCACGAATTTGATTCAAACAGAACTAAAGATGATAAGCTTATGATCCGAGTCCGCCTGCCTGACGATACAACTATCACTGGTTTCTTGGGACTGTATAATGACCATATTGCTATTGTGGCATGGTTCGCCCTACCGGGCGTCTACCCTGTGAATCTACGTGGGTGTATGGATCTGCATAATGTATTTGCATTTGGTCGTACACATGCTGGTCGTTTGATGCGCGTGGAATGTACGGGTTTTGATTCCGGTGAAGACGTCGTCGTGTCTTGCGATTGTGCTATCACAGAGGCTGGACTCGGAGGGCCGGTCGTATCATTTGATAAGGATGGAACTGGACACTTTGCTGGGGTTATGGTTGAAATGAATGCAATGTTCCTACCGACAAAGTTACTTAAGGAACAGTTGCAGCTCTTTGATCAGGCGATGACTGAAACTACCTACTTCCATGGATATTCTTTGCCCAAAGGTTTACGTAGTGTTGTCCCTTCAGGATTTTTGTCAACATCTCTGATGCTGGAATCCTTGGGCTATCCCCAGCCACCACCACTCGTGGTTGAGCTCAATGGAAGCTTGGTTGGCAGGTTTGAAGAGATCTTTGGTGAACTTTATGATTATAAAGGTTGTTTATACAATATCTATCACAACGATCGTGAGAATACTGTCTGGGAGCGACTTGGAAAAGATGTTGTCCAGAATTTATGCCGAAGTGTTGTCTTACTATCTTCGTTCAAGGATGGCGTGAGGTGTTTTGCTTGCACAGGCTTGCTGATAACAAATGGGCTCTGCAACTTCGTCCTTACATCTGCCAGCTTGTTTAGAACCTGTGGCGCTGATGGCAAAATTGATCCGTCCTTGGAGACTGAGGTGTTCCTATCGCGTAACCAGTGTGTGGAGGGGCGATTGGACATGTACCATGAACATCACAACATTGCCATTGTCAGTCTCAAGGCTGACCTGGCTAATGTTTCTGCACAAAATATTTTCACAGCCACAAAGCCATGTAAATCTAAGATGGTAGTAGCTATTGCGCGTCCCACCAAAAGCTGTGAGGGAGTATTGCTGGCCGCACTGGGAAACCTGAAGCCTAGAAGAAACAAGAACCAGGGTTCCAAATTTGATTGCAAAGATCTCAAGCTGTCCACTTGTAAAACCAAAAAGGTTGGGATTGGAGGGCCCCTAATCCGTTTGGAGGATGGGAGTTTTGTTGGCATGAACTTTTATGATGAAAGTGGACCAACCCCTTATCTGCCAAGGAGCAATATTGTGAAAGTTTTAAAGAGAGGGATTCATCTTCAGTACAAAAGTCACATTCCACTTCCCATTATCCTGGACTTGTACACAGAGGGTAATACTGCAACGAAAAACAGGTGGCCCGCACTACCGCAAAGCCACACTACGCCGACGGCCGCACTGTACGCCGACGGCCAAATGTCGGGGCCGTCGGCGTACAGCACGAGATAGGGCAGACGCCCAACAAGCCGTCGGCGTACGAAGCGCCGTCGGCGTAGCCTTACCGTGCCCGACGGCCGCCGTCGGCGTAGTAAATCCCGTCGGTGTACAAAAGGGCGCCGTGATGGAACGAAGTCGCCCGTCCAACATCGTTGATACGCCGACGGCATAGTTGTTCTTTTTTTTCGTATATAATATTCATTACTTTATTTCTCTATATAATATTTAACTAGGAAAAGGGCCTGTGCGTTGCAACGGGTAAAAAAAGGGAAACCAAGGGATACAATAATTATCAAATGGGAGGCTTTCAGTACTCTCATTGCCAACAAACAAAATCAATTGATATATCAGCAAACCAAGGGATTACAACTTAAAATGGTAGGTACTATGTATGTAGCAAATTTCTGCAGAACTTCAGGCTGGTTGCAAAATAAATTCTTGTGTGACCCTTAAATATAGCCACACATAAAACACAAGAACTTCAGGCTGATCGCGCAAGAAACTGAACCGTCACCTAACAATAATATCATCTCAAATTATTGGCACACAGAATATAGTAAGTGTCACCCAAAATTTCTCAGCTTGAAGCATACCCCTCAATGAACAAATAAAAGTAACTATAACTGAACCAAAAATGACAATGTCAGTGTAATCATTGTACCATATTTTACAAGTAAAACAGCAAAAAAATTAGCAGTGAGAAAAACTGAACTACTCTATTTAGTCATTAAATTAAATTTAGCAACAAAATGATGACAGCACATCCAATCCTTTTCTGACCTCGGTGTGATTTACCTAGCATGAGAACTAAATTTCTCAAGATCTAGCCTTCGCTAGATGTTTTACTAAGTGCAATAATTTCTCAAACATGGAGATGGTGAACTAACAAAATACTCAGGCATTGATCCACTAAGCTAACTAAACCGCCAACTGAACAGTTAAAGAATTCAGCGCTGGCTGTAAACAGAATAAAATGAGAAAGTACAGAGGAAGAGGAGGCGACGGTAGTAAGTCCCAAATAAGAATTTGTTCCTGGATGGAGATCTAGATAAGTGCACTAATTTGTTCCTACTTTAAAATTGACATGGGGCACCCTTTTTATCTGAACCCAATGAAGAACTACACATATTATTGTTGCAATTGAGCGTAAAGAAAGTAGATGTACCAAAATTTTACATTTTACCTTCTAGAGTGTATCCATGTATGAACCTGGAAGCTGATAGACAACCCAGGCATTACACTAGTATTCGAAGGATCTGAGAACAAACTTTATCAAGAAGTGAGCTACAAAGGGCACCTCAACATTCTTCTGTACAACTTCATTTTCCATAACACCCCCGAACCAAAAAACATAGAGATGAACCACAATCTTGCACCAATAAATTAGTAGGCATGAACAGAACAGATTTTACAGCAAATTGGGCATCACCGTAGGTGATTTTACCCCTATTCATATCATAGCACATGAAATTACAGCTAATTGTATGCCTTTTCAGATCCACAAGCAAAACATAAAAGAGCAAGGAGAGAGGTTCGTAGACTGTACCAGGAGGAGGAGTGCGATGGTGAGCGTGACTTGCCAGGCCGCCGCCAGTCCGCCACCGCCAGGCCGCCGCCGCGCCGCCACATCTCCAACTGTAGCCCCGGGGTATCTCCAACTGGAGACCGCGTCCAGGGGTGGGCCGCGCGGCCCAGATCGGCCCGACCGCGCCCCGTGGCCTCGCACCTCGAGAGGCCGGCAACGACGCCACCTCCGCACCGCAGCACCACCATCGCGGCCGCGCGCAGCTCCGCAAGACCCCGCCCGCGACGGTCGAGGCCGGTGCCCGCCGCCATGGCGCACCCCCGGATCCTCATGCGGGAGAGGCTCATGGTTGAGACGGTGGCGGAGCGGCGCCCGAACTGGGGCAACGACGGCGCATGGCCATGGTGGTCCGCAGGTGGTCGGAGAAGGTGCGACGTGCTCGGGTGTGGGGCGATGCTGGTGGCGTGGGCGAGAGGTCGCTCCCATGGATTTCCCTGGCACGCTCGCGTGCGTTGACTGGAAAGAAAGATATTGAACCGTTATGTGGACTTCGCGGTGGCAGTTCACGAAGGAAGCCTTGCCTCCTTTATTAGTAGGTACAGATGTAGTTGTAATTTATATATCTATTGGACCTATAATTGCCCTCCCAATTTCAGTATCCCACCCCGTAAAATAACGGTTTGAGTTTTCCGGAACCCAACTCTACAACATATACATGTAAAACAAATAAAAACAACACATTTATTGTGCCAGCGGATTCGGGGTTTCGCCGAAGCGGGGCATCGGAGCGTCGGAACCCCACCAAAACCTAGGTTGTGCCATTCCATATGTATACAAGTGTCTTGTGTGTTGTAAATGTGCAATATCCTACTCCGGGGTGTGACCGGCTTCACCGGCTTCACTTTCTCTCTAGTGAGTTCTTGCACTAAGAGGTGAAACTCCCCTTTCGGGCGAACCGGATGGAATCTTGTGTTGATTTGGGGTAAACTTTGGTTTCTCACCTTCCTATGGCCTAACCTAACACAACCAAGCAAAAAACTCCACTGGCCTACCCCCTTTCGACGCACGTCTATGGGGTAGACGAAAACGTTAGGGTTTTTCCAGCGGATTCAGGGTTTCGCCAAAGCGGGGAATCGGAGCGTCGGAACCCCACCAAAACCTAGCTTGTGCCATTCCATATGTATACAAGTGTGTTGTGTATTGTAAATGTCCATTATACTACTCCGGGGTGTGACCGGTTTCACCGGCCTCACTTTCTTCATCGTGAGTTCCCGCACTTAGAGGTGAAAACTCCCCTTTCGGGCGAACCGGATGGAATCTTATGTTGATTTGGGGTAGACTTTGGTTTCTCACCTTCCTATGGCCTAACCTAACACAACCAAGCAAAAAACTCCACTGGCCTACCTCCTTTCGACACACGTCTATGGGGGTAGACGAAAACGTTAGGGTTTTTCCAGCGGATTCGGGGTTTCGCCGAAGCGGGGCATCGGAGCGTCGGAACCCCACCCAAACCTAGGTTGCGCCATTCCATATGTATACAAGTGTGTTGTGTGTTGTAAATGTCCATTATACTACTCCGGGGTGTGACCGGCTTCACCGGCCTCACTTTCTTCATAGTGAGTTCCTGCACTTAGAGGTGAAAACTCCCCTTTCGGGCGAACCGGATGGAATCTTGTGTTGATTTGGGGTAGACTTTGGTTTCTCACCTTCCTATGGCCTAACCTAACACAACCAAGCAAAAAACTCCACTGGCCTACCCCCTTTCGATGCATGTCTATGGGGGGAGACGAAAACGTTAGGGTTTTTCCAGCGGATTTGGGGTTTCGCCGAAGCGGGGCATCGGAGCGTCGGAACCACACCAAAACCTAGGTTGTGCCATTCCATATGTATACAAGTGTGTTGTGTGTTGTAAATATCCATTATACTACTCCGGGGTGTGACCGGATTCACCGGCCTCACTTTATTCATAGTGAGTTCCTGCACTTAGAGGTGAAAACTCCCCTTTCGGGCGAACCGGATGGAATCTTGTGTTGATTTGGGGTAGACATTGGTTTCTCACCTTCCTATGGCCTAACCTAACACAACCAAGCAAAAAACTCCACTGGCCTACCCCCTTTCGACGCATGTCTATGGGGGTAGACGAAAACGTTAGGGTTTTTCCAGAGGATTCGGGGTTTCGCCGAAGCGGGGCATCGGAGCGTCGGAACCCCACCAAAACCTAGCTTGTGCCATTCCATATGTATACAAGTGTGTTGTGTGTTGTAAATGTCCATTATACTACTCCGGGGTGTGACCGGCTTCACCGGCCTCACTTTCTTCATATTGAGTTCCTGCACTTAGAGGTGAAAACTCCCCTTTCGGGTGAACCGGATGGAATCTTGTGTTGATTTGGGGTAGACATTGGTTTCTCACCTTCCTATGGCCTAACCTAACACAACCAAGCAAAAAACTCCACTGGCCTACCCCCTTTCGACGCACGTCTATGGGGTTAGACGAAAACGTTAGGGTTTTTCCAACGGATTCGGGGTTTCGCCGAAGCGGGGCATCGGAGCGTCGGAACCCCTCCAAAATCTAGGTTGTGCCATTCCATATGTATACAAGTGTGTTGTGTGTTGTAAATATCCATTATACTACTCTGGGGTGTGACCGGCTTCACCGGCCTCACTTTCTTCATAGTGAGTTCCTGCACTTAGAGGTGAAAACTCCCCTTTCGGGCGAACCGGATGGAATCTTGTGTTGATTTGGGGTAGACTTTGGTTTCTCACCTTCCTATGGCCTAACCTAACGCAACCAAGCAAAAAACTCCACTGGCCTACCCCTTTCGACGCACGTCTATGCGGGTAAACGAAAATGTTAGGGTTTTCCAGCGGATTCGGGGTTTCGCCGAAGCGGGGCATCAGAGCGTCGGAACCACACCCAAACCTAGGTTGTGCCATACCATATGTATACAAGTGTCTTCTGTGTTGTAAATGTGCAATATCCTACTCCGGGGTGTGACCGGCTTCACCGGCTTCACTTTCTCTCTAGTGAGTTCCTGCACTTAGAGGTGAAAACTACCCTTTCGGGCGAACCGGATGGAATCTTGTGTTGATTTGGGGTGGACTTTGGTTTCTCACCTTCCTATGGCCTAACCTAACACAACCAAGCAAAAAACTCCACTGGCCTATCCCCTTTCGACGCACGTCTATGTGGGTAGACGAAAACGTTAGGGTTTTCCAGCGGATTCGGGGTTTCGCCGAAGCGGGGCCCCGGAGCGTCGGAACCCCACCAAAACCTAGGTTGTGCCATTCCATATGTATACAAGTGTGTTGTGTGTTGTAAATGTCCATTATAGTACTCCGGGGTGTGACCGGCTTCACCGGCCTCACTTTCTTCATAGTGAGGTCCTGCACTTAGAGGTGAAAACTCCCCTTTTGGGCGAACCGGATGGAATCTTGTGTTGATTTGGGGTAGACTTTGGTTTCTCACCTTCCTATAGCCTAACCTAACACAACCAAGCAAAAAACTCCACTGGCCTACCCCCTTTCGACGCACGTCTATGGGGGTAGACGAAAACGTTAGGGTTTTCCAGCGGATTTGGGGTTTCGCCGAAGCGGGGCATCGGAGCGTCGGAACCCCACCCAAACCTAGGTTGTGCCATACCATATGTATACAAGTGTCTTGTGTGTTGTAAATGTGCAATATCCTACTCCGGGGTGTGACCGGCTTCACCGGCTTCACTTTCTCTCTAGTGAGATGTGTCTCCCAAGGTTGTAACCGTAGAGTCGAGAAGTATGAGAAGTATGATGTGAATGGGTACCGCTTCCATACAGAGCATCACCAGAACAGTCGGCCTAATGCAAAGACTATAAATACCGGGGTCTTCACCAAAGGAGCCGGTAATTATGATTACTACGGAAGGTTACAGAACGTATACGAGCTGACGTTCAATAACACGAACATAGAACTGAAGCTTGTTGTGTTCTAATGCCACTGGTTCGACCCTGAGCATGGAACCAAAAGTACCCCTTCCATTGGGTTAGTTGAAGTTAAGTCTTCAACCACCTACCATGGATCCGATGTCTTTGTTGTGGCTCCCCAAGCCTTTCAAGTTTATTATTTGCCCTACCCATGCAAGAAAGAGGGACTCATTGGTTGGGAAGTCGTGTTCCATGTATCGCCACGTGGTAAGCTACCCATGCCCTCCGAAGACGATTACAACAACATTGACCCTAAAACATACGAGGGGATTTTCTATCAAGAGGAACAAACCTTTGGGGACTTTGGCATACAAGGTCTTGAAGACCGCGAGGACAATGCACAAACAGGTGGTGATGTAGTGGTGAATCTAAAGGATATAGATATGCTCAACAAGTTACAAAGTGATAGTGATGACGATGATGAGCCTCCATCGTGCGAGGAGGTTCCAATATACAACACTCGTGATAGTGATGTTGATAGTGATGATGAGAACCCATGACTTAACTATGAGAGTGATGATTAGGGGTGAGGGTCTTTTATGTTCTTTTGCGTAGTATTTACTTTTCAACATGCTTAGTCTTTCAACATGCTTAGTCTTTCAACATGCTTATTAATTGCATTACGTCTTCATGCTTCTTAATTGGATCATGTCTTTTATGTTTAAAAGTTTACCCTTTATCAATGCAGGTGATTGACCAAGATGAGCCAAGGCAAGGAATCATCAGCCTCCTTGCTGAAGAAGATACGCCAGAAGAAAGTTACTAAAAGTGGAAGAGAACTTATTTCGAACCCACGTTACCTGTCTGACAGTGGTGAGAGTAGAGGTGATGCAATTCTTAATTGGATCATGTCTTTATGCTTAATTGTTCACCCTTTCTCAATGCAGGTGAGGGTGGAGATGCTGGAGGAGGGGGAGGTGCCGATGCTCCAGTTCCTCCGAAGGGACGAGGTGCAGGACGAGGACGAGGGTGAGGGCAAGGTGGAGGATGAGGGCGAGGTGAGGGAGGACGAGGGCGAGGTGGGGGCGACGTGTCTTCGGACATACCCTCTGCTTCTGTCGATGAGGGTTCGGAGGAGACGGGCCCCTCCACGGACGTGGGGGCGGGCCTCTCCACGGACTTGGAGGCGGGGCCCTCCGTGTCGCCGAAGAATCCAAGGATTCGAGGGGAATCCCAGGTCCCTGATGAGGACAAGGAACCTGCTACCGAGGAGGAGAAGATCCTCATTACGCCTAATGGGAAAGAGTAAGTGACTATATATACTAATTTTGAACATGGTAACTTCATTGTGGTCAAGACAATTTGACATGTACTAATGTTTTATTATTGTGCAGCAACTAGATACATCCTGCGGGAGCCCGTGTGCCTAACACCCTGGTTGGAGCTTTGATTAGGAAGTTTTGGCCGGGCTTGTACAGTACCGTCCCCAACAGCGCGATGAAGCTAGCCACCCATTGGGTAGATTATCAGGCCGCCAATTACGCGAGCGGCGGGAAATGTTCTGACGCCGTGATCAACAAGTTTTGGGTAAGTTGAACTTTTCAAATTTTGTTCATACTTGATGTCCCCACCATGCTCTCACAATTTGTTTTTTATGCATGATTAAAGAAGTTCTATAGGGTACTTCCTGAGCAGCGGGGCGATGCGGATAAGACTTTGGAGGGGGCTTGTAGGAAGTTGACACGACAGCAGTTCTACAATGCAAAGCATACCATGATCAATCATTTCAGTACTGAGACATTAGGCAAGACGGCGGTGAAGCATGACATTGTGGAGAACCCACTTGAGGTGACCGTAGATGACTACATGGCGGTAAGTAGATTGTTAATGAGATTACATGTTGCTGCTAAGTTGCAATTGCATTATCCGTTCTTCACATGAGTATTGTTTTTTCAGTTTAATCCCTCATGGGCCTATGGCAAGGATGACGCGTGGAGGGCGTTGGTGTCTAGGTGGGCTGGGGAGGACCCCGCGTTCAAGGCCTTGAGCGAGCGAAACAAGTTAAACCGCAGGAGCGGGGGGACGCATTGTGCGGGTGCCCGCAACCATGACCGCTTCAAGGCAAAGCTGGTATATATACATAAAACAATCTTCATTTATTTCCCCTCATGTTCCTACTTGATACGCATGACACTTCTTTGGCATTGCAGGAGGCCGATCTCGGGGAGCCTCTTACGCACATGCAAACATGAGAGAGGATGAAGATGAAGAAGCCCAATTTTTCTGAGCCTCAGCCCTCGCAACCCGATTACTTCGGCACTGCCAAGGAGGGGCTAAAGGCATACGTTGAGACGTTCAAGTGTATAAATTCGGAGGTGGACAACCCTCTTGAGCATGAACTGACGAGAGAGCGGTGGTCCTTGCCGGGAACGGTTGGGAGCATGGCCGTCCTCTCAGGCTTAGTGCGGTACTCACGCGTACTCCTGAGTTGGGCCTCTCGCGTGTCAAGGCTACCCTCACCGCCGACGACCCTCCCGTCCTGCCTCGTCGGCCTTCCCGACCTCGCCCCGATGTAAGTTTTTCTCAATTTCATTCTCTTTCCGACATTCGTTCCTAACTAAGTGGCTAAGTTGACGAGATGCGTTCCCTTTTAAAACTGTAGGCTGATTTCGAGGCGGCCTTCGATGCCGCTTACGCGGACTATGAGAGAGAGTATCAGTTGTGGGTACTGAAGAGCCAGGAGTATGAGGAGTAGGCAGAGTGATGTAGCCCCGCCTACGGCGTCTACACCAAGTGGCCCAATGACACGAGCAAGGGTCAAAGCTATCCATGCTAAGGTGAATTCACTCCTATCTATGTGTGACCTCGACACCTCCTTGAATGGGTTGCTATGTCATTCGGATACCCTATGCATACTCAGGAACCACGTTGATAACGAACCCCAAGATGATGGAGAAGATGAGCAAGAGAAGCCCCAAGATGATGGAGAAAAGACCTAGAAGATGGTCAAGAAGGTGCTCAAGAAGACGGTCAAGGAAAGGAGTCAACGGCTGAAGCAGACAGGGGGCGGTACTACCGCCCGTACTACCGCCAGAACGCCCCCTCGGAGCCAATGTGCGGTACTACCGCTGGCCGACGCGGTACTACCGCCCCGGAAACCCAGCGGTACTACCGCCCGCACTGCCGCCCAGGACCCCCGTCTGCAGCCATGTGCGGCACTACCGCCCGGACCGGCGGTACTACCGCCCGTGCCGCGCCAGAAGATGCTCAGACCCGCACCAGCGGTACTACCGCTGGCCCCAGCGGTACTACTGCTCGTGCGGGATCCATCACGGGTTGCTAGCCTCTGGAGCCTCTCCCCACCTACCCCCTTGGAGTCAACACTATATAAGTACCCCTCGTTCTAGATCTAGGGTTAGACTTGATTTGAGAACTAAAGTAGAGGTAGCCTCCTTCTTCTCAAAGTGTCTCATCCCTCCCTTCGTGGAGATGATCCATGGCCTCCTCCGGGAGATGAATCAAGGCCTCCTCCGGGAGATGAACCAAGGCCTCCGCTTGTGGAGATGAACTGCCTCTTGTGCTTTGTACTTGTCAATCCTTCCTCTTGAAGTGGCTAGGTTGACTTGGTTTGGATTGACCAAGAGGACAAACAATCGTAAGAGTAAGGTGTACTTGGGAGAATAGAATTGGGAGCTGCCCTAGGGGATTTGGGACCAATTGACTCTTGCCATCGTGCGTCTTGCTAGTTATCTTTGTGTTTACTTGCTTTCCCCTCTTTTGTGTTCTTGAGTTCTTCGCGTTCTTCGCCTATTCCGCCTCAAACCTGTGAAGATCGGGCCTAAACCGCATCATATCGTATCAGAGCCACCGTTGACACGGATTTGACCTTGTTTCCCCCACAAATCCCCCAAATTTTTCTTTGATTTTGAGTAAATTCGAAAATTTCCACCAAAAATAGCCATTTTGGGATTCGAGCGATTTGGTCGATTTGATGAGTTTTTGGTAGGTTTGACCCACGGATCTGTTGCTTTAGGACTCCCTCCACCTGTGTTTGCGTTCCTTAGCCTCAATTTTGCCAATTTCCCACGAATTCGAGGACTTTTTGGAGCTGTTTTCCACCCAAATTCGAGTCAAACTCGTGCAGACTCGGGCCCAGCGGTACTACCGCCCGGGCCGGCGGTACTACCGCCCTGACCAAATCTGGGTCAATTTTTCTGAAATTTTGTCTACTTTCCTCGGTTCGTTTTGGCAATTCCTCTTTGTGGTTGAGTACTTGGTTGGTGTGTTCTACACGTCTTCAACATCGACAAGCTTCCGCAACGCCACGCGACGACGCCGCCAAGAACTTGACTCTTCCCCGTCATTGTGATCCGTTGTGAGCCCTTCTTCCTTTTGTGTACCTTGACCTATCGGACTAGTTCGTTTATATTGCGGGCATTGCACTTGTGTTGTTCCGAGTGAGTGTCTCAAAGTATCGGCGAGTTTGTATCGATTAGAGGTCTTGGCACTAGCAAAAGTTGAAGCCATCATCGTCAAGAAGCAAAAATCTAAAAAAAAGAGAGAAAAAGAAAAGAAAAAGAATCAAGTGGTGCCAAGAACCATTTCTTGTAGGTTGCGACAAAGTTTGAACCGCCAAAGTGAGTGTGAGGGTCCGACACTTGTGCAAATCCGTTGCCCACTCAAGCAATTGAACTAGCGTCCCTCGTGCATTGTGTTGACACTTGAGCACGTAGTCTTCGCTAGGTTCCTTTCGTCTTCGAGTGCTCGCCCTTTGGTCGCACAACCTCATTATTCGCTTTTGTGTGTGTTTCCTTATACTTTGTGGTCGGTGTTCTTTGGTGATTTGGTCATTGTGGATTTTCACTACCTTTGACAATATGCTTTTCGCCGAGTTTGCTTGATTTCCCGTTGCCACTTCATACCTACCTATCCTCATAAGTGTGTGTGTGGGTGTTAGAACCGGATTCTCTCCTCTCAAGTCCCTTTATTCTTGAGATATAGTTTGTCCTTTGTTCTTTCTTTACCATATCTCACTTGATCTTGTGAAGATGTTTAGGGGAAGTACAACCGAAAGTGTAAGCTCGGGCGAGGAGATCCACGGTGGACCAAGAGGTGATCATGGCTATGTCACCCAATCCGAGTTCGTCGGCCTTCGACGCCTTGTTCGTGATGGCTTAGGCCGCTATGAGCGCCGCATTCAAGCTCAAGAGGCCAACTTCAATGAACGCATGCAAGCTCAACAAGACACGTTGGAGCAAGTGACCGAAGCACTCAACAATCTTGTGCATCGTCGATCTTCTTCTTCTTCTTCTTCTTCTTCATCACGCTCCATCGTACAAGAAGTACCTCAAGGTCGACGAACGCACCGCATGGACGTCATGGCCTTCGCCCCGAACAACCGCAACAACCACGCCAAGAAGTTCCAAGGCCCGACGACCATGATCTTCGCCATGATGGCAACCGTCCACCCTCTCCAAACGTGAACAATGCAAATGCACCACAAGAACGTCAACATGACCCACGGAACGACGCTCATGATCGACCTCATCAAAACGTGAACAATGCCAATGCATCTCGAGCAACCTCTCCAAAATGATGATCGTCGCGAACGCATACCGTCACCACCACCGCAACACCGTGATCATCATGACCCATTAGCTAATGGCAATGGTGTCCCGGGTGCGAATGACTTTGATGAGCAAGGACGTCCTCACCGTCATCCTCCGAGGCCACGCAATCGCAATCATGGCAATGCGAACGCTAACGACCATCCCGTACCTCAACAAGAGCACCATCCTCGCAATGCTCCTCGTCCTCGTCAAGAACTTCCACATGATCCTCCCCAACATCACCGTCTCGAGTCAAGCGATAACGAGTCAAGCCAACATAATGGTGATGGACTCAACCAAAGGAGACGTGGACGTGCATTCCCACGTGGTGCCCATCGCGACAACTATGATGACTTGACCAACGTGCGCTTCGACATACCCAAGTTCTTCGGCAAGAGTGACCCGGAAGACTATTCTCATGGGTGCTAAAAGTTGACAAGATCTTCCGCGTGCAACACTTCTCCGACAACAAGAAGGTTGCCTTAGCCTCGATGGAGTTTGAGGACTATGCTCTCTGGTGGGAACAACTCCAAGATGCACGCATCGCCAACCACCAAGAACCAATCAACACTTGGGTGGCAATGAAGGAGGCAATGCACAAGCGCTTCGTGCCAAGCCACTACACTCGCGATTTGTACAAGAAGTTGCAAGAATTGAAGCAAGGCTTGAAGTCCGTTGATGAGTACTATAAGGAGATGGAGATCTCCATGATGAGAGCCAATGTCAACGAGTATGAAGAGCAATCCATGGCTCGCTTCATGAACGGCCTCAACTATCCCATCAAGAAGATCGTGGAGTTCCAACCATATGCCTCGTTGGTTGAGCTAGTACATCAAGCTACAAAGGCCGAGCGTCACGTGCTTGAAGAGCTCAAATACAACAAGACAAAGGCATTCTTCGCCAACAAGCCTCCTCATCAACGCCTACTCCGACTCAAGCTCCTCCTCAAGCTAAAGGCACGCAAGAGCTCTACACCACCACTCAAGCACCTCCTTTCGTCAAGAAGACGCCTCCTTCTAGTAATGCACCTCAAGGATCTCGTCCGGCACAAGACTCTTGCAATGCTACAAGTGCGGAGGACAAGGCACAAGTCCTTTGAGTGCACCAACAAGAAGGTCATGATCGTCAACGACAAGGAGAGTATGAGTCTATGAGTGAAGATGAGTACAATGCCAAAGTTGCCGCAATGCAAAGTGCAAGAAGACCCCAATGAGATACTTTGTGATGGCGACAAGAGCCCTTCCTTGGTTGTGACAAGAACTTTGACCACCAATGTCCATGTTGAAGAAGACCAAAGATGCAACTTGTTTCACACACGAGCGGGCATCAATGGGAAGTCCATCAAGGTCATCATCGATGGTGGAAGTTGCCACAACCTCGCGAGCAAGGAGCTTTGTGAGAAGCTCAACTTGAAGTACAAGAAGCATCCACACCCATACCATGTCCAATGGTTGAGTGATTCCGGCGCCGTCAAGATACAACACATGGTGCAAGTGTCCTTCAAGATTGGTGCTTATGAAGATACGGTTGATTGTGATGTGATACCTATGTCCGTGTGTCATCTACTTCTTGGGCGTCCATGGCAATTTGACAAGGGTGCTATGCATGATGGAAGGACTAACTACTATAGCTTCAAGAGCAACGACAAGACCTACGTCCTCCGTCCCATGACCCAAGTCAAGTGATTGCCGACAACGCCAAGACTATTGCTCGTGCACAACAAGATGGTTCTTCAAGTGAGAAGAGTGGTGAGAGAGAGACCACCAAAAGTGAGTGAGAGCCACAAGCCAAATGAGTGACACTTCAAAGAGAGTTCCCACAAAACTTGCTTTATTTGCCACCAAAAGAGAGATGAGGGAGTTGAGAGAAAACCCATCCACCCTTCACTATGTGCTCATATGCAAGGGTGAAGTTTCTGACTAACATTTCACAAACCTTCCTCCTCTTTGATGTCTCTTTTGAAGGATTTGAAGATGTCTTCCCTCAAGAGGTGCCACCGGGACTTCCTCCTCTTCGCGGCATCGAGCACCGCATCGACCTTGTACCCGGCGCACCGCTACCGAACCGCGCACCGTACCGCACCAACCCCGAGGAGACCAAGGAGATTGAGGCCAAATACAAGAACTCCTAGCCATGGGACACATCCGCGAGAGCTTGAGTCCGTGTGCCGTGCCCGTCATCTTGGTGCCCAAGCACGACAACACTCTTCGCCTATGCATGGATTGTCGCCCCATCAACGCCATCAGTGCGGTATCGCCATCCATCCCTCGTTTAGATGATATGCTTGATGAGCTTTGCGGTTCCTCTATCTTTTCAAAATTGATCTTAAAAGTGGATACCACCAAATACGCATGAGTGAAGGCGACGAATGGAAGACCGCCTTCAAGACCAAACTTGGTCTCTATGAATGGTTGTCATGCCTTTTGGTTTCCAACGCTCCCTCCACCTTTATGCGTCTCATGAATCATGTTTTGCGTCCTTTCATTGGTAAATTCGTGGTGGTATACTTTGATGACATTCTTATTTATAGCAAGTCGTTGGAAGAACATGCTTTACATGTGTCACAAGTTTTGTTGGTTCTTCGCAAAGAGAAACTTTATGCCAATCTCTCCAAGTGCACTTTTGCCACCAACAAACTTGTCTTTTGGGTTTTGTTGTCTCTTCCGATGGGGTTGAAGTTGATGATGCAAAGATTCAAGCCATTCGTACTTGGCCTTTTCCTTTATCCCTTGAGGAGTTGAGACGTTTTCTTGGTTTTGCCGGATTTTATCGCCGTTTCATCAAGGATTTTTCCTCCATTGCTTGTCCCCTCACGAACTTACAAAGAAGAATGTACCTTTCGTTTGGGGACATGCGCAAGACTTTGCTTTCAATGAGCTCAAACGTTGCTAACCAAGCACCACTCCTCGCCCTTCCGGATTTTTCGAAAACTTTTGAAATTGAATGTGACGCGAGTGGGTTGGGAATTGGTGGTGTTCTTATGCAAAACGGTAGGCCCATCGCTTACCATAGTGAAAAGCTTGATGGAGCTCGCCTAAACTACCCCATTTATGACAAGGAATTGTATGCTTTGGTTCGTGTCTTCATGTTTGGCAACATTACCTTCGCCCTAAGGAATTTATCATACATTCGGATCACGAATCGTTGAAATATTTGAAAAGTCAATCGAATTTGAACAAAAGGCATGCTAAGTGGGTTGAATTCATTGAGTCTTTTACCTTCGTCATCAAGTACAAGAAAGGTAAAGACAACGTGGTTGCGGATGCTCTATCCCGCAAACCCAACCTACTTACGCGTCTTGATATTAGTGTTTCGGGTCTTGATGAGATTAAGGATTTGTATGCTTCCGATGCTTTCTTTGGTGACATTTTTGCTCAATGTTCGGAGCACAAAGGATTGGTGATTACTATTTGCATCAAGGTTTCTTGTTTAAGGCTAACAAACTTTGCATTCCCGAGTCTTCGCTTCGTTTGCTCCTTTTGAAGGAATCACATGGAGGATCACTTATGGGACATTTTGGACGCGACAAGACTTGGCAATGCTCACCACCAACTACTTTTGGCCTCACATGTACCGTGACGTCAACCGCCTTGTGCGCCGATGTTCTACGTGTCTCAAAGCTAAGTCTACCTTAAACTCTCATGGCCTCTACATTCCATTACCCATTCCACATAGACCTTGGTCCGATATTGCTATGGACTTCGTGTTAGGTCTCCCACGCACTAAAACAAACAAGGATTCTATATTTGTCGTGGTTGACCGCTTTTCTAAAATGGTGCATTTCATACCATGCAACAAGACCGACGATGCTTCACATATTGCTACATTGTTTTTAGGGAAATCGTCCGTCTTCATGGAGTGCCCAAGACCATCGTTTCGGATCGAGATGCCAAGTTCGTGAGCTACTTTTGGAAGACGTTGATGGCAAAGATGGGGATCAAGCAACTCTTCTCCACCGCCTACCACCCTCAAACGGATGGTCAAACCGAAGTGGTGAATCGAAGCCTTTCAACACTACTTCGTGTGTTGATCAAGCCCAACTTGAAGAATTGGGAAAGTGCATCCCACATGCCGAGTTCGCCTACAATCGAGCACTACACCGAGCAACCAAGAGAACTCCTTTCGAGATCGTCTATGGCTACAACCCATACACCGCGCTTGACATGCTTCCACTACCACTCCGTGAACAAGTTAACATGGACTTCAACACGCGCGCCGCTTACATGAAGAAGCTCCATGAGGAAACACGAGCCACGCTTGAGAAGCACAATGAAGCACATACTACGAAGATGAACAAGAACAAGCGCGCCATGGTCTTTGAAGAAGGCGACCTTGTTTGGCTACATCTTCGCAAAGATCGCTTCCGGATGCAAGAAAGTCCAAGCTTCATCCCCGTGGAGACGGTCCTTTCAAGGTCCTCAAGCGCATCAACAACAATGCTTACAAGATCGACATCTCCAACTCCAAACACTTGGTCCATGACACTTTCAACGTCGCCGACCTCTCGCCATACTATGGGACATCAAGCGATGAAGAGGACCAAGAGTCGAGGACGACTCTTTCCCAAGGGGGGGGGAGATGATGTAGCCCCGCCTACGGCGTCTACACCAAGTGGCCCAATGACACGAGCAAGGGTCAAAGCTATCCATGCTAAGGTGAATTCACTCCTATCTATGTGTGACCTCGACACCTCCTTGAATGGGTTGCTATGTCATTCGGATACCCTATGCATACTCAGGAACCACGTTGATAACGTCCCCAAGATGATGGAGAAGATGAGCAAGAGAAGCCCCAAGATGATGGAGAAGAAGACCTAGAAGATGGCCAAGAAGGTGCTTAAGAAGACGGTCAAGGAAAGGAGTCAACGGCTGAAGCAGACAGGGGGCGGTACTACCGCCCGTACTACCGCCAGAACGCCCCCTCGGAGCCAATGTGCGGTACTACCGCTGGCCGACGCGGTACTACCGCCCCGGAAACCCAGCGGTACTACCGCCCGCACTGCCGCCCAGGACCCCCGTCTGCAGCCATGTGCGGCACTACCGCCCGGACCGGCGGTACTACCGCCCGTGCCGCGCCAGAAGATGCTCAGACCCGCACCAGCGGTACTACCGCTGGCCCCAGCGGTACTACCGCTCGTGCGGGATCCAGCACGGGTTGCTAGCCTCTGGAGCCTCTCCCCACCTACCCCCTTGGAGTCAACACTATATAAGTACCCCCTTGTTCTAGATCTAGGGTTAGACTTGATTTGAGAACTAAAGTAGAGGTAGCCTCCTTCTTCTCAAAGTGTCTCATCCCTCCCTTCGTGGAGATGATCCATGGCCTCCTCCGGGGGATGAATCAAGGCCTCCTCCGAGAGATGAACCAAGGCCTCCGCTTGTGGAGATGAACTACCTCTTGTGCTTTGTACTTGTCAATCCTTCCTCTTGAAGTGGCTAGGTTGACTTGGTTTGGATTGACCAAGAGGACAAACAATCGTAAGAGTAAGGTGTACTTGGGAGAATAGAATTGGGAGCTGCCCTAGGGGATTTGGGACCAATTGACTCTTGCCATCGTGCGTCTTGCTAGTTATCTTTGTGTTTACTTGCTTTCCCCTCTTTTGTGTTCTTGAGTTCTTCGCGTTCTTTGCCTATTCCGCCTCAAACCTGTGAAGATCGGGCCTAAACCGCATCACAGAGTTGAGGGATGCTTTAAGTTTCAACTTTTATATTTGCAAAATATGACAAGTCCCATTTCCTCTAGTTTGAATCTTCTTTTTCTACAACTCCTGACATCTAAACTATCTTGTAGGCTGACGAAAAGTTTCATGCCACTAGAGAGGGGTCACAGCTGCCTACGCGTCCACCTAGGCCGGGGATCATGCCCGTCGGCCCAACGAGGGAGTCGGTCGCTCGCACATACAAGCCAGCGACTCCGGTAAGTTATTTGCCAAACAAGTTGTTACCGCCATGTTGTGCTTTACAAGTTGCTAACTTGGACTCAAACATGTAGGGATCGGGATGCTCCAGGACCATGGCACCCTTTGGTCGTGCTTCCGCCTCATCGACTTCAACGCGTGCGCTCGTGGAGCATGGCACTGGTGGTGCCTCGCCGTGTTCGTCGCCTCTGACCACACCGTCCCATGCCTCGCCGGATTCAATGTGTGGTTCGACTGCCCCACGCGGTCGGTCGCCTATTCTCACGCCGTCAGAAATGGGTACCTCGGGCTCTTCGGAGGTGTAGGATGTGTTCGGGTGTAGCGTGTGTGAATTCGAACTATGTTTGTGTCATTTTGAGTTTGTATGAATGCGTGTGTGAATTTGAATCATGTTTGTGTCATTTTGGATATCTATGTGATGTTTATGTGATGTTTCTGTCATGTTTATAATTTGTGCAATTTTAATTGTATTTAAATTGTGCTAGAAACCAGCAGCAAGAATCAGCAATAAACTGGAAATATGGTCAAAGCTACGCCGACGGCCAGATCGCCCCAAATCGCCCCACGTGGCATGCTAGGCCGACGGCATTGCCGTCGGCGTATGGGTGGAGCAGACGGAGACGGACGGCTTCCGTTTTGTGGGTCCCACTGCGGATACGCCGACGGCATTTTGTCTACGCCGACAGCCCACTATGCCGACGGAGATAGGCCGTCGGCGTAGGTGTACGCCGACGGCGATCATTCCTACGCCGACCGCTTCCGGCCGTCGGTGTATCGACTGTTTCCCGTAGTGTGCCCAAGCCGTATTGGTATCTTCCTGGCAACCGTCATCCTCTAGACCTACTTGTTGGAGAAGTTCTCATGTAGACGTTAAGCTGCTGATGGAGTGCTCTATAATAGGTCTATTTTGCCTTTGCAAACATAATTTAGGAGGCACGTGTAATATTTCATTATCTGCAGCAAGACCTACTTTATGGTGTTTGTTGCCCTGCTAAGTATGTAAGGACCTGTAAATAATACATGCATCGTACTGATCGAGTGTTTAATCTACTGGACTAGCTAGTGTGTAATCTATATATTTACTATGCAATAAAACGTATCTTCCTTTTTTTTTTGTTGATGAAGGCGACATCTTTTCCAGCTCCACACAACGTGCAGCTTCGGTCCTTTTTTTTTTTGTGACAGGCATCGGTCAATGGATGAGAATTCAGGAATTGGAACGATCATACAGAAAAAAGCCCTGCGAATAGTCTGTTTAAGTAGGCCCGCGAGACGAGGTCCAGCGGACCTCGTAAGGGGACGCGGCGCCGGATCGTTCTCTGCTGCTCTGGCACTGGGTCAAGTCGTAGCTGGAGCGCCGATCGATTCTGAACCTTCCGGTGTTCGCTCTCGCCAGTTCGCCGTTTGTCTGGTCTGCATCTGTTCTAGTTCCTGAGATCTAGACGCCACCGGCGGTGAAGCCGGCGGTAGAATCCTCGGATGGAATCGCGGCCGACAACCATGACCAAGGCCTCGAGGGTAGGAGCGACGCCTCTCCACCAGGGCCTCCCGGAGGAGATGGTCTTCTGGGAGATCCTCGTCCGCCTTCCTCCCAAATCCCTCCTCCGCTGCCGCGCCGTTTGCCGAGCCTGGCGACACGCCACATCAATCTGCTCCTTCCTCCAAGCTCACCACGAACGTCAGCCTAGCCTCCCAAGTCCTAATCCTATGCAGCTACGATTACTGCGACGCCCGCAACCTCCTCGCCTTCGATCACCGGGTCGCCGACGCCCGACTCCAACCAGTCGTCGGGCTTGAAGATTCATTCTTGCCAAGGACCTCTTGCGACGGCCTACTCATTCTCTCCCTGTTCGACATGACAGGCATCTCCTACGTCGTTTGTAACCCGGCCACACGACAACATGCTCCTCTTCTGCAACTCTCGGGCTTCAATTTACTTGGGATGTATGCACACAGACCTACCAACAAGTACCGGCTATTACTGCATGGGATTCTCACAGATCAAATTTGTTGCTACATCTTCGTGTTGGGCTCCCACCAGCCACCGAGGTACATCGGGGTGCTAGAGGTGGCGGCCTCAACAAACTTATACCAATCTGCACTGGTCCATGATAGTTTGCATTGGTACCCACTGAATTATAGTAGTGGAAGCCAAGGGGTAATGTATTCGACACCACATCTGAGTCGTTCCGGCAAATGCGTGCTCCAGTTGTTCCTACCGAGATGAATGACACTCTTGGCATCTATAGTTGTAGCGATGCCATGAAAATTGTTGATATATGGGTGTTGCAGAACTATGAGAGCAAGGTTTGGACACACAAGTACAACGTCAAGTTGCCGGACGCAGAAATCAAGAGGCCCTTTGGATGGTTGAATGATAATTGGGAAATCATTGTTCAGTCGGTGGATGGTGATATTCTCTTGCTGGTCAGTTATGATGGGCGGATGTTTTACGTTGACATTGATGGCAAAGTAGTTCAAAACTTCCATCATAATGGCCAACTTGTCTATACTTGTGAAGTTAGGCTGAAACAAACTCTTGTTCAGCATACCTTCTTCACGGCTCTAGAAGGTTATGCCGTGAACACTTCGCCTTTCGTTTGACGGATTTTGAGTAAGGTAGTTTTTTTTCAATGGCCTAGCTATCATATCCTCATGAATCTGCTATGAATTGGATCAAGTATGAGCCTTTTTTTAAGACTGTTAGCGCCTTATCCCTTCCCCTCTCGCGCTACTGTTTGGGAGAGGCGAAACCGGAGGCGCTCACTTTTCCTCCCGTGGTCGCCGGCGAGGCCGTTGGTCCTTCTCCCCTCCGTCGGCTGCTTCGGCGGCGGCGTGAGGAGGGAGGGACCGTGGCGCCTCGCGTCGGGCGTGTACACAGGGTAGGGTTAGGTTTCCTGGTGGCGCTGTGTGGGGGGCGGCGGCGCCGCGTCGGTGGTCTGTGCACGAGCTCGGCCTTCCTCTCCGGCGAGGACCTCTGGGTCGGAACCGGCGGGCTCGTTGCGGTAGTTTCCTGCCATCCTTGTGGGGTGGTGAGGATAGGGGTTCGGCCGTCTGTCTCTCCGGTGACGGCAGTGCTGATGTTTTCTGCTTCAAATAAGGATGCTTCTGATCTGCAGCTGGTGGCCTGCTTGGAGGTGGCTGGTGGTGGATCTGTGAGCTGCTTGTCCAATCTTGGGGGTCGGTTCGGCGTCGACCTCCTTGTCGTGGATTTTGTGCTTGGTCCTCGCCGGCACGACGATGTGGTTCCTGGCGTCGTCGTGAGGACATGGAGCTGCTGCAATGGGGAGCTGGTGCCTGGCGCTGGCTCTCTTCACCGCTTGTACAGGAGAAACTTTCTGGGGTCTTGGAGGCGTTCGTCGGCTTTCGGCACGGTGCTCGAGCTTCTCCTGCTCGCCATGGTGGCGTGGGGACGTGTGCTTCGTTCAGCGTGCTCCGGTTCAACAAGGCTTTGTCTCTTCTTTCTCCGGCCGGCCGTGGTGGCGAGGAGAGAAGGATTGATCAAGGAGTGCTTTCGGCGTCGACTCCGGCAAACCGTGTTCGAGCTCAGCGCAGGTATGTCTGGAAGAGGGGTGGTTGCGGGGAGGAGGCGCTGTGGCCATTAAAAAAATCAAAAAAGGTTGGCAGCATGCAAATAGTTCAAGAATCACACAACTCAAATTAAGTCTATCGATATATATAAAAAGTTCTGCCAGCGTTGGCAAGAAAAACGAATTAAACTCCTCGGATGTCCCTTTTGTTCCACACTTCCACATAATGTGCAGCATCCATGGATGTGCTCTCAGAAATTGGAACGATATATTTGGCAAAATAAGTCATCACTGAAGTATGCCCCGCTATAAGCAAGCAATTCAGTACACTGCACTACTTCAAACTAGAAATATAGGCAAAAGGGATCATGTGTGAGTGAAGCACCACACGCATATGCTTGCAGGCATCGAATGTAACCAAATGCCGACAGCATTTAAACAGTTCTAAAATCAAACAAAGAATCTCAAAGAGCACCACTGAAATCAAATGAGAAGAGTTCACCAAACAAAACAAGCAAGCTGAACTCCTTGGATGTGTCTACAGCTCCACAACAGCATGCAGCGCCCCGCGGGGTGTGCATTCAGGAAACGAAACGAATCTCTGAGAATCCGTCAGATCGCTAACAAATGCCAGCGAACAGCGCGTAGATCACTTACTCACCCGAGATGAACAATGGGAGGCAACGCATCCAGATTCTGAACTGTTCTTTCTAGTGTTTATGCTGAGTGAATCGAGAGGAAAGATGCGGTACCATTCGGGCGTAGACGCAGTACCAATGGAAGGTTTTCCGCCGGAGTCGTAGACGCTGAGAGGCGCCCGACCATCCAACCTGCACGTATCGCGGCATCGCTGTCGCGCCCACCCGCCGCCGCCGCCCACACGAACGGACTCCACAAAACTCCATCGGATAGGAAAAAACCGCCCCGTGAATAGAGTTAGCTTAAGTGGGCCCGCGAGGCGAGGCCCATGGGTTCTACTGCTCTCGCATGGGTCAAGTAATCTGCGAGTTTTGAGCGGAAGCGTAAACCTAGGCTGAAAATTTCCCCGTCTCCGAAGTCCGATCACCAGTTCGCCGTCGCAAAATCTGCCGGCGAGGCGGCGACCATGACCAAGGCCTCGAGGGTGGGAGCCACGCCCTCCGGCCTTCCGGAGGTGATAGTCATCTGGGAGATCCTCGCCCTCCTCCCCCCAAAATCCCTCCTCCGGTTCCGCACCGTCTGCCGCGCCTGGCGCCACGCCACCTCAACCCGCCCTTTCCTCCAGGCCCACCACGGCCGCCAGCCCAGCCTCCCCATCGTCCACGTCTCCCAACACCACGCCGACCGCCACGAAACCTTCCTCGCCTTCGATCACAAGGCCGCCACCGACGATGCCCAGCTCCAACCCATCTTCTGGCTTGAACATTCCTTCTATCCGGAGGCCTCCTGCGACGGCCCTCATTCTCTCCAACAATGGCGCCGACGGCGGCACCTGCTTCTCCGTCTGTAACCCGGCCACACGCCAGCATGCTTCCCTCCGGCAACTCTCTAACTTCAGTGTGTTCGGGATGTACAAGCACCACTACAAGAAATATGTCAACTAGTGACCTTCTGTCAGTGACCCTGAAAAAATTGGTCATAGATCTACGACCATTTTGAACCAATTGGTCGCAAACCGTTTGGGAGGGTCCAAACCTAAAAATATAGCGACCATTTTGGTCAGAAAGGTCACAGTCTACTTACAGGAAATGGTCATAAGCAGATATCATTGGTTTACTTCTCTCTTTTTACCCTATTACGACCAATTTAAATTGGTCATAGCCTTGTAAATTGTGGTGCATTGCTATGACTGGGCGCCACCTCATCAATATTTGCCATGTGTGTTGCTTACTTGTCTGAGTTTCGCATACTTGTCGTGTTTAGTTGTCATATTTTCGCTTATGTGTCAACGTGTGCACTCAGATGACCTGTGGGACCCGCCACGTGGGACCCACCCTACCTTGCTGATATATGGGACCCGCCAGCCATGCAGGATCCACGTGTGATATATGGGACATGCCATGCTGACACATGGGACGCACGTACCAGCTAACTCTAGCAGATTAGAGGTGCTGCTTGGATGTGGGAGAGATAGCAGGTGCTGCATGCTACTTATAGCGTGTGCAAAAGGCACTACGTGGATAGTCCGAAGCTTAGCAACAAGTTAGATCATCTACTTATCTGAACTTTCGAGCCTATTCCTGCTCAAGGTTTAGGTGAAGAAAGAGTTATCGGGCTTTTCATGCTGCATCTGAGAACACGGACATGTCAAGTACAACACAAATGGAAATAATGGGAAAAAACGAGTGGACAGACTCGAACCACGACCTCTTCCCTCCTACAAGGGCACATCTGCTAACCACAAGGCCACCACACCATTTATGTATTCTGTGCGCACTGGCCTAATTTAAGCAAGAATTGCGTCGCTGGGCTTGGGCCCCGCTGGGTGAGCCCAGTTGTTTTTTTTTGCTTTTTCCCTTGCCGAGTAGGCTGTTCCGAGTGGGCCGGTTGCCCTTGTTCGCCTGGGCTGGCCCGGCGCGGCTAGGCTTGTTTTTTTCTTTTCTTTTTTGCTTTCTTTTATAACTATTGATTTTGAACTCCAATTTCAACCAAATAAATTTTGTAAATATGTCCAATGTCATTATATAATATTAGGGACTGTTTTTATTCAAAAATAAAATACAAAATACTTCTAAGCTTATATATTGCATTATATAGGGTTTTGGAGAATTTGAAATAAAATTTTGGTATTATTCTTTTAAATTCAAATACAAAATAAAAGAAACAATGTTAATGCTAGTTTGTGATAATGTGCCCATATTTGACACATAGCTGTATCTTGGTACGACAAACAATGTTGCAGAACTGAGTTTCTTCAAATTAGTTTTATAAATATCATTTTTCATTTTTTAAGTGTCAAAAATGACTTTTTTGTGAAGCAACTACAAAAAATATGGTGGAAAATGGCACCCATCCAAATTTCTCACAAAGTAGACCATATTTTATGGATAATACAGAAACATTAGGATTTTTCTCGGTTTCTACCTAATTTCGCCTATTTAAACGACTTTATGCCTATTTTCCGAAAGTAATTCAAATTTGAACTACAAGTGTGTGATATATTGCTCTGAATTTTTTTTAAAAATAATTTTAAGTTACACAAGTATTGGTTATATCATAGAAACCATCGATAGTTTTGAATAATTTGACCCCTTTCAATGAATAGACACGGCGACCATTTTGACCGTTTTTTCAAAAAACTAAAAGAAAGTGAAAAAATACTCAAAAAAGAAATCCTTTGGCATGGAGTCCTTTTATGTGTATTAGTTGATAGGAAAAATTATAAACTTGAGTTTTGACAAAGTTTCCAAAAAACTTCTTCACAAAAAGATCAATCATATATAAACATGTATAAGTTTCGAGTCAAATGGGCTAGGTATGATCATTCTTGTGGCATAGTTTGTGATAATGTGCCCATATTTGACACATAGCTGTATCTTGGTATGACAAACAATGTTGCAGAACAGAGTTTCTTCAAATTAGTTTTATAAATATCATTTTTTATTTTTTAAGTGTCAAAAATGACTTTTTTGTGAAGCAACTACAACAAATATGGTGGAAAATGGCACCCATCCAATGAACAAATATAGAAAAAGTGTTCTCATAAAGTTGGTATCACCAATGAACATTCGTAGCTTTCAAGATAAACAACCAATGTTTTGGCCACATTTACGTCATAGTTTGTGCAAATATGCCCAAATTTGACACATGTGCTCATCTTGGGATAGCAAACAATGTTGCTGAACAAAGATTTCAACATGCTTCGCAAAAAAAACACTTTTCATTTTTTAGGTGCTAAAAATAGCGTTATTTGTGAAGCGGCTACCGAGAAAATCGTCCAAAATGGCACCAACAAATATTTGTCGAAAAGTAGACATCATTCAATGAAAGATCACCAAAAGGCATGTATTTCCGAGCTCTCTGCCTATTTATGTCCATTTAAACGACTTCCTGCCGATTCAGCAGGAAACGGCTAGATTTTAAACTGCAGCTACCACATAGCTTGCCCGTTATTTTTCCGAAATTTCATTTTTAGGTTCACAAGTATCTATTTCATCAAAGATATATCAAAATATCCACATGATTCAAATATTAGACGTGAACTGTCACGGCGACGAAATCGACTAGATTTTCAAATGAGCACACAAAATTAGAAAAAAAATCAAAATAATGAAAAACCTTCCCGTAGCGTCATGATATGTGACCTAGTTACGAGAAAAAAATATAAACTTGTAATAATAAAAGTTTATAGAAAAAGTGTTCTCAGAAAGTTGTTATCACCAATGAACATTCATAACTTTCAAGACAAACAACCAATGTTTTGGCCACATTTACGTCATAGTTTGTCTAAATATGCCCAAATTTGGCACATGTGCTCATCTTGGGATGGCAAACAATGTTCCTGAACAAAGATTTCAATATGTTTCACAAAAAAAAATTTATTTTTAAGTGCTAAAAATAGCGTTATTTGTGAAGCGGCTACCGAGAAAATCGTCCAAAATGGCACCGACAAATATTTATCAAAATCATCCAAAATGGCACCGACAAATATTTATCGCAAAGTAGACATCATTCAATGAAAGATCATCAAAAGGCATGCATTTTCGATCTCTCTGCCTATTTATGTCCATTTAAATGACTTCTTGCCGATTCAGCAGGAAACAGCTAGATTTTAAACTGCAGTTACCACATAGCTTGCCCGTTATTTTTCCGAAATTTTATTTCTATGTTCACAAGTATCCATTTCATCAGAGATACATCAAAATATCCACATGATTCAAACACTAGATACGAACGGTCACGACGACGAAATCGACTAGATTTTCATATGAGCACACAAAATTAAAATAATGGAAAACCTAAGCGTAGCGTCATGATATGTGACCTAATTACGAGAAGAAAAAACTTGCAATAAGAAAGTTTTATAAAAAAGTGTTCTCAGAAAGTTGGTATCACCAATGAACATTCATAACTTTCAAGACAAACAACCAATGTTTTGGCCACATTTACGTCATAGTTTGTCCAAATATGCCTAAATTGGCACATGTGCTCATCTTGGGATGGCAAAAAAGTTGCTGAACAAAGATTCAACATGTTTCACAAAAAAAAGAACACTTTTCATTTTTTGAGTGCTAAAAATAGCGTTATTTGTGAAGCGGCTACCGAGAAAATCGTCCAAAATGGCACCGACAAATATTTGTCGCAAAGTAGACATCATTCGATGAAAGTTTATCAAAAGGAATGCATTTGCGATCTCTCTGCCTATTTATGTCCATTTAAATGACTTCCTGCCGATTCAGCAGGAAACAACTAGATTTTGAACTACGCCGCCACATAGCTTGCCTGTTATTTTTTCAAAATTTCAATTTGGGTTTACAATTATCCATTTCATCATAGATATCCCAAAATCTCCACAGGATTCAACCACTAGACATGAACGGTCACGGCGAAAAATCGACTAGATTTTCAAATAAGCACACGAAATTCAAAAAAAATCAACAATAGACACATTTAATTTGGACAACAAAATCTCAAATTATATCTCATTATAATTTGGACAACAAAACCTCAAATTATATCTCATTTAGTTTTATTTACTATCTCTACTATAAATGGAGTGTCCTGTGCGTCTCCTGCTCGTCGTCGTACGTCGTGGTTATTTTGCAAAAAGCATCCTGAAAACTCTGGGACTGAACCGGCAGTCCACACTTACCGGTTTGCATCGACAGGCCACCAAAAACAGAGTCAACTCCTTCACCCATCGTCACCATCCTCCCCTCATCAGACCCTAGCACAGGGTACTGCTGCCACCGCCGCCGCGCCGCCCCTCCCGTCGAGCTCTCCGCCGCCGGCCACCCGCACGCCCCCGAGTACCCTCTCCTCTCCCCAAGAAAGCGCTGCCGCCACATACTTTTATTCCCCAAGCCGGTCATCCCCAACATCTCCCCCCAGGCCTTTGTGCGGCAGCGGTCGAGCGGGGAAGGTCGTGCGTAGCCGTCGAGGTGGGACGGCGTGGCCGCCGCCAAAGAGGCCCAGCTCCGGGTCACGTACTGCTCCTTCATCGCCGACGTAAGACTCAGGCTCAAGCTGTAAGCGCCCATTATCCTCTGCTCCCAATCTCTCATGTGCCAAATTTCAATGATGTACATATCTCCCGATTAGTAGCCACCGCCACAGATCTCCACCACTTTGTCACAAATCAGAATCGAGAGACGGCGCCGGTGCACGAGCGGAGGCAGCAGCGCGAGGGAGACACAGTTCCATGGATGATGGCCGTGGGGACCAGGCAGGTGCAGCACGTTCCTCATCTCGCCCCTCATCTGAGGAGGACGAACATGCCACTAGTAGAAAAGGGGCCATCCGTTTGGAGCATCTATCCCGGCCAAATTACAACTCGGGATAGATGCACCATTGATCCCGGGTCGGTAGGGCGGGGCGCCCGTGGGCATTGCTCCCGGGTCGGGGGGGACCTTTGGTCCCGGTTCGTGACACGAACCGGGATCAAAGGGTCTTCACATGCGCGCACATGCTTTCCAGCGCTGGGCCCCTCTGGCAGGGGACCTTTGGTCCCGGTTCGTGTTACAAACCGGGATCAAAGGGTCTCCCTGCTATATCTTCTTCCACCCCGAGCTAGCTCGAGTTCATCACCATTTCTCCTCCATTTTCCTCTCTCCCACTCAAATTAATCCCCATTTTTTTGCACCATTTGAGAGGATTGAAGGCACCCCATCTATTCAAAGGTTAGCAACATCGTTCTTTCCTCCGGCGTTGCAACTTTAGCTCATTTCGTTGCTAGTTTAGCTCATTTCAATTTTGTAATGCTAGCAAGGTGTTTGATGAAATGCCCAAGCTAGAAAGTGTATTTGCGAGCTCAAATTAATTTATTATTTGTGGATTTTAGTGTTGTCCCCGTCCTCACCGCCGTCGATAGCCCGCGTCGTCCCGTCACCGGCACCACTTTGGTGAGCCTCTTTTTTATCTTTTATTTTTAAAACCTATATATACTTGTATGATTTAAATGCATATTTATTTCTTGTATAATTAATTTCTTATGTTTTTTATATGTATAGTGTCATGGTTTTGATATCCGTCCCCGTCGGCCCTCGTCCGATCTATGATTCGGATGTGGTATATTTTCATAACTATTTGTTTCGTTTCGTGTTTATCACACTCATGCCCGACCAACTTGACGTAGAGATATTTTTATTTAGGAGGTAGTTGAACCGGAAATTCCAGTCGACCCTATTGTCGAGTATTTTAAAAAGGAAAACGACGATTTGAAAGCAAAATTGAAGATAAGCGAAGATCTTTGTCTCCAATACCTAGAAGAGAAGAGTGTATTGGACTTGAAGATTGCCGACATCGATGATGCTTACGGGGTCGTCGTCGCTGCTCACGAGATGAAGATGGAGGCAATGCGCTTGAAGCTTAAAAAGATTAGAAAATATGCCATTAGTCGAGAGGCTTGGTATCATTATGCTGTTGGTTCAATAGTTACCTTAGTTGCGATTTTGATCGCATTTGTTGTTGGATTTAAATTCTTTAGATAGTTGTATGTTAGGTTCAATTAATGTATGTTTCATTAGAACAATGTATTACATTTGGGCACTACTCTACTTTGGTTTTAATGTGATGAACTTGTATTAATTAATTTGGTCAGTACTATATATTTATGATGTAGTGTAATGGTTTTTGATATATTTATATAATGCAGATGAGCCGGCAATGGATGTACAGTGACCGACGCGGTCTCGACTTTATCAATGGCATGCATAGTTTTCTCCGTGTGGCTAATGATAACAAGCCGTCGAGTGGTTATATTCTTTGTCCATGTAGAGTCTGCAAGAATAAGCGGGATTACTCTACGTCAAGAACCATTCACGTCCACCTGTTGGAGGAGGGTTTCATGGATGGTTATTATTGTTGGACCAAGCACGGAGAAAGAGGGGTTATGATGGAAGAAAATGAAGAAGAAGAGGATAATGACACCTATCCTACGTTCACTGCAGACGGTGATACTCCAATGGGGGAAGACGAAGCTGAAGAAGAGCCCAATGATGATTTTGGCCGGGCCATTCTTGATGCACGGATAAACAGCGGAAGTGAAAACGAGAGGTCGAAGTTGGATAGCATGTTAGAGGATCACAAAAAATTGTTGTACCAAAATTGCGAAGATGGCCAGAAGAAGCTTGGTACCACGCTGGAATTGCTGCAATGGAAGGCAGAGAATGGTACAACTGACAGAGGATTTGAGAATTTGCTGAAAATAATAAAGAAGATGCTTCCAAGGGATAACGTACTGCCCCCCAGTACGTACGAAGCAAAGAAGATTGTGTGCCCTCTAGGATTAGAGGTGCAGAAGATACATGCATGCATCAATGATTGCATCCTCTATCGCGGTGAGAAGTACGAGCATTTGAATGCGTGCCCGATATGCGGTGCGTTGCGGTACAAGATAAGGCGAGATGACCCTGGTGATGTTGACGGCGATCCGTGCCCCAGGAAGAGGGTTCCTGCCAAGGTGATGTGGTATGCTCCTATAATACCACGGTTGAAACGTTTGTTCCAAAACAAAGAGCATGCAAAGTTGTTACGATGGCACAAAGAAGACCGTAAGAAAGACATGATGCTGAGACACCCCGCTGATGGGTCGCAGTGGCGAAAAATCGACAGGACCTTCAAGACGTTTGCAGATGACGCTAGGAACATAAGATTTGGTCTAAGTACAGATGGCTTTAATCCTTTCGGGGAACAAAGCTCCAGTCATAGCACCTGGCCTGTGACTCTATGTATGTATAACCTTCCTCCTTGGTTGTGCATGAAGCGGAAGTTTATTATGATGCCGGTGCTCATCCAAGGTCCGAAGCAACCCGGCAACGACATTGATGTGTACCTGAGGCCATTGATTGAAGAACTTTTAGAGTTGTGGAGTGACGAAGGGGTACGTGTGTGGGATGAGCACAAACAAGAGGCATTTGACCTACGAGCGTTGTTGTTTGTAACCATCAGTCAAACAAGGGATACAATGCTTGCACGCACTGTCTAGATAAGACTGAAAGTATATATGTAGGCAACAAGAATGTGTACCCAGGTCATCGTCGATTTCTTCCACCTGAGCATCCCGTAAGAAAGAAAGGCAAGCATTTCAAATGTGAGGTTGATGACCGGACGAAGCCTACCTGCCCTGATGGTGATGCTATATATGAGATGGTCAAGGATTTAGAAGTAATCTTTGGAAAGGGTCCTGGCAGTCTATCTGTTCCGAAAGACGCCAACAAGCGCGTACCCTTGTGGAAAAAGAAATCCATATTTTGGGAGTTACCCTATTGGAAAATCCTAGAGGTTCGCTCTGCAATCGACGTGATGCACGTGACGAAAAATCTTTGCGTGAACCTGCTAAGCTTCTTGGGTGTGTATGGGAAGACGAAAGATACACCGGATGCACGACTGAACCATCAACATATGCACGAGAAGACGAAAGACGACCACCTTAATCCAGAGAAGTATCAAGGTCCTGCCAGCTACGCTCTTACCAGAGAAGAGAAGGAGATCTTTTTTGAAGTCCTGAACAGTATCAAGGTCCCGTCTGGCTTCTCGTCGAATGTGAAGGGAATAATTAACATGGCAGAGAAAAAGTTCCAAAACCTGAAGTCTCATGACTGCCATGTGATTATGACACAATTACTACCGGTTGCATTGAGGGGGCTTCTACCGGAAAATGTTCGACTACCCATTGTGAAGCTATGTTCATTCCTCAATGCAATTTCTCAGAAGGTGATCAATCCATTGACTCTAGGAACTTTACAGAAGGATGTTGTTCAGTGTCTTGTCAGCTTCGAGTTGGTGTTCCCACCATCCTTCTTCAATATTATGACGCACCTCATAGTTCACCTAGTCGAAGAGATTCAAGTTCTCGGTCCTGTATTTCTACACAACATGTTCCCCTTCGAGAGGTTCATGGGAGTCTTAAAGAAATACGTTCATAACCGTGCTAGGCCTGAAGGAAGCATCTCCAAGGGTTATGGAACAGAGGAGGTCATTGAGTTTTGTGTTGACTTTATTCCTGACGTTAACCCGGTCGGTGTTCCTCAATCGCGCCATGAGGGGAGATTGCGTGGAAAAGGAACACTAGGAAAGAAACAAATATTTTCTGACTGGGATTCTTTCAATCGAGCACACTACACAGTTCTACATAATTCGAGCTTGGTGGCTCCGTATATCGAGGAACACAAGAATACTTTACGCTCATTAATGGCTGAAGAATGCATTGAAAAAGAACACTTGAAGACTTTCTGCGGGTGGTTGCACACACGTCTCATTAATGACAACACTGTCGAAGAACAGCTAAACTTGTTGGCCAGAGGACCATCTTCGACTATATTGGCTTTTCAAGGGTACGAGATAAATGGGAATACATTTTACACGGCCGACCAAGATAAAAAGAGCACCAACCAAAACAGTGGTGTCCGCTTTGATGCATCAAACAACAATGGGACAAAGGACACATATTATGGGTACATAGAGCAGATATGGGAACTTGACTACGGACCTTCTTTCAAGGTACCTTTGTTCCGGTGCAAATGGTACAACCTGGATGGTGGGGTAAACGTAGACCCGCAGTACGGAATGACTACAGTGGATCTCAAGAATTTTGGGTATGACAACGAACCATTCGTACTAGCCAAAGACGTGGCTCAGATTTTCTATGTGAAGGACATGTCTTCCAGACCAAAAAAAAGAAAAGATAAGCAAGCGAAGACATCATATGATGAGCCAAAGCGTCACATAGTTCTTTCAGGGAAAAGAACTATCGTGGGAGTGGAGGACAAGACAGACATGTCAGAAGATTACAACAATTTTGAAGAAATCCGGCCCTTCGCAGTGAAAATTGACCCAAGTCTCGCGTTAAATGGAGAAGCTTGTCCATGGCTACGGCGCAATCAGAAGAAAGTGACGGGTAGAAAGTAGAAGAAGATTGTGTAATGAGGAGGATGACGACGACGATGACTTCAACTGGAGCGACCATGGAGAAGAGGTCGGCGGGCCACAGATGCAGGAGGCCATTGAAGCCTCCTTACAGTCGTTTTATGAAAAGTGTGAGTGATGTGTAATAATGTAACTGTGTGAGTGAAACGATCCGTATGCTTCTTCAGTCCGGTTGGTAACACACCCCTGTGATGGTTCCTACTCTTTGAGATCGTGTGTTTCGTTTAAGCGACGTCCCCGAAAGATAAAGAAAAGATAGCGGGAAACGGTGGCGGGAACGATAGCGGGAAACGTTGGCGGGAAACGGTGGCGGGAGGACACGAGTCGTGACCACAAAGCCCGCCTTTAGTCCCGGTTGGTAACACCAACCGGGACTGAAGAAGCACACGGATCATGTGTTTCTTTCAAACGCTTGTGAGCCGTTGGATCATGGGTGTGTTTCTTTTGAGGGCTTGTGAGCCGTTGGATTTTTAGAACTAGTCCCGGTTGGTAACACCAACCGGGACTAAAGAATCACACGGATCGTGTGTTTCTTTCAAACGCTTCTGAGCCGTTGGATCAGGGGTGTGTTTCTTTTGAGGGCTTGTGCGCTGTTGGATCAGCACTCCCACCTCATCCATAGGTACACTTTCTAATCGCCTATAAATAGCGGCGTCCCTGCAGCGAACGGCACACAACGAGCGTCTACCTTCACCACCGAATCCAATGGCTGGATTTGGCCTACCTGCTGGCATGTTCCCTGACATTATTGTGTTCGTCCTTGTTCACCGGCCAGCCATTGGAGCCACCTCCTGTAGGACGGTGAACAAGGACAACACAACGACACTGTTGGAAACACAAGCCCTCAGGTAGGTTGAATCCAGCCACTGGATTAGGGTGACGCAATGATGAATTGCCGAGGAGGTGGGAGTGGTGGTGGTGGTGGAAGTGGTAGCCATGCCCCTCGGTCCGATCCAAGCAGCGGCAAGGCGCTCTGATGATCTGCGACATTCCCAACACTTTTTGGGACGGTCGTAGATCATCAGAGACGTCTTGCCGTTGTGGATCGAAGGTCGATTTGATATGCAGGCACTCACGAGCCACCGTTGGGCTGTATGCAGGGGAAACCGTGTGTTCTGTTCTATATATCTATATAATCCTTCATTTCATCGACCGAACACAAATCATTTGGTTCCGGGAACCCTCCCCTCGGTCGGATCCAAGCAGCGGCAAGGATCTCTGAAAGGGGCACGATCCGTGTGCTTCTTTAGTCCCGGCTGGTAACACCAACCGGGACTAAAGGCGGGCTTCGCGGTCATGACTCGTGTCAGTCACACGTGTCCGCCAGCGGTAACCATCGCTTTATAAAAGGGGATTACAGAATAATTCAAAGCAGGGAACATTATTGTCCTCACTTTACAAAAACATCATTGATCAAATATTCAAAAGTATCACGCATACATCTTTATTTAATCCATAATACATCACGAATAATATAACTAACTTTTGCCGGGTCCTAAGCCGCGAGGTGCTGAGCGGCCGGCGGCTTGCACCCAAAGATAAGGAACCATCACTGGGGCAATACTCACATGAGGAGAATCCCTATGAAGTGTATACCACATATTGTCATGCACCGCTTGCGTATCCAACCTAACCAGGTAACGACGGACGTGCTCGTCCTCCTCTCTGATACGGTGACGCACCTCCACCTCGGGGGCCGGCGGCCTTTGCACCGAGGCTAGCCCACGCGACGGCCACCAAACAAGATCCGGGTCGACGACGTCACCCGGATTCCTCACCAAACTACGCGTCCCGGAAGACACCTCCCAGTGCCAGCCCGGCGGAGCCCAGTCCCGGACACTGCTCGGTTCCAACAAATGGGTGGTCGTCATCGATTCCCGCCGAGATCTGAAAAAATGAGTGGGGAATTTGATCAAACAACTAAGGTGCGTGCAACCAAGGTAGGGGAGGGAGAGGGCAGCACCTTGGCATGGGGACGGAGGGGAGGTCCACGGTGGTGTGGAGGATATAGCGTGGCGCCGGCGGAGGCCACGGGCACGGAGGGGGGCATCGAGCGGCGCAGACAAGGGCGGCGGCGGCGCGAAGTAGGGGAGAGAGTAGGGGCAGGCTCTCAGGTCTCCCGGCCCCTGGCCTTTTTATAAGGAGGAAAGATAAACCTTATCCCAGCCCCCACCAACCCCACCTTATCTCAGTCAAAAATCAAATTTATCACGAAAGCAATTAAATCAATAGATATAAAAGAAAGAGAAAACACAAATAGAAACAAGAAAAAAAAGGCCTTTCATATATATTGGACCATTTAAGTTAAATTTTAAAAAGAAACTAAAATAACAATTCAAAAACATGTAAAAGAAAAACAAAACTACAAAAGCAATTAAATTAATAGATGTAAAAGAAAAAGAAAACAGAAATAGAAATAAGAAAAGGTAACAAGAAAAAAAGAAAAACACCATTCATCCCGGTTGGTAACACCAACCGGGACCAAAGGCCTGCTGGGCTTCGCGCGCAATTTTTCGCGGCCCAGACAGACCTTTGGTCCCGGTTGGTGTTACCAACCGGGATGAAATGGTCATCCATCCCGGTTTGTGGCTGGAACCGGGATGAAAGGTCCTTTACGCGCGTTATGTGGTGGTTTCGCCCCCAATTTCTCACAAGTCCAGGATTTCGACCGCCGCCACCCCGAGGTGCTGCTCCGCCCTCCCGTGCCGCCGCCGCTGCCCCGAGGTGCTGCTCCACCTAACTGTGTCACCGCCGTCGCCCCGTGCTGCTCCATCGTCGCCCGCCTCGCGCGCCCTCCCCTCCCCTGGCTCGGGCTGCCTCTTGCCGTGCTGCATCGACCGGCCCGGCCGTCGTCGCCCTCCTTCCTCTTCGCCTGCACCTACTCCGATCGATCGAGGTGAGTTCAATTCGAACTCCGGCTACAATTAAATCACGCGGTGCTGTTGTAGGCTAGGAGCACGGCCGCGGGCGGGGCGGGTGGCGGGATGGGCAGGGGCGCCGCTGCGCGCGCGATTCCGGCGCGCCCTCGCAGGTCGTCGTGACGGGCCGGGCTGCTCCTCGACGAGCACGGCCGTCTGCAGGTCGCCGTGACGCGCGCTGCTGTCGGAGGAGGAGCCCGTCTGTGCCGCACCGCCGCTGAAGGCCGCCGCCGTCGTGGTGCGGGTAGAGGGCTAGCTAGAGGCAGAGGCACAATTTTTTGTTGAGGCCCTATGAATTTTTATGAATTTTTTGCTATAGAGATTGCTATGAATTTTAAAATTCATGTGAAGATTTTATGAATTTTTTGCTATACTATGTGTGGAGATTGCTATGAATTTTTTTTGAGGCACAATTTTCTAAGTTCATGTGAATATTAAAATTGCTATGAATTAATTAGTGTGTAGATTAAAATTGCCATTTTGTTCTAATTAAGTTCATGTGGAGATTAAATTTGGTGGAACCGGGATTAATTTTTTTAGTGATGTTTAGATTAAAATTGTAGGCTTTGTTGTTTTGCAAATTTAGATGTAAATTGTGCTATTGTGTGCCATTTTTTATCTAAGTTCATGTGGAGATTAAAAGTGCTATGAATTTAGATCTTTTAGCCCTCTGGAATAAGCAAATCATCTGCATCTAGAGTGTCGAAAGGGTCGAAAGGGTCGAAAGCCATGAAGCCTCGAGGCCCGTCGAAGCCGATGAAGGAGGGTCAAAGGGTAGTGATCGACATAGTTGATGCTACTGGCCAACCAATGCAACCCTTAGAGTGCCGCCGCAAATTTATAAACCAATGCGGAGTTTTAGTTAGGGACATGGTACCGATCACATGTCAAGAATGGCATCCGCGGAAGGACGGGAGCAAGAATTGGACTTATGTCGACGACCAAACAAAAGATTTGTTTTGGGAGAAGCTCTTGACAAAGGTCACCCTGCCTCCAGAAGTGACAGAAAACGAGAAGTGGATGGAGAAAGTCAAGGAGTGGACTCTTGGCAAGGCTGCCGAACAGTTCCGAACCCACAAGAAAACTATATGGAAAGATTATTGTGAAGAGAAGGAAAAAGATCCTGAATACACTCCAGTATTCACCGGAGCACAAGTGAAGCTAAAACCAGTGGCCCTTATTTAAAGAGCAAAGAGAATCGGAGGCCGCTGTGGCCCGATCGGAAAGAAACAAGTTAAATGCTGCGAAGAAGGAATATCACCACACTTTGGGGGCAGGTGGCTACAAGGCTGCCGTGCCTAAGTGGGAAGCATTTGAAGCAAAACTGCTTGATGAGGGGAAGATTCCACAGACAGCGGGCTGGCCCGATAGGTACAAATTTTGGTTGTTCGCGCATGGCGCTGGGTTGGACCCTGACACAGGGAAGATTGTTGCTCAGGGAAAATGGGAGGCAAAGATTAGGTTTATAACCACAGAACTTGAGAAAGCAATAGAGCAAGTTCGAAATGGAACCTACAAGGTCGACAGAGAGAAAGACGAGCTGTCACTCGCACTCGGGAATCCTGAAAAAGTTGGACGAGTACGAGGTTATGGATACGGAGTTACTTGGGCACAAGGTTTTCCGGCAGACGCTCACACTTATAGAAGCCGTCAGAGAAAGAAAAAGGAGGAGAGCGACCGGTTATCGGCATTGGAACGCAAGGTGCATCAGCTGGAGCAAAGTCAGCAAAGGGAATCTCGTGTGCAGCTAGAAAGTCCAGAAGTCGAAGCCGCCCCATCTAATCAGCAAAAAAGCAGCGTGGGTTCCACGCAGATGGAACATTCTGAACTTGAAGCGCCGCCGACTCGATACCCCGTGGATGATATCACGGAGAAGACAGAATGCGAGCTACATATGGCAATGGGCAACTTGTCCTTCAAGGTGGCGGTCGGCTATGCTTTACTGAATGAACCTGGACCAAGGTACCATCTCGGCGGGATTCCAGCTGGCTATGCTATTGTCGGGGTGGATGACATTGTGCCGTTATATGCTAATCTAAATCTTGACATTCCTGGAGGTGACGGCGAGAGGACACTAGGAGATGCCAAGAAGTCCATCATTCTGTGGCCAAAGAAATACATCTTGTTTCCAAATTTGCCGCCGCCAAGGCCACCGACTCCTCCAAGTAGCAACCCCCCACCTCAAGATCCACCCTCCCCACGTCATGATCCATCCCCCCCACCTCAAGATCCTCCCTCCCCACGTCATGATCCATCCCCTGCACCACCACCTCAAGATCCATCCCCCCCACCTCAAGATGCATCCTCGCCACCTCGTGACGACTGTCGGGAGCCCAGCCCGAGTCCATCCCCACCACCTCAAGAGAGAGTGCGCTCTGTTTCGCGGAAACTAAAGATCCCGTCGAAATATACAGAGAGGTGCGCTTTAAACTTCCCGCCAGAAACTCGAGAGGAACGTGAGTTGCGAAAGCCTCTTCCAAAGAGATCCTATGACTTGACTCCAGAGGAACTCGAGGAGTCGGTGCGAGCTGATGTGAAAAAACAATTGGCACCGAAACGGCACATGCGAAAGGAGGTAATAGCACCGGGAAAAGTGGCACAATTTCTGAAAAATCTATCGACTGGGCCGGCACGGCCGCCTATTCTGCGAGACGACTATGATCGTACCATTGAAAAGTTAATTAGAGAACGGAATTTGCAGGAGAATGAGGCATGTCGCCAAAAGAGGGAACAGCAGCAGATGGCAGCTAAAAAGGCCCAGCAGGAGAAGGAGGCTGCATTTCGCCAAAAGAGGGAAGCTAATAAGAAATCCGGGAAACAAGTGGCCTAGCTCGGAGAACAGGCAAACCAGTCGGTCTCCGCGTTCAAAGTGGTGTCCGATAAGGAAATACAGCAAGATACAATTCGCATAGAAAACCCCAAAGAGTATATGTATGCATGGACATATGCCTACGGGAAGCCCTTGGTCAGACCTGAGATGGTTAAATCTCTGCCGACACAATTGCGACGTTTGCATGAGTGGTACGAGGGAGCCGTAAAGGGGCACCATGAGTATTTCCACGTTTCATATAAGAAAGACCATTATTTAGAGGATAACGCGATGTATGTGCCGTTTGACGAAATATTTCAGTTATTCAATCAAGACTCCCTCGACAAAGCCATCATCAGCTGCTATTGTTTGTAAGTGATTTATTTTATGCAATTTAATTAAGTCTCTATCTCAGCTCGTTCGTTGCCAATTATCTAACTTTATTCTTTTGTACGCTATTATATATGCAGAATGAAGATCGTCGAATGCAGAGACAACGGAATCTATAGTTTAGGGTTCATGGACCCATATTGGATTCATGAAGTAACCTTAAGGAACCATCCGAGGACACCGAGCATTACATGCTCCAATATCTAGTGAAACACCATACATGTGAAGATATACTTCTTCCTTACAACTTCAGGTGAGTGTTACCGTACCTTCTACACATTCTACTTTGCTTACTCGATGTTTAGTGTAACTCATGGACATATAAATGTGTGAAGCAACCATTGGATTCTGGTAGACATTAGACCTGAACAAGCATGCGTTCAAGTCCTGGACTCGTTAAGGAAATATATGGACGATTATATCAACTTGCAAGCAATGTTTCAGAGGTAACTTCAGTCATTATCGCTCTATATATCGATCTCTTTCGTTCGTTCAAGTCCTTTGATTTTTTCTTTTGCCGGCCAGGGTTTGGGAAAAGTTCATTACCGAGGTTCGTGGGACTTGGAAACCGCACCTGTTTTGGTATGAAACCAAGGTAAGTAGTAGTACTATATATATGTCCGCGCAACTTTTAAATTCTAGTTTCAGCACCATTATCATGCTTGATTGTTATTTTGATTAAATTCTATTCTTTGTAAAGTGGTGTCTGAGGCAGGCACAAGGGAATAATTTATGTGGATATTATGTTTGCGAGTACATACGATCTTTTGTTAATCAGCGGGATAGAAAGCTCAGAACAGCAGAGGTCTGTATACACTCTCGGCAATTACTTCATTACCATATTTGTGTTCATTTCCATTTTCACATTTTCTGATGATTTCACATTTTCTTATTGATCTAGATGGAACGAGAGAAGGACAAGCTCATACCAACGAAGCGCCTTATAGCAATTCAAGAGGAATTGGCAGGATTTTTGAACAAGGAGGTCCTGAAGAAATCCGGAGAATTTTTTCACCCTAGAAATTATTTTCTGCCTCCAATGTAATTGACGTGATCTCGACGTGAGAAACGTGATGTCGGTGTGTGACTTAATTATATATGTATCAAAATGTATGTGTGTGACTTATATGTATGCATCACGCGTGACATCGATCGATGTGTCAACTTTATATATGTGTGTGACTTTGTATGCGCAACGTGATCTTAATTAATAGGAAATAATTAAATGGAAAACAAAAAATCGAAAACCCTAAAAAATAAGCAAATAAAATACAAAAGATGCAAACCTTTGATCCCGGTTCGTGTCACGAACCGGGACCAAAGCTCCCCCGCCCTTGCGCGCCCAGCCGCGCCCACGTGGAGGCCCTTCTATCCCGGGTCATGGACACCCGGGATAAAAGCCACCCCCCCTCTAGTCCCGACCATTTAATCCCGGTTGTAAACCCGGGATCAAAGGCCCTCTGTACCCGGGATAGATGGTCTTGTTTCTACTACTTTCTAACTTCAGTGTGTTCGGGATGTACAAGCACCACTACAAGAAATATGTCAACTAGTGACCTTCTGTCAGTGACCCTGAAAAAATTGGTCATAGATCTACGACCATTTTGAACCAATTGGTCGCAAACCGTTTGGGAGGGTCCAAACCTGAAAATATAGCGACCATTTTGGTCAGAAAGGTCACAGTCTACTTACAGGAAATGGTCATAAGCAGATATCATTGGTTTACTTCTCTCTTTTTACCCTATTACGACCAATTTAAATTGGTCATAGCCTTGTAAATTGTGGTGCATTGCTATGACTGGGCGCCACCTCATCAATATTTGCCATGTGTGTTGCTTACTTGTCTGAGTTTCGCATACTTGTCGTGTTTAGTTGTCATATTTTCGCTTATGTGTCAACGTGTGCACTCAGATGACCTGTGGGACCCGCCACGTGGGACCCACCCTACCTTGCTGATATATGGGACCCGCCAGCCATGCAGGATCCACGTGTGATATATGGGACATGCCATGCTGACACATGGGACGCACGTACCAGCTAACTCTAGCAGATTAGAGGTGCTGCTTGGATGTGGGAGAGATAGCAGGTGCTGCATGCTACTTATAGCGTGTGCAAAAGGCACTACGTGGATAGTCTGAAGCTTAGCAACAAGTTAGATCATCTACTTATCTGAACTTTCGAGCCTATTCCTGCTCAAGGTTTAGGTGAAGAAAGAGTTATCGGGCTTTTCATGCTGCATCTGAGAACACGGACATGTCAAGTACAACACAAATGGAAATAATGGGAAAAAACGAGTGGACAGACTCGAACCACGACCTCTTCCCTCCTACAAGGGCACATCTGCTACCACAAGGCCACCACACCATTTATGTATTCTGTGCGCACTGGCCTAATTTAAACAAGAATTGCGTCGCTGGGCTTGGGCCCCGCTGGGTGAGCCCAGTTGTTTTTTTTTTGCTTTTTCCCTTGCCGAGTAGGCTGTTCCGAGTGGGCCGGTTGCCCTTGTTCGCCTGGGCTGGCCCGGCGCGGCTAGGCTGGTTTTTTTCTTTTCTTTTTTGCTTTTTTTTTATAACTATTGATTTTGAACTCCAATTTCAATCAAATAAATTTTGTAAATATGTCCAATGTCATTATATAATATTAGGGACTGTTTTTATTCAAAAATAAAATACAAAATACTTCTAAGCTTATATATTGCATTATATAGGGTTTTGGAGAATTTGAAATAAAATTTTGGTATTATTCTTTTAAATTCAAATACAAAATAAAAGAAACAATGTTAATCCTAGTTTGTGATAATGTGCCCATATTTAACACATAGCTGTATCTTGGTACGACAAACAATGTTGCAGAACTGAGTTTCTTCAAATTAGTTTTATAAATATCATTTTTCATTTTTTAAGTGTCAAAAAATGACTTTTTTGTGAAGCAACTACAAAAAATATGGTGGAAAATGGCACCCATCCAAATTTCTCACAAAGTAGACCATATTTTATGGATAATACAGAAACATTAGGATTTTTCTCGGTTTCTACCTAATTTCGCCTATTTAAACGACTTTATGCCTATTTTCCGAAAGTAATTCAAATTTGAACTACAAGTGTGTGATATATTGCTCTGAATTTTTTTTTAAAATAATTTTAAGTTACACAAGTATTGGTTATATCATAGAAACCATCGATAGTTTTGAATAATTTGACCCCTTTCAACGAATAGACACGGCGACCATTTTGACCGTTTTTTCAAAAAACTAAAAGAAAGTGAAAACTACTCAAAAAAAGAAATCCTTTGGCATGGAGTCCTTTTATGTGTATTAGTTGATAGGAAAAATTATAAACTTGAGTTTTGACAAAGTTTCCAAAAAACTTCTTCACAAAAAGATCAATCATCTATAAACATGTATAAGTTTCGAGTCAAATGGGCTAGGTATGATCATTCTTGTGGCATAGTTTGTGATAATGTGCCCATATTTGACACATAGCTGTATCTTGGTATGACAAACAATGTTGCAGAACTGAGTTTCTTCAAATTAGTTTTATAAATATCATTTTTCATTTTTTAAGTGTCAAAAATGACATTTTTTGTGACGCAACTACAGCAAATATGGTGGAAAATGGCACCCATCCAATGAACAAATATAGAAAAAGTGTTCTCATAAAGTTGGTATCACCAATGAACATTCGTAGCTTTCAAGATAAACAACCAATGTTTTGGCCACATTTACGTCATAGTTTGTGCAAATATGCCCAAATTTGACACATGTGCTCATCTTGGGATGGCAAACAATGTTGCTGAACAAAGATTTCAACATGCTTCGCAAAAAAACACTTTTCATTTTTTAGGTGCTAAAAATAGCGTTATTTGTGAAGCGGCTACCGAGAAAATCGTCCAAAATGGCACCAACAAATATTTGTCGAAAAGTAGACATCATTCAATGAAAGATCACCAAAAGGCATGTATTTCCGAGCTCTCTGCCTATTTATGTCCATTTAAACGACTTCCTGCCGATTCAGCAGGAAACGGCTAGATTTTAAACTGCAGCTACCACATAGCTTGCCCGTTATTTTTCCGAAATTTCATTTTTAGGTTCACAAGTATCCATTTCATCAGAGATATATCAAAATATCCACATGATTCAAACATTAGACGCGAACGGTCACGGCGAGGAAATCGACTAGATTTTCAAATGAGCACACAAAATTAGAAAAAAAATCAAAATAATGAAAAACCTTCCCGTAGCGTCATGATATGTTACCTAGTTACGAGAAAAAAAATATAAACTTGTAATAATAAAATTTTATAGAAAAAGTGTTCTCAGAAAGTTGATATCACCAATGAACATTCATAACTTTCAAGACAAACAACCAATGTTTTGGCCACATTTACGTAATAGTTTGTCTAAATATGCCCAAATTTGGCACATGTGCTCATCTTGGGATGACAAACAATGTTCCTGAACAAAGATTTCAATATGTTTCACAAAAAAAAAACATTTTTTATTTTTTAAGTGCTAAAAATAGCGTTATTTGTGAAGCGGCTACCGAGAAAATCGTCCAAAATGGCACCGACAAATATTTATCAAAATCGTCCAAAATGGCACCGACAAATATTTATCGCAAAGTAGACATCATTCAATGAAAGATCATCAAAAGGCATGCATTTTCGATCTCTCTGCCTATTTATGTCCATTTAAATGACTTCCTGCCGATTCAGCAGGAAACTGCTAGATTTTAAACTGCAGCTACCACATAACTTGCCCGTTATTTTTCCGAAATTTTATTTCTATGTTCACAAGTATCCATTTCATCAGAGATACATCAAAATATCCACATGATTCAAACACTAGATACGAACGGTCACGACGACGAAATCGACTAGATTTTCAAATGAGCACACAAAATTAAAAAAAATCAAAATAATGGAAAACCTAAGCGTAGCGTCATGATATGTGACCTAATTACGAGAAAAAAACTTGCAATAAGAAAGTTTTATAAAAAAGTGTTCTCAGAAAGTTGGTATCACCAATGAACATTCATAACTTTCAAGACAAACAACCAATGTTTTGGCCACATTTACGTCATAGTTTGTCCAAATATGCCTAAATTGGCACATGTGCTCATCTTGGGATGGCAAAAAATGTTGCTGAACAAAGATTCAACATGTTTCACAAAAAAAAGAACACTTTTCATTTTTTGAGTGCTAAAAATAGCGTTATTTGTGAAGCGGCTACCGAGAAAATCGTCCAAAATGGCACCGACAAATATTTGTCGCAAAGTAGACATCATTCGATGAAATATTATCAAAAGGCATGCATTTCCGATCTCTCTGCCTATTTATGTCCATTTAAATGACTTCCTGCCGATTCAGCAGGAAACAACTAGATTTTGAACTACAGCCGCCACATAGCTTGCCTTTTATTTTTTCGAAATTTCATTTTGGGTTTACAATTATCCATTTCATCATAGATATCCCAAAATCTCCACAGGATTCAACCACTAGACATGAACGGTCACGGCGAAAAATCGACTAGATTTTCAAATAAGCACACGAAATTAAAAAAAAACAACAATAGACACATTTAATTTGGACAACAAAATCTCAAATTATATCTCATTATAATTTGGACAACAAAACCTGAAATTATATCTCATTTAGTTTTATTTACTATCTCTACTATAAATGGAGTGTCTTGTGCGTCTCCTGCTCGTCTGTCGTACATCGTGGTTATTTTGCAAAAAGCACCTGAAAACTCTGGGACTCAACCGGCAGTCCACACTTACCGGTTCGCATCGACAGGCCACCGAAAACAGAGTCAACTCCTTCACCCATCGTCACCATCCTCCCCTCATCGAACCCTAGCACAGGGTACTGCTGCCACCGCCGCCGCGCCGCCCCTCCCGTCGAGCTCTCCGCCGCCGGCCACCCGCACGCCCCCGAGTACCCTCTCCTCTCCCCAAGAAAGCGCTGCCGCCACATACTTTTATTCCCCAAGCCGGTCATCCCCAATATCTCCCCCCAGGCCTTTGTGCGGCAGCGGTCGAGCGGGGAAGGTCGTGTGTAGCCGTCGAGGTGGGACGGCGTGGCCGCCACCAAAGAGGCCCAGCTCCGGGTCACGTACTACTCCTTCATCGCCGACGTAAGACTCAGGCTCAAGCTGTAAGCGCCCATTATCCTCTGCTCCCAATCTCTCATGTGCCAAATTTCAATGATGTACAGATCTCCCGATTAGTAGCCACCGCCACAGATCTCCACCACTTTGTCACAAATCAGAATCGGGAGACGGCGCCGGTGCACGAGCGGAGGCAGCAGCGTGAGGGAGACACGGTTCTGTGGATGATGGCCGTGGGGACCAGGCAGGTGCAGCACGTTCCTCATCACGCCCCTCATCTGAGGAGGACGAACATGCCACTAGTAGAAAAGGGGCCATCCGTTTGGAGCATCTATCCCGGCCAAATTACAACCCGGGATAGATGCACCATTGATCCCGGGTCGGTAGGGCGGGGCGCCCGTGGGCATTGCTCCCGGGTCGGGGGGGACCTTTGGTCCCGGTTCGTGACACGAACCGGGATCAAAGGGTCTTCACATGCGCGCACATGCTTTCCAGCTGGGCCCCTCTGGCAGGGGACCTTTGGTCCCGGTTCGTGTTACAAACCGGGATCAAAGGGTCTCCCTGCTATATCTTCTTCCACCCCGAGCTAGCTCGAGTTCATCACCATTTCTCCTCCATTTTCCTCTCTCCCACTCAAATTAATCCCCATTTTTTTGCACCATTTGAGAGGATTGAAGGCACCCCATCTATTCAAAGGTTAGCAACATCGTTCTTTCCTCCGGCGTTGCAACTTTAGCTCATTTCGTTGCTAGTTTAGCTCATTTCAATTTTGTAATGCTAGCAAGGTGTTTGATGAAATGCCCAAGCTAGAAAGTGTATTTGCGAGCTCAAATTAATTTATTATTTGTGGATTTTAGTGTTGTCCCCGTCCTCACCGCCGTCGATAGCCCGCGTCGTCCCGTCACCGGCACCACTTTGGTGAGCCTCTTTTTTATCTTTTATTTTTAAAACCTATATATATACTTGTATGATTTAAATGCATATTTATTTCTTGTATAATTAATTTCTTATGTTTTTTATATGTATAGTGTCATGGTTTTGATATCCGTCCCCGTCGGCCCTCGTCCGATCTATGATTCGGATGTGGTATATTTTCATAACTATTTGTTTCGTTTCGTGTTTATCACACTCATGCCCGACCAACTTGACGTAGAGATATTTTTATTTAGGAGGTAGTTGAACCGGAAATTCCAGTCGACCCTATTGTCGAGTATTTTAAAAAGGAAAACGACGATTTGAAAGCAAAATTGAAGATAAGCGAAGATCTTTGTCTCCAATACCTAGAAGAGAAGAGTGTATTGGACTTGAAGATTGCCGACATCGATGATGCTTACGGGGTCGTCGTCGCTGCTCACGAGATGAAGATGGAGGCAATGCGCTTGAAGCTTAAAAAGATTAGAAAATATGCCATTAGTCGAGAGGCTTGGTATCATTATGCTGTTGGTTCAATAGTTACCTTAGTTGCGATTTTGATCGCATTTGTTGTTGGATTTAAATTCTTTAGATAGTTGTATGTTAGGTTCAATTAATGTATGTTTCATTAGAACAATGTATTACATTTGGGCACTACTCTACTTTGGTTTTAATGTGATGAACTTGTATTAATTAATTTGGTCAGTACTATATATTTATGATGTAGTGTAATGGTTTTTGATATATTTATATAATGCAGATGAGCCGGCAATGGATGTACAGTGACCGACGCGGTCTCGACTTTATCAATGGCATGCATAGTTTTCTCCGTGTGGCTAATGATAACAAGCCGTCGAGTGGTTATATTCTTTGTCCATGTAGAGTCTGCAAGAATAAGCGGGATTACTCTACGTCAAGAACCATTCACGTCCACCTGTTGGAGGAGGGTTTCATGGATGGTTATTATTGTTGGACCAAGCACGGAGAAAGAGGGGTTATGATGGAAGAAAATGAAGAAGAAGAGGATAATGACACCTATCCTACGTTCACTGCAGACGGTGATACTCCAATGGGGGAAGACGAAGCTGAAGAAGAGCCCAATGATGATGAGCCCAATGATGATTTTGGCCGGGCCATTCTTGATGCACGGATAAACAGCGGAAGTGAAAACGAGAGGTCGAAGTTGGATAGCATGTTAGAGGATCACAAAAAATTGTTGTACCAAAATTGCGAAGATGGCCAGAAGAAGCTTGGTACCACGCTGGAATTGCTGCAATGGAAGGCAGAGAATGGTACAACTGACAGAGGATTTGAGAATTTGCTGAAAATAATAAAGAAGATGCTTCCAAGGGATAACGTACTGCCCCCCAGTACGTACGAAGCAAAGAAGATTGTGTGCCCTCTAGGATTAGAGGTGCAGAAGATACATGCATGCATCAATGATTGCATCCTCTATCGCGGTGAGAAGTACGAGCATTTGAATGCGTGCCCGATATGCGGTGCGTTGCGGTACAAGATAAGGCGAGATGACCCTGGTGATGTTGACGGCGATCCGTGCCCCAGGAAGAGGGTTCCTGCCAAGGTGATGTGGTATGCTCCTATAATACCACGGTTGAAACGTTTGTTCCAAAACAAAGAGCATGCAAAGTTGTTACGATGGCACAAAGAAGACCGTAAGAAAGACATGATGCTGAGACACCCCGCTGATGGGTCGCAGTGGCGAAAAATCGACAGGACCTTCAAGACGTTTGCAGATGACGCTAGGAACATAAGATTTGGTCTAAGTACAGATGGCTTTAATCCTTTCGGGGAACAAAGCTCCAGTCATAGCACCTGGCCTGTGACTCTATGTATGTATAACCTTCCTCCTTGGTTGTGCATGAAGCGGAAGTTTATTATGATGCCGGTGCTCATCCAAGGTCCGAAGCAACCCGGCAACGACATTGATGTGTACCTGAGGCCATTGATTGAAGAACTTTTAGAGTTGTGGAGTGACGAAGGGGTACGTGTGTGGGATGAGCACAAACAAGAGGCATTTGACCTACGAGCGTTGTTGTTTGTAACCATCAATGATTGGCCTGCTCTTAGTAACATTTCAGGACAGTCAAACAAGGGATACAATGCTTGCACGCACTGTCTAGATAAGACTGAAAGTATATATGTAGGCAACAAGAATGTGTACCCAGGTCATCGTCGATTTCTTCCACCTGAGCATCCCGTAAGAAAGAAAGGCAAGCATTTCAAATGTGAGGTTGATAACCGGACGAAGCCTACCTGCCCTGATGGTGATGCTATATATGAGATGGTCAAGGATTTAGAAGTAATCTTTGGAAAGGGTCCTGGCAGTCTATCTGTTCCGAAAGACGCCAACAAGCGCGTACCCTTGTGGAAAAAGAAATCCATATTTTGGGAGTTACCCTATTGGAAAATCCTAGAGGTTCGCTCTGCAATCGACGTGATGCACGTGACGAAAAATCTTTGCGTGAACCTGCTAAGCTTCTTGGGTGTGTATGGGAAGACGAAAGATACACCGGATGCACGACTGAACCATCAACATATGCACGAGAAGACGAAAGACGACCACCTTAATCCAGAGAAGTATCAAGGTCCTGCCAGCTACGCTCTTACCAGAGAAGAGAAGGAGATCTTTTTTGAAGTCCTGAACAGTATCAAGGTCCCGTCTGGCTTCTCGTCGAATGTGAAGGGAATAATTAACATGGCAGAGAAAAAGTTCCAAAACCTGAAGTCTCATGACTGCCATGTGATTATGACACAATTACTACCGGTTGCATTGAGGGGGCTTCTACCGGAAAATGTTCGACTACCCATTGTGAAGCTATGTTCATTCCTCAATGCAATTTCTCAGAAGGTGATCAATCCATTGACTCTAGGAACTTTACAGAAGGATGTTGTTCAGTGTCTTGTCAGCTTCGAGTTGGTGTTCCCACCATCCTTCTTCAATATTATGACGCACCTCATAGTTCACCTAGTCGAAGAGATTCAAGTTCTCGGTCCTGTATTTCTACACAACATGTTCCCCTTCGAGAGGTTCATGGGAGTCTTAAAGAAATACGTTCATAACCGTGCTAGGCCTGAAGGAAGCATCTCCAAGGGTTATGGAACAGAGGAGGTCATTGAGTTTTGTGTTGACTTTATTCCTGACGTTAACCCGGTCGGTGTTCCTCAATCGCGCCATGAGGGGAGATTGCGTGGAAAAGGAACACTAGGAAAGAAACAAATATTTTCTGACTGGGATTCTTTCAATCGAGCACACTACACAGTTCTACATAATTCGAGCTTGGTGGCTCCGTATATCGAGGAACACAAGAATACTTTACGCTCATTAATGGCTGAAGAATGCATTGAAAAAGAACACTTGAAGACTTTCTGCGGGTGGTTGCACACACGTCTCATTAATGACAACACTGTCGAAGAACAGCTAAACTTGTTGGCCAGAGGACCATCTTCGACTATATTGGCTTTTCAAGGGTACGAGATAAATGGGAATACATTTTACACGGCCGACCAAGATAAAAAGAGCACCAACCAAAACAGTGGTGTCCGCTTTGATGCATCAAACAACAATGGGACAAAGGACACATATTATGGGTACATAGAGCAGATATGGGAACTTGACTACGGACCTTCTTTCAAGGTACCTTTGTTCCGGTGCAAATGGTACAACCTGGATGGTGGGGTAAACGTAGACCCGCAGTACGGAATGACTACAGTGGATCTCAAGAATTTTGGGTATGACAACGAACCATTCGTACTAGCCAAAGACGTGGCTCAGATTTTCTATGTGAAGGACATGTCTTCCAGACCAAAAAAAAGAAAAGATAAGCAAGCGAAGACATCATATGATGAGCCAAAGCGTCACATAGTTCTTTCAGGGAAAAGAACTATCGTGGGAGTGGAGGACAAGACAGACATGTCAGAAGATTACAACAATTTTGAAGAAATCCGGCCCTTCGCAGTGAAAATTGACCCAAGTCTCGCGTTAAATGGAGAAGCTTGTCCATGGCTACGGCGCAATCAGAAGAAAGTGACGGGTAGAAAGTAGAAGAAGATTGTGTAATGAGGAGGATGACGACGACGATGACTTCAACTGGAGCGACCATGGAGAAGAGGTCGGCGGGCCACAGATGCAGGAGGCCATTGAAGCCTCCTTACAGTCGTTTTATGAAAAGTGTGAGTGATGTGTAATAATGTAACTGTGTGAGTGAAACGATCCGTATGCTTCTTCAGTCCTGGTTGGTAACACACCCCTGTGATGGTTCCTACTCTTTGAGATCGTGTGTTTCGTTTAAGCGACGTCCCCGAAAGATAAAGAAAAGATAGCGGGAAACGGTGGCGGGAACGATAGCGGGAAACGTTGGCGGGAAACGGTGGCGGGAGGACACGAGTCGTGACCACAAAGCCTGCCTTTAGTCCCGGTTGGTAACACCAACTGGGACTGAAGAAGCACATGGATCGTGTGTTTCCTTCAAACGCTTGTGAGCCGTTGGATCAGGGGTGTGTTTCTTTTGAGGGCTTGTGAGCCGTTGGATTTTTAGAACTAGTCCCGGTTGGTAACACCAACGGGAACTAAAGAATCACACGGATCGTGTGTTTCTTTCAAACGCTTCTGAGCCGTTGGATCAGGGGTGTGTTTCTTTTGAGGGCTTGTGAGCTGTTGGATCAGTACTCCCACCTCATCCACAGGTACACTTTCTAATCGCCTATAAATAGCGGCGTCCCTGCAGCGAACGGCACACAACGAGCATCTACCTTCGCCACCGAATCCAATGGCTGGATTTGGACTACCTGCTGGCATGTTCCCTGGCATTATTGTGTTCGTCCTTGTTCACCGGCCAGCCATTGGAGCCACCTCATGTAGGACGGTGAACAAGGACAACACAACGACGCTGTTGGAAACACAAGCCCTCAGGTAGGTTGAATCCAGCCACTGGATTAGGGTGACGCAATGATGAATTGCCGAGGAGGTGGGAGTGGTGGTGGTGGTGGAAGTGGTAGCCATGCCCCTCGGTCCGATCCAAGCAGCGGCAAGGCGCTCTGATGATCTGCGACATTCCCAACACTTTTTGGGACGGTCGTAGATCATCAGAGACGTCTTGCCGCTGTGGATCGAAGGTCGATTTGATATGCAGGCACTCACGAGCCACCGTTGGGCTGTATGCAGGGGAAACCGTGTGTTCTGTTCTATATATCTATATAATCCTTCATTTCATCGACCGAACACAAATCATTCGGTTCCGGGAACCCTCCCCTCAGTCGGATCCAAGCAGCGGCAAGGATCTCTGAAAGGGGCACGATCCGTGTGCTTCTTTAGTCCCGGCTGGTAACACCAACCGGGACTAAAGGCGGGCTTCGCGGTCACGACTCGTGTCAGTCACACGTGTCCGCCAGCGATAACCGTCGCTGTAGCGGACCTGCACTTAAAAATTGGCAAGTCCCTGTGTATAGTGCAAATCCCTGGATCGATTCGTTTGCACACACAGTCTAAGATGAAATATCACAACAAAGTATCAATTATTACACGTGGATCCAGTACTTAGGAAATATCCATTACAATTTGCATAGCACGAAGCTAGCTTTGAAAGAGTAAAGCAGCGGAAAACATTATTCTTCAGTGAGTCTCCATCATCTTCATGTGCCACAGGCGAAACATGTTGGTTGCAGACTCGAAACCCTTAACGAAACTCACTCGTCGTCAGAACAATCTGCAACAAATAAAAATTTGCAACAGAGTGGGTCAGAACCATTAAAAATGGATCTGGCAAGTGACACTATGTGGACACTTAATGGAATAACTCTAATAGCCTATATGCATATTTGGCTGGTGGAGTTTCAAGGCTATTTTGCATAAAAGCCAATTTTGCCTAACACTTTGCAAAACATTTTCTTCAAAAGTTGGAGACGATATGGTATAAGACCATAGTCTCATCTACCCTTGTTCACCATCAAGTTTTACTTTCGAAATTGGAATGATGAAGCCTCCGTTGAATCCTTGATCAGCTGCTCAAATTGTCCGTAACCGGGGACACGGCTAAGTACTTAGTTTTTAACTCTGCAGAGGTTGTGCACTTTCACCATTAGACCCAACAAACCCAAACTATCCTCAAGCACTCAAATTGTGCTAAGGAAAAGGAGAGAGTTGAGACGAGACTTTTCAGAAGCATTTTCCCATCCCATACCGACTTGACGCGCTCCCATTCTAACCATTCTACCACCACCTGTCAAGTCGGGACGAGTCCACGCAACTTAATCCATCTAGCCAGAGCCCATATGACTAATGGCTGCACGGTAAGCAATCTTCACTTAGAGAAAACATTGGCCCCTTGATACCCTGGGTGGCAACCACAAGTGACCATCCCTTAGAGGTCACCCCTAAGAGATGACACTCAACCTTTCCATCATCTTTTCATAACCAAGTCCACCCAGGTGATAAATTACTTAGTAGAAATAAGCTTTAAAGAAAACCACATTTGCATAGCATCAAATATTCTACTAAGTTATCAAAGGGTTCTAGACACAACTAGTGTAAAGGTATGGTGGGTTTAGCATATAGCTATACTTCTATCCAACACATGCATATAAGAAATACACTAAGTAATGCATATAAAATACTTAGGAAAACTTCATGGGGGTGTGCCACTTGCCTTGGCAAACAGAAGTGTAGTAGTAGCAGTTGCAACCACTTTCGTCTCTCTCCGGAATTTCTAACAAGTCAAACAAATCACAAATAAACATACAATCATAAATGCAACACTTAGAAAATATGACATGCATGAGATGCAGAATGATACAAAGAAATGTGGTATGAAAGACAAGCAAAACAAAATAAGGGAAAGTCAACAAAATAACATTATCCCATTTAGCTAAGGCAAGGTCAAGGTAGAGTAAAATAAATTTGATAAAACCACCACTTGAAGGTTGTAAAGCTACTCTAAGTCTTCACAAGTTTGGTCTTCAAATAATCTTCAACTCCTTTGCAGCTTCATTGATCTTCAAATAGCACTCTATGAACTTAGTCTTAATCACCAAGGACTTGGTCTATATCCAAAGTGAGACAAAACTTAGAAAGAGAGAAGATAGAAGGAAAGAACTAATTGGTCTTCCAAAAATCTTCTCCAGGCTTCCTTGTAGCTTTCTTCTTGGTGTATTGACTTCATTTAATTTGGTAGACTTGATGGTTCTACAGACTTGATGATGTTGGCAGCACCAAGGTTGGTCTTGAATATAACTTAGCCACCATGAAGTAGGAAGAAAGGAGAGAAAGGAAAGAGACTTAGAAAAAGGTAGGATGGTTGGTCTTCATGAATTTCCTCTTGATTTCTTCTAAGTACTTTCTTCTTGGAGATGCTTCTGGAGTCCTGTTTTCTTGGCTAAGTCCTTCATTGGTTTCCACTAATTCTAACTTAGTAGAATTTGGCTAGGAGGGCTAACATGCATCACCTCAAAATTTCTAGGGAGGAATGCCATGTAAGAAGTGCAAATTATTTCTAAGGACTGGAATGCATGCCATGCCATGAAATTATTCTAAGAATGCAAGCAATGAAAGATGGTCCAAAATAACTAAGGACCAAGGGTCAAACAATAAGTCAAGAATAATTTCTAAGGCAAAGTTAACAAATTAAGAGATGCCAGATTTTCTAAGGAAAGTATGCAAAGCATAAGTTGATAATTTTTCTAAGGACAAACTTTTGTGGTGGCAAGTACTTAGAACATTTCCTAAGGGAAACAAAATAATTTTTCAGGATGCTAAATTTTTCTAAGGAAAAGATTTAGCACTTTTAAGGTGTTGAAATTTTCTAAGGAAAAGTGTTATCAAATTTTTCCCAAATATTTTCTAAGGAAGAAATAGCACTTTGGTGGAAAAGGTGAAATATTTCTAAGTTATTTTCCATCTAACATGATCATAATGACTTAGCTAAATTTTCCATTCAAAAAAATAATGTGGAGAACAATTTTAATATAATTTACTTATAAAAAAAACACCTAAAAAGCAATAAAAACAAATATACATAGTAAACATAGAAAATTAATTCTACGAAAATAATAGATTAAGCCTACGGCCAATACTTAGGCCTACAAAACTATTGCAAAAGAGTTTGCTCAAAAATCTATTTTTAAACTCAAATTATAGCCAAAATACTATTTAAACAACTTTTTAAAATTTATCTAAATTAATTTCGACAAAACCGCAAAATAAGCATACCAAAAGTTTCTACACATGATAAACTTTCCAAAAATATATTTTTCATAAAATTTGGACGAAGGAGTAAAAATTAATAATAGATCTAAAACGCAGGGACTAATCTGTAAAACGTAGGGGCTAAACTGTAGGGAAAACAATTAAAATATTCGCGCTGAAGTCCCTGGGCAACGTGGCGTCTTCTGATTGGCTGCGTCCGCTGACTGTGCTGCTGACGGAGCGATGACGAGGCTGCTGAGTTGGCGGCTGACGTGTCGCGATCTGGTTCGCTGATACCCCTTCGGTAGGATGTTCTAATCCTAGCCGTGCGATCGTGATCGAAGGGCGCAGGGCCAGTTGACCAAAAGCAAGCGGCGCACTGGCCGGAGTTACGCCGGTGACCACATCCCGTGGCAGCGCCATGGCCGGCGTGTACGTGCACGACGAACGGAAGAGGAAGGGGAAGCTGGGTGCATACCATGGGGTGTAGGAGGTCGCGGCAAATCGGATGGCGAGGACGGCGTGGTCGTTTGCTTCCTGGGACGGCCTGCGGAGGCGACCGGAGGTGCGTCGGCGGAGAAGACCTTCGGGTCGAGGACGTCGCGCTCGATTGGCTGCACAAGAAGATCCAAGGAGAGGGTCAGGGAGATGCGCACGGGCGTGGGCAAAAGGATGGGACCAAAAGGTGGCGGTGTAGACCCGCGGTGTCGCCGGAATCGTGCTCGAACAGAGGCGGTAATGGCGGACGGCGGTGGCGATTTTGTGGGCAGCCTTGCGGCGATTTGGCTAGGGTTTGTGGGGGCTTTGAGTGAGGAGGCCGTGGGGATTTATATGGGGCAGGAGTTCCCGGGAGATTGCGATCGTATCGCAACGGATTTTGATCCGATTTTGGTTAGGGTTTGAAGAGGATTTCGTGCGGGAGAGGTTGATGGTGATGACGTCACCGCTTGCGTCATCGGTGGGACCCACCTGGCAGTGAGAGAAAGGGAGGTGGGCTGCTGCTGGGCTGCTGTCTGCTGCACGCGCGGTAGAAAAGAGATATAGGAGTTGGGCTTCGGCCCAATTAGCTAGGGTTCCCTTTTTTTTGTTCAAAAGCTTTTCTTTTCTTTCCTAAAAACTTTAATAACTTTTTTAATACAAAACCAAATTAAGTCAAACCAATTTCTATAGTTTTGTAAAAACCAACTCTTTAATTTGAAAACCTCAAATAATATTTTCCAAAACATTTTGTCAACTATATTTTTGAAAAGTGATTAAATGAATTTTTGGACATATTAATGTCATTTGAAAACTATAGGTTTTTTTTTTATAAATTCCTTTGGAATTATAATTTAAACCAAAGCAAAATATGAGTAACATGATTAATATCACTCAATAAAATAATTTTGTATAAAACTCAAATAGTTTAAAAGGGGTTTGATAAATCGAAATGATTTCGGAACTCATTTTAAAAATCCAAATAACTATTTTCTTTCAAAAGTAAAACTATAAAACTTGAAATAGAGAATAGGTAAGTAATGGAATAATTCTCAATACCTATAAACTATTTACAACCAAACACACTTTTTCAAATAGAAATCATTTTGATTTCCAAACTAGGTTTTGAACAAATAATATGACCCTTGATGTCAAAATTTTAAAATAGGTTTTAGAACAAACAATTGTGGCTTAAGTAGATCTTAAATACCACAAGATAAACATTTACAATTATTTATATTGCAACAGATTCAAACAATTTCACAAGCAACTCTATCAGAACAAAACATTCATAAAAACCAGAAGAAAACTTGGAGCATTCTTTGCTCTACTAATATATTTTCTTAAATATGTTTTCAAGTGGAATTATTATTCCAACTTTTTAAATATCCAAATGCAACCAATGCTATATGATGATGAATGTATGCATGAATTTTCTTTTCAAAGCAAAATACATAATAGTTTTCAAAAGTTTTAAATTTTTCTGATTTTTCAACTTTTTGAAAACTTGGGATGTTACATACTACCACCCTTAAAAGGAATCTCGTCCCCGAGATTTGGAAAGGCTAGCAAAAGGTTGTGACTGGGATAACTCGGTGGCTACCACCCTTAAAAGAAATTTTGTTGGTAGTCGAACTTCAAGGTGCAAACTTTATTGAGAACGTACCGTTCACCATACTAGGCTCATTATAGTTTCCTTCCATATGGATATGGTTTATGTAACCTTTATCGAAAGGATTTGGCTTGGCTGTTTCCTCTGTCGTTTTCTTTTCTGAGCACTCATTGGCATAATGGCCCTTGTTACTGCACTTGTAGCAAAGCACTTGGCTGATATCTCTCTTGAGCTCGGAATTTGGGCGGTGCTGTCCATTATTATGGTTATGGCCAGCATGTCCATTTCCCTTGTGGTCTCCATTGCTTCCTTTGAATCCACCATTGTGATCAAGATGCTTGAGGTGACTTCCTCCACCATGGTGATTCCCATATTTGTGAACATGGTTCACATCAGGAGTAATGTACCTTTCGAATGAAGGCTCAGAAAGATGTTTATTGTAACTCCGCTTTCTGTTCCTTTTAGGTCTTTGTAGTGCTAAAAGGTCCTCTATCTCTTGTTTATCATATTCTATCACAAAGGCTGACGATCTGATTCGCTTGATGGGACAATCTCGAGGGAAATAACCTTCCTCTTCACATGAGTAACAACATTTAGTGGTGACCTTCGAAGTGTGGGGGTGAGTTCTGAGTCTAGCTTCATTCATCTTCTCGGGGCAGTTATTGGCATAGTGCTCTGTGTTCTTGCATTTGAAGCACATCACTTGACTAATGTCTCTCTTGTGGGGGTTGTTCTGGAGTTTCTTCTCTGATTCTTCTACTTCCAAGGTCTTCCTGATAGTATGTTGCATCCCCTCTTGTATTTGCTGCCTAGCTTGCTGCACTATGGAATAGAGTTGACATTGTGATGGGATGTGGTTTGTTGCCTCACACAAAAAGCAAGTAACTAGGGTTGTGGGACATCCGTCTTGGAGAGAGACACCATGGGGCCACTCATCATGACATTCCTTGGATGTGTGTCCTATTTCTCCACACGTCTGGCAGGCTTGAGGTTTTCTCAAAACACTTCCTTTGAATTTCGTGTTACCTATGTCAATCTGTGGTGTTTTGGTGTTACTGTTGGCCATGTGGTGACGCATCAGCTGCACAATGTGGGTCTGATTATCCAACAGTTGTTGCATCCCTTGGGGTAACTCTTTGTTGCAGTTGTTGACTTGATTTTGGGCCATGAGTTGCATCAACTGACTCTGGGCTTCTAATAGTTGCATTGCATTTGTCATCTCATCATCGTTGATACTTTGGCAAGGCATCTGTTTAGGTTTAGCATAGATGAGTAAAAGATAGACAGATCTAAGAGAACTATTCCTACCCATACAAGCAATTTAACAATCAAACACACAGAATAAAACTCACAAATTTTTGAGAAAAACAACTAGTCGTCTTTGGATCGAAAGTATGCCCAGGATATGGGGAAACAATATGATAGTACTGCCATACCACAATTTGATAGGTCAATACATCAGCATGGTTTCTTTATTCTAATACATAATGGGGTCTAGTCTATCTCTTTCTTGAGTGCATCGAGTTCTTCCTCTATTTCCTTGAGTTCATCAAGGTATTTCTGAGTGTTGTGGAGTCTAAGTCGAAGTCTTCTTCCAAGGTTTTCGATGGCCTCCCATGCTGCACTTCTTGCGGAATCAAAGAATGATGTTCGAATTATTGGGTTTGTGAACATGCAGCAACCTTCGGTCTTGTGGTCATCGTCTTTGTTCTTGTATAGATGGAGTTGCACCCACCAGTACTCTTGACCTTCACCCATGAAAGGAAAACCTTTGTAGACTGCAGCTCCTTCAAGTCCCATGCTCAACATGAGGTCCTTCAAAGCTTTTGGAAACTCAGTCTCACATTCCAAGGCCATGGTCATTGCTGGACCTTTCTTGAGTGATTCCCGGAGGCGGGACATCTATAAATAAGAGAAGGCATTTAGATCACGAATAGTTAAGAAGTTACAAGAATGATATAAAAAAGTTTTAGACAAAGAGCAAATAAATTTTGTCCTATGGGCTTTCTTATTTCTAACCAGACTTAGGGTTTCGAACCTACAGGCAACACAATGCTCTGATACCATCTGTAGCGGACCTGCACTTAAAAATTGGCAAGTCCCTGTGTATAGTGCAAATCCCTGGATCGATTCGTTTGCACACACAGTCTAAGATGAAATATCACAACAAAGTATCAATTATTACACGTGGATCCAGTACTTAGGAAATATCCATTACAATTTGCATAGCACGAAGCTAGCTTTGAAAGAGTAAAGCAGCGGAAAACATTATTCTTCAGTGAGTCTCCATCATCTTCATGTGCCACAGGCGAAACATGTTGGTTGCAGACTCGAAACCCTTAACGAAACTCACTCGTCGTCAGAACAATCTGCAACAAATAAAAATTTGCAACAGAGTGGGTCAGAACCATTAAAAATGGATCTGGCAAGTGACACTATGTGGACACTTAATGGAATAACTCTAATAGCCTATATGCATATTTGGCTGGTGGAGTTTCAAGGCTATTTTGCATAAAAGCCAATTTTGCCTAACACTTTGCAAAACATTTTCTTCAAAAGTTGGAGACGATATGGTATAAGACCATAGTCTCATCTACCCTTGTTCACCATCAAGTTTTACTTTCGAAATTGGAATGATGAAGCCTCCGTTGAATCCTTGATCAGCTGCTCAAATTGTCCGTAACCGGGGACACGGCTAAGTACTTAGTTTTTAACTCTGCAGAGGTTGTGCACTTTCACCATTAGACCCAACAAACCCAAACTATCCTCAAGCACTCAAATTGTGCTAAGGAAAAGGAGAGAGTTGAGACGAGACTTTTCAGAAGCATTTTCCCATCCCATACCGACTTGACGCGCTCCCATTCTAACCATTCTACCACCACCTGTCAAGTCGGGACGAGTCCACGCAACTTAATCCATCTAGCCAGAGCCCATATGACTAATGGCTGCACGGTAAGCAATCTTCACTTAGAGAAAACATTGGCCCCTTGATACCCTGGGTGGCAACCACAAGTGACCATCCCTTAGAGGTCACCCCTAAGAGATGACACTCAACCTTTCCATCATCTTTTCATAACCAAGTCCACCCAGGTGATAAATTACTTAGTAGAATTAAGCTTTAAAGAAAACCACATTTGCATAGCATCAAATATTCTACTAAGTTATCAAAGGGTTCTAGACACAACTAGTGTAAAGGTATGGTGGGTTTAGCATATAGCTATACTTCTATCCAACACATGCATATAAGAAATACACTAAGTAATGCATATAAAATACTTAGGAAAACTTCATGGGGGTGTGCCACTTGCCTTGGCAAACAGAAATGTAGTAGTAGCAGTTGCAACCACTTTCGTCTCTCTCCGGAATTTCTAACAAGTCAAACAAATCACAAATAAACATACAATCATAAATGCAACACTTAGAAAATATGACATGCATGAGATGCAGAATGATACAAAGAAATGTGGTATGAAAGACAAGCAAAACAAAATAAGGGAAAGTCAACAAAATAACATTATCCCATTCAGCTAAGGCAAGGTCAAGGTAGAGTAAAATAAATTTGATAAAACCACCACTTGAAGGTTGTAAAGCTACTCTAAGTCTTCACAAGTTTGGTCTTCAAATAATCTTCAACTCCTTTGCAGCTTCATTGATCTTCAAATAGCACTCTATGAACTTAGTCTTAATCACCAAGGACTTGGTCTATATCCAAAGTGAGACAAAACTTAGAAAGAGAGAAGATAGAAGGAAAGAACTAATTGGTCTTCCAAAAATCTTCTCCAGGCTTCCTTGTAGCTTTCTTCTTGGTGTATTGACTTCATTTAATTTGGTAGACTTGATGGTTCTACAGACTTGATGATGTTGGCAGCACCAAGGTTGGTCTTGAATATAACTTAGCCACCATGAAGTAGGAAGAAAGGAGAGAAAGGAAAGAGACTTAGAAAAAGGTAGGATGGTTGGTCTTCATGAATTTCCTCTTGATTTCTTCTAAGTACTTTCTTCTTGGAGATGCTTCTGGAGTCCTGTTTTCTTGGCTAAGTCCTTCATTGGTTTCCACTAATTCTAACTTAGTAGAATTTGGCTAGGAGGGCTAACATGCATCACCTCAAAATTTCTAGGGAGGAATGCCATGTAAGAAGTGCAAATTATTTCTAAGGACTGGAATGCATGCCATGCCATGAAATTATTCTAAGAATGCAAGCAATGAAAGATGGTCCAAAATAACTAAGGACCAAGGGTCAAACAATAAGTCAAGAATAATTTCTAAGGCAAAGTTAACAAATTAAGAGATGCCAGATTTTCTAAGGAAAGTATGCAAAGCATAAGTTGATAATTTTTCTAAGGACAAACTTTTGTGGTGGCAAGTACTTAGAACATTTCCTAAGGGAAACAAAATAATTTTTCAGGATGCTAAATTTTTCTAAGGAAAAGATTTAGCACTTTTAAGGTGTTGAAATTTTCTAAGGAAAAGTGTTATCAAATTTTTCCCAAATATTTTCTAAGGAAGAAATAGCACTTTGGTGGAAAAGGTGAAATATTTCTAAGTTATTTTCCATCTAACATGATCATAATGACTTAGCTAAATTTTCCATTCAAAAAAATAATGTGGAGAACAATTTTAATATAATTTACTTATAAAAAAAACACCTAAAAAGCAATAAAAACAAATATACATAGTAAACATAGAAAATTAATTCTACGAAAATAATAGATTAAGCCTACGGCCAATACTTAGGCCTACAAAACTATTGCAAAAGAGTTTGCTCAAAAATCTATTTTTAAACTCAAATTATAGCCAAAATACTATTTAAACAACTTTTTAAAATTTATCTAAATTAATTTCGACAAAACCGCAAAATAAGCATACCAAAAGTTTCTACACATGATAAACTTTCCAAAAATATATTTTTCATAAAATTTGGACGAAGGAGTAAAAATTAATAATAGATCTAAAACGCAGGGACTAATCTGTAAAACGTAGGGGCTAAACTGTAGGGAAAACAATTAAAATATTCGCGCTGAAGTCCCTGGGCAACGTGGCGTCTTCTGATTGGCTGCGTCCGCTGACTGTGCTGCTGACGGAGCGATGACGAGGCTGCTGAGTTGGCGGCTGACGTGTCGCGATCTGGTTCGCTGATACCCCTTCGGTAGGATGTTCTAATCCTAGCCGTGCGATCGTGATCGAAGGGCGCAGGGCCAGTTGACCAAAAGCAAGCGGCGCACTGGCCGGAGTTACGCCGGTGACCACATCCCGTGGCAGCGCCATGGCCGGCGTGTACGTGCACGACGAACGGAAGAGGAAGGGGAAGCTGGGTGCATACCATGGGGTGTAGGAGGTCGCGGCAAATCGGATGGCGAGGACGGCGTGGTCGTTTGCTTCCTGGGACGGCCTGCGGAGGCGACCGGAGGTGCGTCGGCGGAGAAGACCTTCGGGTCGAGGACGTCGCGCTCGATTGGCTGCACAAGAAGATCCAAGGAGAGGGTCAGGGAGATGCGCACGGGCGTGGGCAAAAGGATGGGACCAAAAGGTGGCGGTGTAGACCCGCGGTGTCGCCGGAATCGTGCTCGAACAGAGGCGGTAATGGCGGACGGCGGTGGCGATTTTGTGGGCAGCCTTGCGGCGATTTGGCTAGGGTTTGTGGGGGCTTTGAGAGAGGAGGCCGTGGGGATTTATATGGGGCAGGAGTTCCCGGGAGATTGCGATCGTATCGCAACGGATTTTGATCCGATTTTGGTTAGGGTTTGAAGAGGATTTCGTGCGGGAGAGGTTGATGGTGATGACGTCACCGCTTGCGTCATCGGTGGGACCCACCTGGCAGTGAGAGAAAGGGAGGTGGGCTGCTGCTGGGCTGCTGTCTGCTGCACGCGCGGTAGAAAAGAGATATAGGAGTTGGGCTTCGGCCCAATTAGCTAGGGTTCCCTTTTTTTTGTTCAAAAGCTTTTCTTTTCTTTTCCTAAAAACTTTAATAACTTTTTTAATACAAAACCAAATTAAGTCAAACCAATTTCTATAGTTTTGTAAAAACCAACTCTTTAATTTGAAAACCTCAAATAATATTTTCCAAAACATTTTGTCAACTATATTTTTGAAAAGTGATTAAATGAATTTTTGGACATATTAATGTCATTTGAAAACTATAGGTTTTTTTTTATAAATTCCTTTGGAATTATAATTTAAACCAAAGCAAAATATGAGTAACATGATTAATATCACTCAATAAAATAATTTTGTATAAAACTCAAATAGTTTAAAAGGGGTTTGATAAATCGAAATGATTTCGGAACTCATTTTAAAAATCCAAATAACTATTTTCTTTCAAAAGTAAAACTATAAAACTTGAAAATAGAGAATAGGTAAGTAATGGAATAATTCTCAATACCTATAAACTATTTACAACCAAACACACTTTTTCAAATAGAAATCATTTTGATTTCCAAACTAGGTTTTGAACAAATAATATGACCCTTGATGTCAAAATTTTAAAATAGGTTTTAGAACAAACAATTGTGGCTTAAGTAGATCTTAAATACCACAAGATAAACATTTACAATTATTTATATTGCAACAGATTCAAACAATTTCACAAGCAACTCTATCAGAACAAAACATTCATAAAAACCAGAAGAAAACTTGGAGCATTCTTTGCTCTACTAATATATTTTCTTAAATATGTTTTCAAGTGGAATTATTATTCCAACTTTTTAAATATCCAAATGCAACCAATGCTATATGATGATGAATGTATGCATGAATTTTCTTTTCAAAGCAAAATACATAATAGTTTTCAAAAGTTTTAAATTTTTCTGATTTTTCAACTTTTTGAAAACTTGGGATGTTACAGTCGCTTTATAAAAGGGGATTGCAGAATAATTCAAAGCAGGGAACATTATTGTCCTCACTTTACAAAAACATCATTGATCAAATATTCAAAAGTATCACGCATACATCTTTATTTAATCCATAATACATCACGAATAATATAACTAACTTTTGCCGGGTCCTAAGCCGCGAGGTGCTGAGCGGCCGGCGGTTGGACCCAAAGATAAGGAACCATCACTGGGGCAATACTCACATGAGGAGGATCCCTATGAAGTGTATACCACATATTGTCATGCACCGCTTGCGTATCCAACCTAACCAGGTAACGACGGACGTGCTCGTCCTCCTCTCTGATACGGTGACGCACCTCCACCTCGGGGGTCGGCGGCCTTTGCACCGAGGCTGGCCCACGCGACGGCCACCAAACAAGATCCGGGTCGACGATGTCACCCGGATTCCTCACCAAACTACGCGTCCCGGAAGACACCTCCCAGTGCCAGCCCAGCGGAGCCCAGTCCCGGACACTGCCCGGTTCCAACAAATGGGTGGTCGTCATCGATTCCCGCCGAGATCTGAAAAAATGAGTGGGGAATTTGATCAAACAACTAAGGTGCGTGGAACCTAGGTAGGGGAGGGAGAGGGCAGCACCTTGGCATGGGGACGGAGGGGAGGTCCACGGTGGTGTGGAGGATATAGCGCGGCGCCGGCGGAGGCCATGGGCACGGAGGGGGGCGTCGAGCGGCGCAGACAAGGGCGGCGGCGGCGCGGAGTAGGGGAGAGAGTAGGGGCAGGCTCTCAGGTCTCCCGGCCCCTGGTCTTTTTATAAGGAGGAAAGATAAACCTTATCCAGCCCCCACCAACCCCACCTTATCCCAGACAGACCTTTGGTCCCGGTTGGTGTTACCAACCGGGATGAAATGGTCATTCATCCCGGTTCGTGGCTGGAACCGGGATGAAAGGTCCTTTACGCGTGTTATGTGGTGGTTTCGCCCCCAATTTCTCAAAAGTCCAGGATTTTGACCGCCGCCGCCCCGAGGTGCTGCTCCGCCCTCCCGTGCCGCCGCCGCTGCCCCGAGGTGCTGCTCCACCCTCCTGTGTCACCGCCGTCGCCCCGTGCTGCTCCATCGTCGCCCGCCTCGCGCGCTCTCCCCTCCCCTAGCTCGGGCTGCCTCTTGCCGTGCTGCATCGGCCGGCCCGGCCGCCGTCGCCCTCCTTCCTCTTCGCCTGCGCCTACTCCGATCGATCGAGGTGAGTTCAATTCGAACTCCGGCTACAATTAAATCACGCGGTGCTGTTGTAGGCTAGGAGCACGGCCGCGGGCGGGGCGGTTGGCGGGATGGGCAGGGGTGCCGCTGCGCGCGCGATTCCGGCGCGCCCTCGACGAGCACGGCCGTCTGCAGGTCGCCATGACGCGCGCTGCTACCGGAGGAGGAGCCCGTCTGTGCCGCACCGCCGCTGAAGGCCGCCGCCGTCGTGGTGCGGGTAGAGGGCTAGCTAGAGGCAGAGGCACAATTTTTTGTTGAGGCCCTATGAATTTTTATGAATTTTTTGCTATAGAGATTGCTATGAATTTTAAAATTCATGTGAAGATTTTATGAATTTTTTGCTATACTATGTGTGGAGATTGCTATGAATTTTTTTTGAGGCACAATTTTCTAAGTTCATGTGAATATTAAAATTGCTATGAATTAATTAGTGTGTAGATTAAAATTGCCATTTTGTTCTAATTAAGTTCATGTGGAGATTAAATTTGGTGGAACCGGGATTAAATTTTTTAGTGATGTTTAGATTAAAATTGTAGGCTTTGTTGTTTTGCAAATTTAGATGTAAATTTTGCTATTGTGTGCCATTTTTTATCTAAGTTCATGTGGAGATTAAAAGTGCTATGAATTTGAGTGTCATTCAATTTTAAAATATGGAGATTAAATTTGTTCTAAGTTCATGTGGAACTTACTTAAACAACAAAATTCGCAGTCTTCCCAAAATCATCCGCTCGATCTTTGTCATCTTAAATTACATATGGATATTCATATTCTTGTTACAAAATTGATTGCAGGCACATTAATTGAGCCATGGATCCAAATTGTCCGGACGACTTCGGCATAGACGAGGAGCGTGGAGAGCCATTGGATCCACTTTTTCCGGGCCTCGGCGTTAGAGACGAGGATCGTGAAGAGCGAATGTGTATGATTATAGCAGGACGTGCAGCCGCGCCTGTCGGTGAAGAAGACGATGTGGCAAATTTAGAGGAATTCAGCTCCCAATTTCTCAATGACTCCGGTGAGGGAGCAGAAATTTGTGTAGAGAAGGAAGTGGTAGTAACAAACTCAGGCGAGGTATATATATTAATTATTTGATTGATGACATAGCTTAATTATTTGATCCTGCGGTTATTAACGAATCTTTTTTTTCTTTTAGCCCTCTGGAACAAGCAAATCATCTGCATCTAGAGTGTCGAAAGGGTCGAAAGGGTCGAAAGGGTTGAAAGCCATGAAGCCTCGAGGCCCGTCGAAGCCGATGAAGGAGGGTCAAAGGGTAGTGATCGACATAGTTGATGCTACTGGCCAACCAATGCAACCCTTAGAGTGCCGCCGCAAATTTATAAACCAATGCGGAGTTTTAGTTAGGGACATGGTACCGATCACATGTCAAGAATGGCATCCGCGGAAGGACGGGAGCAAGACTTGGACTTATGTCGACGACCAAACAAAAGATTTGTTTTGGGAGAAGCTCTTGACAAAGGTCACCCTGCCTCCAGAAGTGACAGAAAACGAGAAGTGGATGGAGAAAGTCAAGGAGTGGACTCTTGGCAAGGCTGCCGAACAGTTCCGAACCCACAAGAAAACTATATGGAAAGATTATTGTGAAGAGAAGGAAAAAGATCCTGAATACACTCCAGTATTCACCGGAGCACAAGTGAAGCTAAACGACCAGTGGCCCTTATTTAAAGAGCAAAGAGAATCGGAGGCCGCTGTGGCCCGATCGGAAAGAAACAAGTTAAATGCTGCGAAGAAGGAATATCACCACACTTTGGGGGCAGGTGGCTACAAGGCTGCCGTGCCTAAGTGGGAAGCATTTGAAGCAAAACTGCTTGATGAGGGGAAGATTCCACAGACAGCGGGCTGGCCCGATAGGTCCAAATTTTGGTTGTTCGCGCATGGCGCTGGGTTGGACCCTGACACAGGGAAGATTGTTGCTCAGGGAAAATGGGAGGCAAAGATTAGGTTTATAACCACAGAACTTGAGAAAGCAATAGAGCAAGTTCGAAATGGAACCTACAAGGTCGACAGAGAGAAAGACGAGCTGTCACTCGCACTCGGGAATCCTGAAAAAGTTGGACGAGTACGAGGTTATGGATACGGAGTTACTTGGGCACAAGGTTTTCCGGCAGACGCTCACACTTATAGAAGCCGTCAGAGAAAGAAAAAGGAGGAGAGCGACCGGTTATCGGCATTGGAACGCAAGGTGCATCAGCTGGAGCAAAGTCAGCAAAGGGAATCTCGTGTGCAGCTAGAAAGTCCAGAAGTCGAAGCCGCCCATCTAATCAGCAAAAAAGCAGCGTGGGTTCCACGCAGATGGAACATTCTGAACTTGAAGCGCCGCCGACTCGATACCCCGTGGATGATATCACGGAGAAGACAGAATGCGAGCTACATATGGCAATGGGCAACTTGTCCTTCAAGGTGGCGGTCGGCTATGCTTTACTGAATGAACCTGGACCAAGGTACCATCTCGGCGGGATTCCAGCTGGCTATGCTATTGTCGGGGTGGATGACATTGTGCCGTTATATGCTAATCTAAATCTTGACATTCCTGGAGGTGACGGCGAGAGGACACTAGGAGATGCCAAGAAGTCCATCATTCTGTGGCCAAAGAAATACATCTTGTTTCCAAATTTGCCGCCGCCAAGGCCACCGACTCCTCCAAGTAGCAACCCCCCACCTCAAGATCCACCCTCCCCACGTCATGATCCATCCCCCCACCCCAAGATCCTCCCTCCCCACGTCATGATCCATCCCCTGCACCACCACCTCAAGATCCATCCCCCCCACCTCAAGATGCATCCTCGCCACCTCGTGACGACTGTCGGGAGCCCAGCCCGAGTCCATCCCCACCACCTCAAGAGAGAGTGCGCTCTGTTTCGCGGAAACTAAAGATCCCGTCGAAATATACAGAGAGGTGCGCTTTAAACTTCCCGCCAGAAACTCGAGAGGAACGTGAGTTGCGAAAGCCTCTTCCAAAGAGATCCTACGACTTGACTCCAGAGGAACTCGAGGAGTCGGTGCGAGCTGATGTGAAAAAACAATTGGCACCGAAACGGCACATGCGAAAGGAGGTAATAGCACCGGGAAAAGTGGCACAATTTCTGAAAAATCTATCGACTGGGCCGGCACGGCCGCCTATTCTGCGAGACGACTATGATCGTACCATTGAAAAGTTAATTAGAGAACGGAATTTGCAGGAGAATGAGGCATGTCGCCAAAAGAGGGAGCAGCAGCAGATGGCAGCTAAAAAGGCCCAGCAGGAGAAGGAGGCTGCATTTCGCCAAAAGAGGGAAGCTAATAAGAAATCCGGGAAACAAGTGGCCCAGCTCGGAGAACAGGCAAACCAGTCGGTCCCCGCGTTCAAAGTGGTGTCCGATAAGGAAATACAGCAAGACACAATTCGCATAGAAAACCCCAAAGAGTATATGTATGCATGGACATATGCCTACGGGAAGCCCTTGGTCAGACCTGAGATGGTCAAATCTCTGCCGACACAATTGCGACGTTTGCATGAGTGGTACGAGGGAGCCGTAAAGGGGCACCATGAGTATTTCCACGTTTCATATAAGAAAGACCATTATTTAGAGGATAACGCGATGTATGTGCCGTTTGACGAAATATTTCAGTTATTCAATCAAGACTCCCTCGACAAAGCCATCATCAGCTGCTATTGTTTGTAAGTGATTTATTTTATGCAATTTAATTAAGTCTCTATCTCAGCTCGTTCGTTGCCAATTATCTAACTTTATTCTTTTGTACGCTATTATATATGCAGAATGAAGATCGTCGAATGCAGAGACAACGGAATCTATAGTTTAGGGTTCATGGACCCATATTGGATTCATGAAGTAACCGTAAGGAACCATCCCGAGGACACCGAGCATTACATGCTCCAATATCTAGTGAAACACCATACATGTGAAGATATACTTCTTCCTTACAACTTCAGGTGAGTGTTACCGTACCTTCTACACATTCTACTTTGCTTACTCGATGTTTAGTGTAACTCATGGACATATAAATGTGTGAAGCAACCATTGGATTCTGGTAGACATTAGACCTGAACAAGCATGCGTTCAAGTCCTGGACTCGTTAAGGAAAGATATGGACGATTATATCAACTTGCAAGCAATGTTTCAGAGGTAACTTCAGTCATTATCGCTCTATATATCGATCTCTTTCGTTCGTTCAAGTCCTTTGATTTTTTCTTTTGCCGGCCAGGGTTTGGGAAAAGTTCATTACCGAGGTTCGTGGGACTTGGAAACCGCACCTGTTTTGGTATGAAACCAAGGTAAGTAGTAGTACTATATATATGTCCGCGCAACTTTTAAATTCTAGTTTCAGCACCATTATCATGCTTGATTGTTATTTTGATTAAATTCTATTCTTTGTAAAGTGGTGTCTGAGGCAGGCACAAGGGAATAATTTATGTGGATATTATGTTTGCGAGTACATACGATCTTTTGTTCATCAGCGGGATAGAAAGCTCAGAACAACAGAGGTCTGTATACACTCTCGGCAATTACTTCATTACCATATTTGTGTTCATTTCCATTTTCACATTTTCTGATGATTTCACATTTTCTTATTGATCTAGATGGAACGAGAGAAGGACAAGCTCATACCAACGAAGCGCCTTATAGCAATTCAAGAGGAATTGGCAGGATTTTTGAACAAGGAGGTCCTGAAGAAATCCGGAGAATTTTTTCACCCTAGAAATTATTTTCTGCCTCCAATGTAATTGACGTGATCTCGACGTGAGAAACGTGATGTCGGTGTGTGACTTAATTATATATGTATCAAAACGTATGTGTGTGACTTATATGTATGCATCACGCGTGACATCGATCGATGTGTCAACTTTATATATGTGTGTGACTTTGTATGCGCAACGTGATCTTAATTAATAGGAAATAATTAAATGGAAAACAAAAAATCGAAAACCCTAAAAAATAAGCAAATAAAATACAAAAGATGCAAACCCTTTGGTCCCGGTTCGTGTCACGAACCGGGACCAAAGCTCCCCCCCCTGCGCGCCCAGCCGCGCCCACGTGGAGGCCCATCTATCCCGGGTCGTGGACACCCGGGATAAAAGCCACCCCCCCTCTAGTCCCGACCATTTAATCCCGGTTGTAAACCCGGGATCAAAGGCCCTCTGGACCCGGGATAGATGGTCTTGTTTCTACCACTTTCTAACTTCAGTGTGTTCGGGATGTACAAGCACCACTACAAGAAATATGTCAACTAGTGACCTTCTGTCAGTGAGCCTGAAAAAATTGGTCATAGATCTACGACCATTTTGAACCAATTGGTCGCAAACCGTTTGGGAGGGTCCAAACCTGAAAATATAGCGATCATTTTGGTCTGAAAGGTCACAGTCTACTTACAGGAAATGGTCATAAGCAGATATCATTGGTTTACTTCTCTCTTTTTACCCATTACGACCAATTTAAATTGGTCATAGCCTTGTAAATTGTGGTGCATTGCTATGACTGGGCGCCACCTCATCAATATTTGCCATGTGTGTTGCTTACTTGTCTGAGTTTCGCATACTTGTCGTGTTTAGTTGTCATATTTTCGCTTATGTGTCAACGTGTGCACTCAGATGACCTGTGGGACCCGCCACGTGGGACCCACCCTACCTTGCTGATATATGGGACCCGCCAGCCATGCAGGATCCACGTGTGATATATGGGACATGCCATGCTGACACATGGGACGCACGTACCAGCTAACTCTAGCAGATTAGAGGTGCTGCTTGGATGTGGGAGAGATAGCAGGTGCTGCATGCTACTTATAGCGTGTGCAAAAGGCACTACGTGGATAGTCCGAAGCTTAGCAACAAGTTAGTCATCTACTTATCTGAACTTTCGAGCCTATTCCTGCTCAAGGTTTAGGTGAAGAAAGAGTTATCGGGCTTTTCATGCTGCATCTGAGAACACGGACATGTCAAGTACAACACAAATGGAAATAATGGGAAAAAACGAGTGGACAGACTCGAACCACGACCTCTTCCCTCCTACAAGGGCACATCTGCTAACCACAAGGCCACCACACCATTTATGTATTATGTGCGCACTGGCCTAATTTAAACAAGAATTGCGTCGCTGGGCTTGGGCCCCGCTGGGTGAGCCCAGTTGTTTTTTTTTTTGCTTTTTCCCTTGCCGAGTAGGCTGTTCCGAGTGGGCCGGTTGCCCTTGTTCGCCTGGGCTGGCCCGGCGCGGCTAGGCTGGTTTTTTTCTTTTCTTTTTTGCTTTCTTTTATAACTATTGATTTTGAACTCCAATTTCAACCAAATAAATTTTGTAAATATGTCCAATGTCATTATATAATATTAGGGACTGTTTTTATTCAAAAATAAAATACAAAATACTTCTAAGCTTATATATTGCATTATATAGGGTTTTGGAGAATTTGAAATAAAATTTTGGTATTATTCTTTTAAATTCAAATAGAAAATAAAAGAAACAATGTTAATGCTAGTTTGTGATAATGTGCCCATATTTGACACATAGCTGTATCTTGGTACGACAAACAATGTTGCAGAACTGAGTTTCTTCAAATTAGTTTTATAAATATCATTTTTCATTTTTTAAGTGTCAAAAATGACTTTTTTGTGAAGCAACTACAAAAAATATGGTGGAAAATGGCACCCATCCAAATTTCTCACAAAGTAGACCATATTTTATGGATAATACAGAAACATTAGGATTTTTCTCAGTTTCTACCTAATTTCGCCTATTTAAACGACTTTATGCCTATTTTCCGAAAGTAATTCAAATTTGAACTACAAGTGTGTGATATATTGCTCTGAATTTTTTTTAAAATAATTTTAAGTTACACAAGTATTGGTTATATCATAGAAACCATCGATAGTTTTGAATAATTTGACCCCTTTCAATGAATAGACACGGCGACCATTTTGACCGTTTTTTCAAAAAACTAAAAGAAAGTGAAAAAATACTCAAAAAAAGAAATCCTTTAGCATGGAGTCCTTTTATGTGTATTAGTTGATAGGAAAAATTATAAACTTGAGTTTTGACAAAGTTTCCAAAAAACTTCTTCACAAAAAGATCAATCATCTATAAACATGTATAAGTTTCGAGTCAAATGGGCTAGGTATGATCATTCTTGTGGCATAGTTTGTGATAATGTGCCCATATTTGACACATAGCTGTATCTTGGTATGACAAACAATGTTGCAGAACTGAGTTTCTTCAAATTAGTTTTATAAATATCATTTTTCATTTTTTAAGTGTCAAAAATGACATTTTTTGTGAAGCAACTACAGCAAATATGGTGGAAAATGGCACCCATCCAATGAACAAATATAGAAAAAGTGTTCTCATAAAGTTGGTATCACCAATGAACATTCATAGCTTTCAAGATAAACAACCAATGTTTTGGCCACATTTACGTCATAGTTTGTGCAAATATGCCCAAATTTGACACATGTGCTCATCTTGGGATGGCAAACAATGTTGCTGAACAAAGATTTCAACATGCTTCGCAAAAAAAACACTTTTCATTTTTTAGGTGCTAAAAATAGCGTTATTTGTGAAGCGGCTATCGAGAAAATCGTCCAAAATGGCACCAACAAATATTTGTCGAAAAGTAGACATCATTCAATGAAAGATCACCAAAAGGCATGTATTTCCGAGCTCTCTGCCTATTTATGTCCATTTAAACGACTTCCTGCCGATTCAGCAGGAAACGGCTAGATTTTAAACTGCAGCTACCACATAGCTTGCCCGTTATTTTTCCGAAATTTCATTTTTAGGTTCACAAGTATCCATTTCATTAGAGATATATCAAAATATCCACATGATTCAAACATTAGACGCGAAAGGTCACGGCGATGAAATCGACTAGATTTTCAAATGAGCACACAAAATTAGAAAAAAAATCAAAATAATAAAAAACCTTCCCGTAGCGTCATGATATGTGACCTAGTTACGAGAAAAAAATATAAACTTGTAATAATAAAATTTTATAGAAAAAGTGTTCTCAGAAAGTTGTTATCACCAATGAACATTCATAACTTTCAAGACAAACAACCAATGTTTTGGCCACATTTACGTCATAGTTTGTCCAAATATGCCTAAATTGGCACATGTGCTCATCTTGGGATGGCAAAAAATGTTGCTGAACAAAGATTCAACATGTTTCACAAAAAAAAGAACACTTTTCATTTTTTGAGTGCTAAAAATAGCGTTATTTGTGAAGCGGCTACCGAGAAAATCGTCCAAAATGGCACCGACAAATATTTGTCGCAAAGTAGACATCATTCGATGAAAGATTATCAAAAGGCATGCATTTCCGATCTCTCTGCCTATTTATGTCCATTTAAATGACTTCCTGCCGATTCAGCAGGAAACAACTAGATTTTGAACTACAGCCGCCACATAGCTTGCCTTTTATTTTTTCAAAATTTCATTTTGGGTTTACAATTATCCATTTCATCATAGATATCCCAAAATCTCCACAGGATTCAACCACTAGACATGAACGGTCACGGCGAAAATCGACTAGATTTTCAAATAAGCACACGAAATTCAAAAAAAATCAACAATAGACACATTTAATTTGGACAACAAAATCTCAAATTATATCTCATTATAATTTGGACAACAAAACCTCAAATTATATCTCATTTAGTTTTATTTACTATCTCTACTATAAATGGAGTGTCTTGTGCGTCTCCTGCTCGTCTGTCGTACGTCGTGGTTATTTTGCAAAAGCACCCTGAAAACTCTGGGACTCAACCGGCAGTCCACACTTACCGGTTCGCATCGACAGGCCACCGAAAACAGAGTCAACTCCTTCACCCATCGTCACCATCCTCCCCTCATCGAACCCTAGCACAGGGTACTGCTGCCACCGCCGCCGCGCCGCCCCTCCCGTCGAGCTCTCCGCCGCCGGCCACCCGCACGCCCCCGAGTACCCTCTCCTCTCCCCAAGAAAGCGCTGCCGCCACATACTTTTATTCCCCAAGCCGGTCATCCCCAACATCTCCCCCCAGGCCTTTGTGCGGCAGCGGTCGAGCGGGGAAGGTCGTGCGTAGCCGTCGAGGTGGGACGGCGTGGCCGCCGCCAAAGCGGCCCAGCTCTGGGTCACGTACTGCTCCTTCATCGCCGACGTAAGACTCAGGCTCAAGCTGTAAGCGCCCATTATCCTCTGCTCCCAATCTCTCATGTGCCAAATTTCAATGATGTACAGATCTCCCGATTAGTAGCCACCGCCACAGATCTCCACCACTTTGTCACAAATCAGAATCGGGAGACGGCGCCGGTGCACGAGCGGAGGCAGCAGCGCGAGGGAGACACGGTTCCGTGGATGATGGCCGTGGGGACCAGGCTGGTGCAGCACGTTCCTCATCTCGCCCCTCATCTGAGGAGGACGAACATGCCACTAGTAGAAAAGGGGCCATCCGTTTGGAGCATCTATCCCGGCCAAATTACAACCCGGGATAGATGCCCCATTGATCCCGGGTCGGTAGGGCGGGGCGCCCGTGGGCATTGTTCCCGGGTCGGGGGGGGGACCTTTGGTCCCGGTTCGTGTTACAAACCGGGATCAAAGGGTCTCCCTGCTATATCTTCTTCCACCCCGAGCTAGCTCGAGTTCATCACCATTTCTCCTCCATTTTCCTCTCTCCCACTCAAATTAATCCCATTTTTTTGCACCATTTGAGAGGATTGAAGGCACCCCATCTATTCAAAGGTTAGCAACATCGTTCTTTCCTCCGGCGTTGCAACTTTAGCTCATTTCGTTGCTAGTTTAGCTCATTTCAATTTTGTAATGCTAGCAAGGTGTTTGATGAAATGCCCAAGCTAGAAAGTGTATTTGCGAGCTCAAATTAATTTATTATTTGTGGATTTTAGTGTTGTCCCCGTCCTCACCGCCGTCGATAGCCCGCGTCGTCCCGTCACCGGCACCACTTTGGTGAGCCTCTTTTTTATCTTTTATTTTTAAAACCTATATATATACTTGTATGATTTAAATGCATATTTATTTCTTGTATAATTAATTTCTTATGTTTTTTATATGTATAGTGTCATGGTTTTGATATCCGTCCCCGTCGGCCCTCGTCCGATCTATGATTCGGATGTGGTATATTTTCATAACTATTTGTTTCGTTTCGTGTTTATCACACTCATGCCCGACCAACTTGACGTAGAGATATTTTTATTTAGGAGGTAGTTGAACCGGAAATTCCAGTCGACCCTATTGTCGAGTATTTTAAAAAGGAAAACGACGATTTGAAAGCAAAATTGAAGATAAGCGAAGATCTTTGTCTCCAATACCTAGAAGAGAAGAGTGTATTGGACTTGAAGATTGCCGACATCGATGATGCTTACGGGGTCGTCGTCGCTGCTCACGAGATGAAGATGGAGGCAATGCGCTTGAAGCTTAAAAAGATTAGAAAATATGCCATTAGTCGAGAGGCTTGGTATCATTATGCTGTTGGTTCAATAGTTACCTTAGTTGCGATTTTGATCGCATTTGTTGTTGGATTTAAATTCTTTAGATAGTTGTATGTTAGGTTCAATTAATGTATGTTTCATTAGAACAATGTATTACATTTGGGCACTACTCTACTTTGGTTTTAATGTGATGAACTTGTATTAATTAATTTGGTCAGTACTATATATTTATGATGTAGTGTAATGGTTTTTGATATATTTATATAATGCAGATGAGCCGGCAATGGATGTACAGTGACCGACGCGGTCTCGACTTTATCAATGGCATGCATAGTTTTCTCCGTGTGGCTAATGATAACAAGCCGTCGAGTGGTTATATTCTTTGTCCATGTAGAGTCTGCAAGAATAAGCGGGATTACTCTACGTCAAGAACCATTCACGTCCACCTGTTGGAGGAGGGTTTCATGGATGGTTATTATTGTTGGACCAAGCACGGAGAAAGAGGGGTTATGATGGAAGAAAATGAAGAAGAAGAGGATAATGACACCTATCCTACGTTCACTGCAGACGGTGATACTCCAATGGGGGAAGACGAAGCTGAAGAAGAGCCCAATGATGATGAGCCCAATGATGATTTTGGCCGGGCCATTCTTGATGCACGGATAAACAGCGGAAGTGAAAACGAGAGGTCGAAGTTGGATAGCATGTTAGAGGATCACAAAAAATTGTTGTACCAAAATTGCGAAGATGGCCAGAAGAAGCTTGGTACCACGCTGGAATTGCTGCAATGGAAGGCAGAGAATGGTACAACTGACAGAGGATTTGAGAATTTGCTGAAAATAATAAAGAAGATGCTTCCAAGGGATAACGTACTGCCCCCCAGTACGTACGAAGCAAAGAAGATTGTGTGCCCTCTAGGATTAGAGGTGCAGAAGATACATGCATGCATCAATGATTGCATCCTCTATCGCGGTGAGAAGTACGAGCATTTGAATGCGTGCCCGATATGCGGTGCGTTGCGGTACAAGATAAGGCGAGATGACCCTGGTGATGTTGACGGCGATCCGTGCCCCAGGAAGAGGGTTCCTGCCAAGGTGATGTGGTATGCTCCTATAATACCACGGTTGAAACGTTTGTTCCAAAACAAAGAGCATGCAAAGTTGTTACGATGGCACAAAGAAGACCGTAAGAAAGACATGATGCTGAGACACCCCGCTGATGGGTCGCAGTGGCGAAAAATCGACAGGACCTTCAAGACGTTTGCAGATGACGCTAGGAACATAAGATTTGGTCTAAGTACAGATGGCTTTAATCCTTTCGGGGAACAAAGCTCCAGTCATAGCACCTGGCCTGTGACTCTATGTATGTATAACCTTCCTCCTTGGTTGTGCATGAAGCGGAAGTTTATTATGATGCCGGTGCTCATCCAAGGTCCGAAGCAACCCGGCAACGACATTGATGTGTACCTGAGGCCATTGATTGAAGAACTTTTAGAGTTGTGGAGTGACGAAGGGGTACGTGTGTGGGATGAGCACAAACAAGAGGCATTTGACCTACGAGCGTTGTTGTTTGTAACCATCAGTCAAACAAGGGATACAATGCTTGCACGCACTGTCTAGATAAGACTGAAAGTATATATGTAGGCAACAAGAATGTGTACCCAGGTCATCGTCGATTTCTTCCACCTGAGCATCCCGTAAGAAAGAAGGCAAGCATTTCAAATGTGAGGTTGATAACCGGACGAAGCCTACCTGCCCTGATGGTGATGCTATATATGAGATGGTCAAGGATTTAGAAGTAATCTTTGGAAAGGGTCCTGGCAGTCTATCTGTTCCGAAAGACGCCAACAAGCGCGTACCCTTGTGGAAAAAGAAATCCATATTTTGGGAGTTACCCTATTGGAAAATCCTAGAGGTTCGCTCTGCAATCGACGTGATGCACGTGACGAAAAATCTTTGCGTGAACCTGCTAAGCTTCTTGGGTGTGTATGGGAAGACGAAAGATACACCGGATGCACGACTGAACCATCAACATATGCACGAGAAGACGAAAGACGACCACCTTAATCCAGAGAAGTATCAAGGTCCTGCCAGCTACGCTCTTACCAGAGAAGAGAAGGAGATCTTTTTTGAAGTCCTGAACAGTATCAAGGTCCCGTCTGGCTTCTCGTCGAATGTGAAGGGAATAATTAACATGGCAGAGAAAAAGTTCCAAAACCTGAAGTCTCATGACTGCCATGTGATTATGACACAATTACTACCGGTTGCATTGAGGGGGCTTCTACCGGAAAATGTTCGACTACCCATTGTGAAGCTATGTTCATTCCTCAATGCAATTTCTCAGAAGGTGATCAATCCATTGACTCTAGGAACTTTACAGAAGGATGTTGTTCAGTGTCTTGTCAGCTTCGAGTTGGTGTTCCCACCATCCTTCTTCAATATTATGACGCACCTCATAGTTCACCTAGTCGAAGAGATTCAAGTTCTCGGTCCTGTATTTCTACACAACATGTTCCCCTTCGAGAGGTTCATGGGAGTCTTAAAGAAATACGTTCATAACCGTGCTAGGCCTGAAGGAAGCATCTCCAAGGGTTATGGAACAGAGGAGGTCATTGAGTTTTGTGTTGACTTTATTCCTGACGTTAACCCGGTCGGTGTTCCTCAATCGCGCCATGAGGGGAGATTGCGTGGAAAAGGAACACTAGGAAAGAAACAAATATTTTCTGACTGGGATTCTTTCAATCGAGCACACTACACAGTTCTACATAATTCGAGCTTGGTGGCTCCGTATATCGAGGAACACAAGAATACTTTACGCTCATTAATGGCTGAAGAATGCATTGAAAAAGAACACTTGAAGACTTTCTGCGGGTGGTTGCACACACGTCTCATTAATGACAACACTGTCGAAGAACAGCTAAACTTGTTGGCCAGAGGACCATCTTCGACTATATTGGCTTTTCAAGGGTACGAGATAAATGGGAATACATTTTACACGGCCGACCAAGATAAAAAGAGCACCAACCAAAACAGTGGTGTCCGCTTTGATGCATCAAACAACAATGGGACAAAGGACACATATTATGGGTACATAGAGCAGATATGGGAACTTGACTACGGACCTTCTTTCAAGGTACCTTTGTTCCGGTGCAAATGGTACAACCTGGATGGTGGGGTAAACGTAGACCCGCAGTACGGAATGACTACAGTGGATCTCAAGAATTTTGGGTATGACAACGAACCATTCGTACTAGCCAAAGACGTGGCTCAGATTTTCTATGTGAAGGACATGTCTTCCAGACCAAAAAAAAGAAAAGATAAGCAAGCGAAGACATCATATGATGAGCCAAAGCGTCACATAGTTCTTTCAGGGAAAAGAACTATCGTGGGAGTGGAGGACAAGACAGACATGTCAGAAGATTACAACAATTTTGAAGAAATCCGGCCCTTCGCAGTGAAAATTGACCCAAGTCTCGCGTTAAATGGAGAAGCTTGTCCATGGCTACGGCGCAATCAGAAGAAAGTGACGGGTAGAAAGTAGAAGAAGATTGTGTAATGAGGAGGATGACGACGACGATGACTTCAACTGGAGCGACCATGGAGAAGAGGTCGGCGGGCCACAGATGCAGGAGGCCATTGAAGCCTCCTTACAGTCCGTTTTATGAAAAGTGTGAGTGATGTGTAATAATGTAACTGTGTGAGTGAAACGATCCGTATGCTTCTTCAGTCCCGGTTGGTAACACACCCCTATGATGGTTCCTACTCTTTGAGATCGTGTGTTTCGTTTAAGTGACGTCCCCGAAAGATAAAGAAAAGATAGCGGGAAACGGTGGCGGGAACGATAGCGGGAAACGTTGGCGGGAAACGGTGGCAGGAGGACACGAGTCGTGACCGCAAAGCCCGCCTTTAGTCCCGGTTGGTAACACCAACCGGGACTGAAGAAGCACACGGATCGTGTGTTTCTTTCAAACGCTTGTGAGCCGTTGGATCAGGGGTGTGTTTCTTTTGAGGGCTTGTGAGCCGTTGGATTTTTAGAACTAGTCCCGGCTGGTAACACCAACCGGGACTAAAGAATCACACGGATCGTGTGTTTCTTTCAAACGCTTCTGAGCCGTTGGATCAGGGGTGTGTTTCTTTTGAGGGCTTGTGAGCTGTTGGATCAGCACTCCCACCTCATCCACAGGTACACTTTCTAATCGCCTATAAATAGTGGCGTCCCTGCAGCGAACGGCACACAACGAGCGTCTACCTTCGCCACCGAATCCAATGGCTGGATTTGGCCTACCTGCTGGCATGTTCCCTGGCATTATTGTGTTCGTCCTTGTTCACCGGCCAACCATTGGAGCCACCTCCTGTAGGATGGTGAACAAGGACAACACAACGACGCTGTTGGAAACACAAGCCCTCAGGTAGGTTGAATCCAGCCACTGGATTAGGGTGACGCAATGATGAATTGCCGAGGAGGTGGGAGTGGTGGTGGTGGAAGTGGTAGCCATGCCCCTCGGTCCGATCCAAGCAGCGGCAAGGCGCTCTGATGATCTGCGACATTCCCAACACTTTTTGGTTCGGTCGTAGATCATCAGAGACATCTTGCCGCTGTGGATCGAAGGTCGATTTGATATGCAGGCACTCACGAGCCACCGTTGGGCTGTATGCAGGGGAAACCGTGTGTTCTGTTCTATATATCTATATAATCCTTCATTTCATCGACCGAACACAAATCATTCGGTTCCGGGAACCCTCCCCTCGGTCGGATCCAAGCAGCGGCAAGGATCTCTGAAAGGGGCACGATCCGTGTGCTTCTTTAGTCCTGGCTGGTAACACCAACCGGGACTAAAGGCGGGCTTCGCGGTCACGACTCGTGTCAGTCACACGTGTCCGCCAGCGGCAACCGTCGCTTTATAAAAGGGGATTGCAGAATAATTCAAAGCAAGGAACATTATTGTCCTCACTTTACAAAAACATCATTGATCAAATATTCAAAAGTATCACGCATACATCTTTATTTAATCCATAATACATCACGAATAATATAACTAACTTTTGCCGGGTCCTAAGCCGCGAGGTGCTGAGCGGCCGGCGGCTTGCACCCAAAGATAAGGAACCATCACTAGGGCAATACTCACATGAGGAGGATCCCTATGAAGTGTATACCACATATTGTCATGCACCGCTTGCGTATCCAACCTAACCAGGTAACGACGGACGTGCTCGTCCTCCTCTCTGATACGGTGACGCACCTCCACCTCGGGGGCCGGCGGCCTTTGCACCGAGGCTGGCCCACGCGACGGCCACCAAACAAGATCCGGGTCGACGACATCACCCGGATTCCTCACCAAACTACGCGTCCCAGAAGACACCTCCCAGTGCCAGCCCAGCGGAGCCCAGTCCCGGACACTGCCCGGTTCCAACAAATTGGTGGTCGTCATCGATTCCCGCCGAGATCTGAAAAAATGAGTGGGGAATTTGATCAAACAACTAAGGTGCATGCAACCTAGGTAGGGGAGGGAGAGGGCAGCACCTTGGCATGGGGACGGAGGGGAGGTCCACGGTGGTGTGGAGGATATAGCGCGGCGCCGGCGGAGGCCACGGGCACGGAGGGGGGCGTCGAGCGGCGCAGACAAGGGCGGCGGCGGCGCGGAGTAGGGGAGAGAGTAGGGGCAGGCTCTCAGGTCTCCCGGCCCCTGGCCTTTTTATAAGGAGGAAAGATAAACCTTATCCCAGCCCCCACCAACCCCACCTTATCTCAGTCAAAAATCAAATTTATCACGAAAGCAATTAAATCAATAGATATAAAAGAAAAAGAAAACACAAATAGAAACAAGAAAAAAAAGGCCTTTCATATATATTGGACCATTTAAGTTAAATTTTAAAAAGAAACTAAAATAACAATTCAAAAACATGTAAAAGAAAAACAAAACTACAAAAGCAATTAAATTAATAGATGTAAAAGAAAAAGAAAAAAAATAGAAATAAGAAAAGGTAACAAGAAAAAATAGAAAAACACCATTCATCCCGGTTGGTAACACCAACTGGGACCAAAGGCCTGCTGGGCTACGCGCGCAATTTTTCGCGGCCCAGACAGACCTTTGGTCCCGGTTGGTGTTACCAGCCGGGATGAAATGGTCATCCATCCCGGTTCGTGGCTGGAACCGGGATGAAAGGTCCTTTACGCGCGTTATGTGGTGGTTTCGCCCCCAATTTCTCACAAGTCCAGGATTTCGACCGCCGCCACCCCGAGGTGCTGCTCCGCCCTCCCGTGCCGCCGCCGCTGCCCCGAGGTGCTGCTCCACCCTCCTGTGTCACCGTCGTCGCCCCGTGCTGCTCCATCGTCGCCCGCCTCGCACGCCCTCCCCTCCCCTGGCTCGGGCTGCCTCTTGCCGTGCTGCATCGGCCGGCCCGGCCGCCGTCGCCCTCCTTCCTCTTCGCCTGCGCCTACTCCGATCTATCGAGGTGAGTTCAATTCGAACTCCGGCTACAATTAAATCACGCGGTGCTGTTGTAGGCTAGGAGCACGGCCGCGGGCGGGGCGGGTGGCGGGATGGGCAGGGACGCCGCTGCGGGCGCGATTCCGGCGCGCCCTCGCAGGTCGTCGTGATGGGCCGGGCTGCTCCTCGACGAGCACGGCCGTCTGCAGGTCGCCGTGATGCGCGCTGCTGCCGGAGGAGGAGCCCGTCTGTGCCGCACCGCCGCTGAAGGCCGCCGCCGTCGTGGTGCGGGTAGAGGGCTCGCTAGAGGCAGAGGCACAATTTTTTGTTGAGGCCCTATGAATTTTTATGAATTTTTTGCTATAGAGATTGCTATGAATTTTAAAATTCATGTGAAGATTTTATGAATTTTTTGCTATACTATGTGTGGAGATTGCTATGAATTTTTTTTGAGGCACAATTTTCTAAGTTCATGTGAATATTAAAATTGCTATGAATTAATTAGTGTGTAGATTAAAATTGCCATTTTGTTCTAATTAAGTTCATGTGCAGATTAAATTTGGTGGAACCAGGATTAAATTTTTTAGTGATGTTTAGATTAAAATTGTAGGCTTTGTTGTTTTGCAAATTTAGATGTAAATTTTGCTATTGTGTGCCATTTTTTATCTAAGTTCATGTGGAGATTAAAAGTGCTATGAATTTGAGTGTCATTCAATTTTAAAATATGGAGATTAAATTTGTTCTAAGTTCATGTGGAGATTACTTAAACAACAAAATTCGCAGTCTTCCCCAAATCATCCGCTCGATCTTTGTCATCTTAAATTACATATGGATATTCAATTCTTGTTACAAAATTGATTGCAGGCACATTAATTGAGCCATGGATCCAAATTGTCCGGACGACTTCGGCATAGACGAGGAGCGTGGAGAGCCATTGGATCCACTTTTTCCGGGCCTCGGCGTTAGAGACGAGGATCGTGAAGAGCGAATGTGTATGATTATAGCAGGACGTGCAGCCGCGCCTGTCGGTGAAGAAGACGATGTGGCAAATTTAGAGGAATTCAGCTCCCAATTTCTCAATGACTCCGGTGAGGGAGCAGAAATTTGTGTAGAGAAGGAAGTGGTAGTAACAAACTCAGGCGAGGTATATATTAATTATTTGATCGATGACATAGCTTAATTATTTGATCCTGCGGTTATTAACGAATCTTTTTTTTTCTTTTAGCCCTCTGGAACAAGCAAATCATCTGCATCTAGAGTGTCGAAAGGGTCGAAAGGGTCGAAAGCCATGAAGCCTCGAGGCCCGTCGAAGCCGATGAAGGAGGGTCAAAGGGTAGTGATCGACATAGTTGATGCTACTGGCCAACCAATGCAACCCTTAGAGTGCCGCCGCAAATTTATAAACCAATGCGGAGTTTTAGTTAGGGACATGGTACCGATCACATGTCAAGAATGGCATCCGCGGAAGGACGGGAGCAAGACTTGGACTTATGTCGACGACCAAACAAAAGATTTGTTTTGGGAGAAGCTCTTGACAAAGGTCACCCTGCCTCCAGAAGTGACAGAAAACGAGAAGTGGATGGAGAAAGTCAAGGAGTGGACTCTTGGCAAGGCTGCCGAACAGTTCCGAACCCACAAGAAAACTATATGGAAAGATTATTGTGAAGAGAAGGAAAAAGATCCTGAATACACTCCAGTATTCACCGGAGCACAAGTGAAGCTAAACGACCAGTGGCCCTTATTTAAAGAGCAAAGAGAATCGGAGGCCGCTGTGGCCCGATCGGAAAGAAACAAGTTAAATGCTGCGAAGAAGGAATATCACCACACTTTGGGGGCAGGTGGCTACAAGGCTGCCGTGCCTAAGTGGGAAGCATTTGAAGCAAAACTGCTTGATGAGGGGAAGATTCCACAGACAGCGGGCTGGCCCGATAGGTCCAAATTTTGGTTGTTCGCGCATGGCGCTGGGTTGGACCCTGACACAGGGAAGATTGTTGCTCAGGGAAAATGGGAGGCAAAGATTAGGTTTATAACCACAGAACTTGAGAAAGCAATAGAGCAAGTTCGAAATGGAACCTACAAGGTCGACAGAGAGAAAGACGAGCTGTCACTCGCACTCGGGAATCCTGAAAAAGTTGGACGAGTACGAGGTTATGGATACGGAGTTACTTGGGCACAAGGTTTTCCGGCAGACGCTCACACTTATAGAAGCCGTCAGAGAAAGAAAAAGGAGGAGAGCGACCGGTTATCGGCATTGGAACGCAAGGTGCATCAGCTGGAGCAAAGTCAGCAAAGGGAATCTCGTGTGCAGCTAGAAAGTCCAGAAGTCGAAGCCGCCCCATCTAATCAGCAAAAAAGCAGCGTGGGTTCCACGCAGATGGAACATTCTGAACTTGAAGCGCCGCCGACTCGATACCCCGTGGATGATATCACGGAGAAGACAGAATGCGAGCTACATATGGCAATGGGCAACTTGTCCTTCAAGGTGGCGGTCGGCTATGCTTTACTGAATGAACCTGGACCAAGGTACCATCTCGGCGGGATTCCAGCTGGCTATGCTATTGTCGGGGTGGATGACATTGTGCCGTTATATGCTAATCTAAATCTTGACATTCCTGGAGGTGACGGCGAGAGGACACTAGGAGATGCCAAGAAGTCCATCATTCTGTGGCCAAAGAAATACATCTTGTTTCCAAATTTGCCGCCGCCAAGGCCACCGACTCCTCCAAGTAGCAACCCCCCACCTCAAGATCCACCCTCCCCACGTCATGATCCATCCCCCCCACCTCAAGATCCTCCCTCCCCACGTCATGATCCATCCCCTGCACCACCACCTCAAGATCCATCCCCCCCACCTCAAGATGCATCCTCGCCACCTCGTGACGACTGTCGGGAGCCCAGCCCGAGTCCATCCCCACCACCTCAAGAGAGAGTGCGCTCTGTTTCGCGGAAACTAAAGATCCCGTCGAAATATACAGAGAGGTGCGCTTTAAACTTCCCGCCAGAAACTCGAGAGGAACGTGAGTTGCGAAAGCCTCTTCCAAAGAGATCCTACGACTTGACTCCAGAGGAACTCGAGGAGTCGGTGCGAGCTGATGTGAAAAAACAATTGGCACCGAAACGGCACATGCGAAAGGAGGTAATAGCACCGGGAAAAGTGGCACAATTTCTGAAAAATCTATCGACTGGGCCGGCACGGCCGCCTATTCTGCGAGACGACTATGATCGTACCATTGAAAAGTTAATTAGAGAACGGAATTTGCAGGAGAATGAGGCATGTCGCCAAAAGAGGGAGCAGCAGCAGATGGCAGCTAAAAAGGCCCAGCAGGAGAAGGAGGCTGCATTTCGCCAAAAGAGGGAAGCTAATAAGAAATCCGGGAAACAAGTGGCCCAGCTCGGAGAACAGGCAAACCAGTCGGTCCCCGCGTTCAAAGTGGTGTCCGATAAGGAAATACAGCAAGACACAATTCGCATAGAAAACCCCAAAGAGTATATGTATGCATGGACATATGCCTACGGGAAGCCCTTGGTCAGACCTGAGATGGTCAAATCTCTGCCGACACAATTGCGACGTTTGCATGAGTGGTACGAGGGAGCCGTAAAGGGGCACCATGAGTATTTCCACGTTTCATATAAGAAAGACCATTATTTAGAGGATAACGCGATGTATGTGCCGTTTGACGAAATATTTCAGTTATTCAATCAAGACTCCCTCGACAAAGCCATCATCAGCTGCTATTGTTTGTAAGTGATTTATTTTATGCAATTTAATTAAGTCTCTATCTCAGCTCGTTCGTTGCCAATTATCTAACTTTATTCTTTTGTACGCTATTATATATGCAGAATGAAGATCGTCGAATGCAGAGACAACGGAATCTATAGTTTAGGGTTCATGGACCCATATTGGATTCATGAAGTAACCGTAAGGAACCATCCCGAGGACACCGAGCATTACATGCTCCAATATCTAGTGAAACACCATACATGTGAAGATATACTTCTTCCTTACAACTTCAGGTGAGTGTTACCGTACCTTCTACACATTCTACTTTGCTTACTCGATGTTTAGTGTAACTCATGGACATATAAATGTGTGAAGCAACCATTGGATTCTGGTAGACATTAGACCTGAACAAGCATGCGTTCAAGTCCTGGACTCGTTAAGGAAAGATATGGACGATTATATCAACTTGCAAGCAATGTTTCAGAGGTAACTTCAGTCATTATCGCTCTATATATCGATCTCTTTCGTTCGTTCAAGTCCTTTGATTTTTTCTTTTGCCGGCCAGGGTTTGGGAAAAGTTCATTACCGAGGTTCGTGGGACTTGGAAACCGCACCTGTTTTGGTATGAAACCAAGGTAAGTAGTAGTACTATATATATGTCCGCGCAACTTTTAAATTCTAGTTTCAGCACCATTATCATGCTTGATTGTTATTTTGATTAAATTCTATTCTTTGTAAAGTGGTGTCTGAGGCAGGCACAAGGGAATAATTTATGTGGATATTATGTTTGCGAGTACATACGATCTTTTGTTATCAGCGGGATAGAAAGCTCAGAACAGCAGAGGTCTGTATACACTCTCGGCAATTACTTCATTACCATATTTGTGTTCATTTCCATTTTCACATTTTCTGATGATTTCACATTTTCTTATTGATCTAGATGGAACGAGAGAAGGACAAGCTCATACCAACGAAGCGCCTTATAGCAATTCAAGAGGAATTGGCAGGATTTTTGAACAAGGAGGTCCTGAAGAAATCCGGAGAATTTTTTCACCCTAGAAATTATTTTCTGCCTCCAATGTAATTGACGTGATCTCGACGTGAGAAACGTGATGTCGGTGTGTGACTTAATTATATATGTATCAAAACGTATGTGTGTGACTTATATGTATGCATCACGCGTGACATCGATCGATGTGTCAACTTTATATATGTGTGTGACTTTGTATGCGCAACGTGATCTTAATTAATAGGAAATAATTAAATGGAAAACAAAAAATCGAAAACCCTAAAAAATAAGCAAATAAAATACAAAAGATGCAAACCCTTTGATCCCGTTCGTGTCACGAACGGGACCAAAGCTCCCCCGCCCTGCGCGCCCAGCCACGCCCACGTGGAGGCCCTTCTATCCCGGTCGTGGACACCCGGGATAAAAGCCACCCCCCCTAGTCCTGACCATTTAATCCCGGTTGTAAACCCGGGATCAAAGGCCCTCTGGACCCGGGATAGATGGTCTTGTTTCTACCACTTTCTAACTTCAGTGTGTTCGGGATGTACAAGCACCACTACAAGAAATATGTCAACTAGTGACCTTCTGTCAGTGACCCTGAAAAAATTGGTCATAGATCTACGACCATTTTGAACCAATTGGTCGCAAACCGTTTGGGAGGGTCCAAACCTGAAAATATAGCGACCATTTTGGTCAGAAAGGTCACAGTCTACTTACAGGAAATGGTCATAAGCAGATATCATTGGTTTACTTCTCTCTTTTTACCCTATTACGACCAATTTAAATTGGTCATAGCCTTGTAAATTGTGGTGCATTGCTATGACTGGGCGCCACCTCATCAATATTTGCCATGTGTGTTGCTTACTTGTCTGAGTTTCGCATACTTGTCGTGTTTAGTTGTCATATTTTCGCTTATGTGTCAACGTGTGCACTCAGATGACCTGTGGGACCCGCCACGTGGGACCCACCCTACCTTGCTGATATATGGGACCCGCCAGCCATGCAGGATCCATGTGTGATATATGGGACATGCCATGCTGACACATGGGACGCACGTACCAGCTAACTCTAGCAGATTAGAGGTGCTGCTTGGATGTGGGAGAGATAGCAGGTGCTGCATGCTACTTATAGCGTGTGCAAAAGGCACTACGTGGATAGTCCGAAGCTTAGCAACAAGTTAGATCATCTACTTATCTGAACTTTCGAGCCTATTCCTGCTCAAGGTTTAGGTGAAGAAAGAGTTATCGGGCTTTTCATGCTGCATCTGAGAACACGGACATGTCAAGTACAACACAAATGGAAATAATGGGAAAAAACGAGTGGACAGACTCGAACCACGACCTCTTCCCTCCTACAAGGGCACATCTGCTAACCACAAGGCCACCACACCATTTATGTATTCTGTGCGCACTGGCCTAATTTAAACAAGAATTGCGTCGCTGGGCTTGGGCCCCGCTGGGTGAGCCCAGTTGTTTTTTTTTTGCTTTTTCCCTTGCCGAGTAGGCTGTTCCGAGTGGGCCGGTTGCCCTTGTTCGCCTGGGCTGGCCCGGCGCGGCTAGGCTGGTTTTTTTCTTTTCTTTTTTGCTTTCTTTTATAACTATTGATTTTGAACTTCAATTTCAACCAAATAAATTTTGTAAATATGTCCAATGTCATTATATAATATTAGGGACTGTTTTTATTCAAAAATAAAATACAAAATACTTCTAAGCTTATATATTGCATTATATAGGGTTTTGGAGAATTTGAAATGAAATTTTGGTATTATTCTTTTAAATTCAAATACAAAATAAAAGAAACAATGTTAATGCTAGTTTGTGATAATGTGCCCATATTTGACACATAGCTGTATCTTGGTACGACAAACAATGTTGCAGAACTGAGTTTCTTCAAATTAGTTTTATAAATATCATTTTTTTATTTTTTAAGTGTCAAAAATGACTTTTTTGTGAAGCAACTACAAAAAATATGGTGGAAAATGGCACCCATCCAAATTTCTCACAAAGTAGACCATATTTTATGGATAATACAGAAACATTAGGATTTTTCTCGGTTTCTACCTAATTTCGCCTATTTAAACGACTTTATGCCTATTTTCCGAAAGTAATTCAAATTTGAACTACAAGTGTGTGATATATTGCTCTGAATTTTTTAAAAAATAATTTTAAGTTACACAAGTATTGGTTATATCATAGAAACCATCGATAGTTTTGAATAATTTGACCCCTTTCAATGAATAGACACGGCGACCATTTTGACCGTTTTTTCAAAAAACTAAAAGAAAGTGAAAAAATACTCAAAAAAGAAATCCTTTGGCATGGAGTCCTTTTATGTGTATTAGTTGATAGGAAAAATTATAAACTTGAGTTTTGACAAAGTTTTCAAAAAACTTCTTCACAAAAAGATCAATCATCTATAAACATGTATAAGTTTCGAGTCAAATGGGCTAGGTATGATCATTCTTGTGGCATAGTTTGTGATAATGTGCCCATATTTGACACATAGCTGTATCTTGGTATGACAAACAATGTTGCAGAACTGAGTTTCTTCAAATTAGTTTTATAAATATCATTTTTCATTTTTTTAGTGTCAAAAATGACATTTTTTGTGAAGCAACTACAGCAAATATGGTGGAAAATGGCACCCATCCAATGAACAAATATAGAAAAAGTGTTCTCATAAAGTTGGTATCACCAATGAACATTCGTAGCTTTCAAGATAAACAACCAATGTTTTGGCCACATTTACGTCATAGTTTGTGCAAATATGCCCAAATTTGACACATGTGCTCATCTTGGGATGGCAAACAATGTTGCTGAACAAAGATTTCAACATGCTTCGCAAAAAAAACACTTTTCATTTTTTAGGTGCTAAAAATAGCGTTATTTGTGAAGCGGCTACCGAGAAAATCGTCCAAAATGGCACCAACAAATATTTGTCAAAAAATAGACATCATTCAATGAAAGATCACCAAAAGGCATGTATTTCCAAGCTCTCTGCCTATTTATGTCCATTTAAACGACTTCCTGCCGATTCAGCAGGAAACGGCTAGATTTTAAACTGCAGCTACCACATAGCTTGCCCGTTATTTTTCCGAAATTTCATTTTTAGGTTCACAAGTATCCATTTCATCAGAGATATATCAAAATATCCACATGATTCAAACATTAGACGCGAACGGTCACGGCGACGAAATCGACTAGATTTTCAAATGAGCACACAAAATTAGAAAAAAAATAAAAATAATGAAAAACCTTCCCGTAGCGTCATGATATGTGACCTAGTTACGAGAAAAAAAATATAAACTTGTAATAATAAAATTTTATAGAAAAAGTGTTCTCAGAAAGTTGTTATCACCAATGAATATTCATAACTTTCAAGACAAACAACCAATGTTTTGGCCACATTTACGTCATAGTTTGTCTAAATATGCCCAAATTTGGCACATGTGCTCATCTTGGGATGGCAAACAATGTTCCTGAACAAAGATTTCAATATGTTTCGCAAAAAAAAACATTTTTTATTTTTTAAGAGCTAAAAATAGCGTTATTTGTGAAGCGGCTACCGAGAAAATCGTCCAAAATGGCACCGACAAATATTTATCAAAATCATCCAAAATGGCACCGACAAATATTTATCGCAAAGTAGACATCATTCAATGAAAGATCATCAAAAGGCATGCATTTTCGATTTCTCTGCCTATTTATGTCCATTTAAATGACTTCCTGCCGATTCAGCAGGAAACGGCTAGATTTTAAACTGCAGCTACCACATAGCTTGTGCGTTATTTTTCTGAAATTTTATTTCTATGTTCACAAGTATCCATTTCATCAGAGATACATCAAAATATCCACATGATTCAAATACTAGATATGAACGGTCACGACGACGAAATCGACTAGATTTTCAAATGAGCACACAAAATTAAAAAAAATCAAAATAATGGAAAACCTAAGCGTAGCGTCATGATATGTGACCTAATTACGAGAAAAAAACTTGCAATAAGAAAGTTTTATAAAAAAGTGTTCTCAGAAAGTCGGTATCACCAATGAACATTCATAACTTTCAAGACAAACAACCAATGTTTTGGCCACATTTATGTCGTAGTTTGTCCAAATATGCCTAAATTGGCACATGTGCTCATCTTGGGATGGCAAAAAATGTTGCTGAACAAAGATTCAACATGTTTCACAAAAAAAGAACACTTTTCATTTTTTGAGTGCTAAAAATAGCGTTATTTGTGAAGCGGCTACCGAGAAAATCGTCCAAAATGGCACCGACAAATATTTGTCGCAAAGTAGACATCATTCGATGAAAGATTATCAAAAGGCATGCATTTCCGATCTCTCTGCCTATTTATGTCCATTTAAATGACTTCCTGCCGATTCAGCAGGAAACAACTAGATTTTGAACTACAGCCGCCACATAGTTTGCCTGTTATTTTTTCGAAATTTCATTTTGGGTTTACAATTATCCATTTCATCATAGATATCCCAAAATCTCCACAGGATTCAACCACTAGACATGAACGGTCACGGCAAAAAATCGACTAGATTTTCAAATAAGCACACAAAATTCAAAAAAAATCAACAATAGACACATTTAATTTGGACAACAAAATCTCAAATTATATCTTATTATAATTTGGACAACAAAACCTCAAATTATATCTCATTTAGTTTTATTTACTATCTCTACTATAAATGGAGTGTCCTGTCCAACGAAAAAAATAGCACGCTATTTCCCGGTTAATAGCACGATATAGCTTATTTGGAGAGGCTACGCTATATTTAGCCTAAAGTTGACGATACGACGCTATTTGCATTTTATACGCGCCAAACCACACTAAGCGTGGTAATGTTATATCTACGCTAACAAAAAGCTTAGAAATAATGTTAGGTGATGATGATGGCGGGCAATCTGGTGGTTCTTCTAGTTATTCTGAAGACGATGTTAATGATTCTGATTAAAGTTTAAATTGTTTATCTTTTAGTTTATTATATTTTTTCATGGTTTAAGCCTCATATTTGTATTTGTGCCACGGATTTGGCCTTGGCTTTTGAATATGGTTACCTGGTTATGCATGTATTGCTTCTGGACAAATTTTTAGTGCTGAAATCCTAAATATTTGGGTTATTTCTTGCATTTTTTCATCACGCTATTTTACATATAACTTCGCTATATCACACTATATCTTATATAACTTCTAGAGCAGGCCCACGCTATTTTTGATAGCACGCTATTTTTTTCCTTGGTCCCGTCTCCTGCTCGTCCGTCGTACGTCGTGGTTATTTTGCAAAAAGCACCCTGAAAACTCTGGGACTCAACCGGCAGTCCACACTTACCGGTTTGCATCGACAGGACACCGAAAACAGAGTCAACTCCTTCACCCATCGTCACCATCCTCCCCTGATCGAACCCTAGCACAGGGTACTGCTGCCACCGCCGCCGCGCCGCCCCTCCCGTCGAGCTCTCCGCCGCCGGCCACCCGCACGCCCCCGAGTACCCTCTCCTCTCCCCAAGAAAGCGCTGCCGCCACATACTTTTATTCCCCAAGCCGGTCATCCCCAACATCTCCCCCCAGGCCTTTGTGCGGCAGCGGTCGAGCCAGGAAGGTCGTGCGTAGCCGTCGAGGTGGGACGGCGTGGCCGCCGCCAAAGAGGCCCAGCTCCGGGCCACGTACTACTCCTTCATCGCCGACGTAAGACTCAGGCTCAAGCTGTAAGCGCCCATTATCCTCTGCTCCCAATCTCTCATGTGCCAAATTTCAATGATGTACAGATCTCCCGATTAGTAGCCACCGCCACAGATCTCCACCACTTTGTCACAAATCAGAATCGGGAGACGGCGCCGGTGCACGAGCGGAGGCAGCAGCGCGAGGGAGACACGGTTCCGTGGATGATGGCCGTGGGGACCAGGCAGGTGCAGCACGTTCCTCATCTCGCCCCTCATCTGAGGAGGACGAACAGGCCAGGGACATAGGCAGCTTTGCTCACCTGGTGATCTTGTGACTAGCTGCACGTTCACCTGCCTACACCTACAACCACAAGAAAAGCCACCGTCCGTTGGCTACTGGTACATTAAGTCGCAGCTGATTCAACACCTCCAGGTACCAGGTAAGCTAATTCGTGTCTCCTTGTGGTCGTAAAATTGAGATATTGACTTCTTGGTATGGACACTTATCAAGTTGGAGCTTTTAAATCTGTGATGATTCCATGTTTACTCTTTTAATTTTGTTGGTTTATGGCAAAAAAAATCATGATTTTTATTTCTACAGAAAAAAATGATGGTTTATGGCAAAAAAAAAATGATGATTCCATATTAATTTTGTTGCTATCAACATCGGAATGAGGTATATGCCAAACCAATTCCTTGTCATCCTATGAATAAACATATAGAAGGATTCCAGTTACTTCTTATCTTAATTGCAGTTTCATGATTTTCAGTACCACACAAAATCTTGTATGTACTTTTTTTGTTGCCCGAGAGTTATGTGTGTGGTATGAAAAAAACTTTTAGAAATTAGTTATACATTGTGCAGTAGGTTTTCTCCGCTACATGACTTGAGTGCCTTAAAATAGTGCAAGATTTAAGTGGAAATCGGATTGATCCTTAACTTATCCTCCGGCCAACCAAATGGTTGTTCAGATGAAATGAGCATGGATCTAAGATACTTATTGACAGTTTACACAATCCTTCATCCTTTGATGAAATGTTATTTCAGTTTGAATGTTCTGAAGTGATGACTATTTGTTTAGGACCAGGCAAAGCTGGGTTGGACGAATTGATCCCCAGGACAGAGAAACTTCTTCCAAACAGAATCTGGAAAAGACTACCCAACTTCACGTCAGGAGATACCACACCAAGGTTTGTGGTTTCTCTGTCAAGCAATTATGAACCCCTATTTTTCTTCCTACAAGTCTTCTTCACCCATGCTAATTTTGAGAAGTTCAGTACCACTTTGGATCAAATGCTATTTCTAATCAGTTGTGGTGATCTCCTGATCTCTCAAGTTAAAAGGAAAATCTAGGGAGAATGGAAAGTTCAGTTTTTCTATGTATGGGAATCTGCGGCTTCAAATTTATCTTAATGGGCATGCTTTTATAAATACAGATTTGATCTATTTTTTAGCTACAACTGCAATGTCTTGGGATATAGAAAGAAGATGACACCCGTAGCAGCGCACGGGCATTGAACTAGTAGACACATAATTCCCAAATTTTATTTCTAATTTCATGTGCTGGCGCCAATCCCAAAACTGGGCGGCAAATCCCGAAATTTTCTCCCGCCTATTTTTGGACGGCCACTTTTGGACATATTAATTACCGAAACGCCCAGCAAAAAGAAGAAATGACAAGGATATTTCGGACATATCCCCACCAACCCAATCCCCACTTACCAACTCCACCCACCCTCCCGACCATGCGCCATTCTCAGATCCACCCATTCGACCGTGCGCCGCCACCGCTCAATCCCCTCTCACCTCCACCCAATCCGGAGCCGCCGCCGTCCGGAGCCTCCTCGTGCCGAGCAGAGCATGGGGATGAGGTCACTACTCTGTCCGCGCTGAAGCCTGGAGGCCGCCGCCGCCTGGTTCTTCCTCGACGCCGAGTTCGCCGTCAGCTGGAGCGTCTGCGTCCACTCCAGCTCTCCTCCTACCATCACAGGTCCTCCCTTCACCCGTGCCTTGTCGATCTAGAGTCTGCTCCTGAAGGCTTCGGCTTCCTCGTCAATCTAGGGTTTGGTAGCTTGTTTGTCGATCTAGGTTTTGGTAGCTTTCTTGCGAGATTCACCGCGTACTAGGGTTTGGTAGCTTGTTTGTCCTGTTTAATTTTTGGGAGAGGTTTTGCGATATGAAACGTGACGACGTTGTTTGATCTGTGTGGGGGGCATTACACCAGGCTCCTGCCTTCGTTTTCTTGTCTATAGGATGTGGTGGTGGTGGTATTTGATTGGTATAATTGCTCTGCCCCTGCTAGTTTCAGATTGAGATGTTGTCTTAACTGATTTCTTGCTGTCACCTATGCAGATTTCTTGTTTATTGTAGTGAAGATCTTACTGGATGCTTGTTTACTGTAGTACTAGTTTCTGGGCTTCTGTATTATATAAGATGAATAAATTTGCAGTGGCCTTTGGTGTTGTGCTTTGTTGTAACTGTGCTTTATTCAGAATTAACATGATCAGCTTATGCTTTTCTTTGCTCAGATTAATCTTGGCTTTTGAGCTCCGATGAGAAGGATTTGCTTATCTATCTTCCTTCATCATGTATATATTTGGTATTATTTTGGTTTTGAACTGCAATATTCTGTTCATTTGTCAATTTTATTGCTTTATGTATATATTTGGTATTATTTTGGATCTGAACTGCAATATTCTGTTCATTTGTCAATTATTAAAGCATGCCCTCGTGCAAATGAACCGTGCCTTTACATATTGAACCAATGCAAGTCTAAAACCAACACTTATTGTCGTATAATAGCTTGCTGTTGGGTACACCGAACTGGTCTTGTAACCTTTTTCGTAATTATTTTTATTTGTGATATTTTTGTCATGTCTGCAATGAACTATGTTGTGTTTCATGACTGCAAATCTAATAGTTGACCGCATGCAGAATACCGTTTCTTCTCCTGGTCGTGGGATTCTAGCGATTGACGAGTCGAATGCAACATGTGGGAAGAGACTAGATTCCATCGGTTTGGACAACACGGAAGTTAACCGCCAGGCCTACAGGCAGCTTTTACTTACCACTGCTGGTCTACGACATTCAGCTCTATGACGACTACGGCCAGGCGCACATCAAGCTGGACGGTTACTCTGGTACGTGCTTCCCGTCTCTCCCCTCCCTCGCTCCCCTGCGGCTCGTGGTTTGCTCGTCCGGAGCTCTGTGAATTACCTCGTGGATTTGGATAATATCTTGAGGAATGTTGATGTGGATGGTATCTAGGCGTAGATGGGTTTGATTCGGCTGCCCCTTGTGTTGATCTTGAGGTGATGCGATCGAATAACATGTATTTGTTTCCATGATGGTTAGATTAATTGATAGATGTGTTCTTCATCTTCATGAAACAGTTTCTTATGGTTTTCTAAATCCTGACACTTTTGATGTCGCAGGGAAGGGATCTCAGAGAGATGTGCTGGTGGTGCCCATAGCGTGTGTTCATCTTCACTTGCCTGAAGCTGATGCTGCCGGCGTATTTCCCGACCACCTCCGGTTTGTGCTGCCGCGGCCAATGGTCCTGACCTGCTGCTTGCCGGCTATGACTCGCTGCTGCTCACGGTGAGGTCCCTCTCCCCCTCCTCTTACTTCTTGCTAAACTCTGTTGTTTCCTGCTGTATGAATATGCACTCAGTAGTGCATCTATGAATAGAAATTTGTTGTGTGCATATGCAGTAGAAGATGTGTAGGAAATGGAGTTTGCTATTGATTGTTTGCCACTTACTATCATGCATTGGCAGAGCTGAATATTTGTACATTATAAGGTTCATAGGTATGCATGATTTTTCTGCTTTTGCATAAATAGATTGTTATATGCAAATGATTGGACGGTGCTAGTGCTTCCATTTTGTTTGGTCCTGTTACTTACTAGTCGTTCATGTTTCTGTTATTATTCGGTGATACCGGTGGTGGTCTCACTTCTTATTTGTTCATCCTATTGCAGTTGTTATCGGTTTTGTTTCATTTTCTATATAGCATAACCCATGCGGACGGAAGTTCTGGTTGGAAGCTTCTATGCTGTTTTGTCTTACACCAATGTTCTTGGTTTACCAAGGGAGGAAGCAGATAAGAATCCACACATAGCTTCATTATATTGTATTATCTTTTAGTAGTGTATCAATAATCACTTTGTAAACAGCAATTTATTTTGTGATAAACCTACACACCGTTGTTTTCTTTACTTGTTGATAAAGAACAATTGATCTTGGGATGTGGTTGATAAAGGACAACCTATGGAGCCGTTCATGTGATCTAATATTTTTTATGTGCTCGTTTGTTATTTTGTTGGTAAATCCGTAAATGCAAATAATTGTGGTTTTATTTTTTTTGTCCTGTTAATCCTATATGCTCGGCATCCAGCCCACATGTATGCCGAGCGTATATGGTCGGCATACTCTATGGCCGGGGAGCTCTCAGCAGCTGCCACGTGTCCACAGTATGCCGAGCGCAGTGCGCCCTGCCGTTAGACGGACGTTTCCATCTATGTCTTGTTTTGCTTGCTATACTGCTATTTATATACACAAACTACCTACAAGTCAACAGGTTGTTAGATTTGCTTTTATTTTGTTCCTAACCATATTGTTTTATAACATGCAGATGCTTGCCTCCTTTCATGTTTCATGCGAGCTGAAGACAAAGAAGTCGGGGAGTAGCATTGAGTTATAGCTCATTGGAGCTTGTTATATTTCGATAGCTAGCTGTATTTCTGTATTTAGTTGTTACCTGATGTCAACGATGTATGGTTGTAAACCTGATGTGAACCATGATTGATTGTAATGTGTTAAGCTTTGTGGTTTGCTCTGTTTGAAATAGTGTGTTATGTCTGTTCTGATTTAAATATTGGTTATATATTTACTGAAAAATTGCAATAAGAAAATTGTGGACCTGACAACTTGGACCCGCTTGCTAGAACCTGAGAACTGGGACCCATGTGCACCCTCTTGCTAGGAACTGACAACCGGGACCCACCTGGTACCAGTGGACCTGGAAAGGCCACGGCCCATTAACAAAATGCCAAAATGTTGGGCTTGGCCCATGACCAATGTTGACCGAAAAAAGATATAAATATGTTGAATTGTTGGGCTAGGCCCATGTAAAACACCGAACTGGACTGGGCTAATTCTGATCCATGACCTTCTAATTTGGTCACAATTTTGCCACGAAGGATTGGCCACGTAGTATCTGACGTCGCCACGGCAGCCAGCGTATGACCAAAAAAATTGGTCATAACAGTTATGACCCTCTCATTTGGTCATAGATGGTTATGACCATTTCATAAAAAATGTCACATTTGATCGTTTGAGACGCTCCGTATGTGACCTTCAGTTTTTGGTCACAAAAAGGTCATAGATGAAAAATTATGACCTTTTAGTGACCAAAATTGAGAGTCATGTATCAACATATTTCTTGTAGTGCACCGCCCTACTGGCGAGTACCGGCTGTTATTGCACCGGACTCTCGCAGATCAAGTTGACTGCTATGTCTTCGTGCTTGGTTCCGACCACCCGCCGAGGTACATCGGGGGCCACAGGTGGCAGCAACGTCCACGTTGTCGACATACTTGGCCAAACCTGCCATGGTCCATGATTGCCTGCATTGGTACCTAGTGCATTATGGGGGTGACCCGCAGCGGCATCAGGCTGGAAGCAAGGTGGTAATCATGTTTGACACCACATCTGAGTCATTCCGACGGATGCGTGCTCCGGTTGTTCCCGCCAAGTCATGCATTTTTGAGATGGATGGCACTCTTGGCATCTACCACTATAACGATACCAGGCAAATTGTCGATATATGGATGTTGCGGGACTACGAGAGCGAGGTTTGGAGCTACGAGTACAGCGTCAGGTTGCCGGCTAGAGAAATCAAGTGCCAGTTTGGTGGATGGCTGAATGACCGTTGGTATGCCAGTGTTCACTCGGTAGATGGTGATGTCCTCTTGCTGGTCGATCATGGTGGGTGGATGTTTCACGTTGACTCCGACGGCAAACTGGTTGACAACTTCCATCGTGATGGCCAATATGTCTGTTCTTGTGAAATTCGGCTCAAACAAACTCTTGTTCCACATACCATCTTCACGGTGCTAGAAGGTTATGCTGTGAACGCTTCGCCTTTCGTCTAAGGACTGTTGAGTGATGTGGTTCTTCTCAACGGCCTAGTTTTCATATTCTCACGAGTCTGTTATGAATGGGATCAAGTATGAGCCTGCTGGCTTCTTCCTCTTCTTGAAATGATATATATATATATAATTTTTTTATAAACTGTTTATGGTTGCATGAAATCTATGCTTGTTTCGGTACTTGTTCGTGCTGAAGTGTTTAGTGCATCTGTTCATTCTTGGGCTGATAAATTGACTTTGCTTTATTTATTTATCTAGTGTTTCTTTAGTAGTCAATTGGTCGGTATTCGACTTTGCCGACTTGCAAAGCTACATCTGATTTTCAGAAGACCTATGGCCTGGAGCAATATTCTTAAATTAAATGGTTGAATCATAGTCAATCTCAATTAAATGTTCTGTTATGATTGATTTTTATTCATGCATCAATTGCATCTCGTTAGGTAGGTCTTGAGGAGCTAATAAGCTCACCATTTTAGTGATAATTCGACATGATTATATTTGTCTGGTTCCATGGAGTTCTGATATTTCTAGAGAAGACAGCTGGTAGTCTGGTACTACGCACCATGAAAATCTATAAATATATATATTTTTGTGCGTCCATCCTGACACCCTTTTTCTGTTGAACTGTTCAGAGTGATGTCTTATTATTTCCCTTTGGCTGCTAACCATTTTAAGGATTAATATATTTTCCTTGAGAGGAGTTGTATTGTACCAGTAATTCTTGTAGAATAACATTAGGATTTAATTTTGTGCAACCTGAACATCCATGAATAACTTAATTGTGCGTGCTTCTTCCATCCTGGCACCATTTCTCTGTTGCATTGTTGGAATGGTGATTTTTATTGTTTCACTTTATCTGCCAACTTTGTTGGAGAAACAAAACCTTGTGTCTCCAGCAGCACAGAACCTGACCAATCGTGTGACAGTTATAGAAGTAAGAAAGCACTTTGAATCATCTGCCGCTAGCTGCATGTGTAATGTTTCATGTGCCACTGCTGGGTAACTGCTCTCAGCTACTACATATAGGCTTTCTCAGTGTCAGTTATGTTCGGCATACGCCGAGCGGGAGGAATAAACTGGTGATGCAAATTTGGAGAGCCTGCATGGCCTTGTTACAGGAATAAATTGGCGATGCAATATTTTGTGGTTGCATGAAATATATACGTGTATTGGTACTCGTAAGGACTGAAGGTCTACCACGTGTATTGAAGTATGCAGAAAATTCCAAGTCATTATGCTCTGCCTTGAAATATTTGCCCCAACTGTTCTCCCTTGTGCCTCAATTTATTTGTGGGATGTGGAATTGACTTTCCTTTATTTATTTATCTAGTGGTTCTTCTTAGTAGTTAATATTTGGGTGTTTCTTGTTTCCCCCGTTTGCTGTAGCTGACAATGAAAAGCGGCAGATTTTCCTATTGGTTGACTTGCAAAGTTACATCTGATTTTTAGAAGACTTTGGGCTTGGAACACTACTGTTGAATTAAATGGTTGAATCATAGTCAGTTTCTCAATTAAATATTCGTTTATTTATTTATTCATACATCCATTGCATCTGCTTAGGTAGGTCTTGTGGATACTAATAAGCTCACCATCGGAGTAGCGAGAATTGGACATGGTTATATTTGTCTTGAGAGGAGCATTCTTGTAAAAAAGATGTGCAACCTGAACATTAATATAAATCTGTGCGTGCTTCCATCCTGACACCTTCTTGTCTGTTGCATTGTTTGGAATGGTGGTTCTTTATTGTTTCCATCCTGACATCTTAAAATAACTAGTTGAGTGCCCGTGCGTTGCTACGGATTATAAATGAAAAATATGTCCCCTTCCCCTTTGCCTCACTCCTCCCTCTCTAATCCGCATATTATTCGCTCCACTCTATTCTGATGTCACCTTGTTAGGCTTCATTGTTCAAGTTCGGTCATGCCAGGGATGATTTTGGTCATTTGAACTGATCATGAATTATTATGAAAGTGTGCTCTCGTCACCTGTCTGTGTCACACAGAAATGACCATGTAGATCCAATTGTTGTAATTTTCATGCTTAAAAACTTGAATGAAATTCCAAACAACAACACGCATGGTGCAAAGCATAAAAATAACAATTTTTGAACCGGATAGGTCAATGCCAACAAATGTGAGAACTGAATAAATAATTTGGAGTACCACAAATTAATCAATTTTCCTTTTGATAATATGTACCTCCATACATTCAAAAACAAAGCGAATAAGATGCATCTTCCTAATTGCTCAAATCATATGAATCTCAAGCATCTTGTTTCGGGTATTAAAAAGCTTACAGATTCAGAACCCAGTAGTCATTTGGTGGATCATATGCAAGGACTTTATAGTTGAGGGGGAGGGAATACACAATCATCCACATGTATATGGCAGGCCTGATGGAGGAGTATACCCCAAATACATCAATCTATGAGCACTTGTATGCTTTCTTTGGTGTCCGTTTTGCCTAATCATATAAAGCTTCGAAATTTATAGACACGAGAATTCCCACTTTTATGCATACTCATTACTCTGTGCATATTCTGCAAACCGTGTCAATAGAGCTAAGTAAAGATTAATAATACCAGGAGGTAAATTCAATCAAAAGAACATGCATATAGCTCAAGGAGGAACTTAAACTGATACCTTCTCAACCATGTCGCTCTCTATCTTTGTTTCTTTTCTGCTGGCAAGTAACAACAGTAATGCAGCAGATGAGCTGAATCGAAAGTAATACGCCCCCTCAGAAATACACTTTGAATTGATGAAAAAAAAACAGAAAACAACAAGCTCAAGGTATAAGAATGAGTACACATGCAATCCCATGGTACTTCAATCGGTATTACAATGAGTTTGTTAGTCAACATTTGTTGGGAGTGAAATATGATACATTGCTACCACAAGCATATGTTGTCGGAGAAGAAAATGCGACTTAACTTCAATTATAGTGCAGAACTTCAAATTAATTATCTATTTTCACCCACATGACAATATGAAAGTTAATGAATGCTCTTTTTTCTGTTTTCACAGGGTACCTTTACTAATTCTATTATCCTTCCTTTGACCATATGAGTAGATTTATGTCAATATCCTGAGATGTCATCGTTGGGACATAATTACCATTTATGATGGTTGTCTCTATTTTTCATTTATATTCACTTCACCAGACAGTGTGAAATGACCGCACACAAACCCGTTTACTTCCTTAAGAAAGAAAATGTCACATAACAAGTTTTGTTGGCAATGCAGATTTGCAATGGACATAAGCAAAGCAGTTTACCCATTATCAATTTCAGATAAACATTTACCTGGATTTGAAGTTATGTCTCTATCTCAATAATGACGTTCTACAGACTATAGTAACATCTAGGGGTTAGCAAGAAACATACTGGATATATATTAAAACTCACTTGTTTTAGCATTCTTAGTATGTCGGGAAGCCGTGCCGCTGCGGCGGCAACTGCTGTTACTTCCTCTTTCTCTCCCCATAATACAAGGGGTAGAGCTACATGAAACATGATCACAAGCACTGTCACAAGCATGCTGCAAGATAGTCCATCACCAAATTAACACCAAAGAACGTGAATAGAGCTCATTTCCACCTGCTATGATAATTTACAGACAACAATATGATGAGATAAAAGTAAAGTTCAGACTTCAGAGGTTCAGATGGGCATATTAATGGATGAACGACCTTCAGGTAGAGGTTCAGAGGGGTATATTAATGGATGACCGACCTTCGGAAGAACATCTGGACAAAGTGCTGAAGGTGGCGGTAAACAATGTACCCTCTTCTCGAAGCAGCAAGTCAGCATCAGGCATCCAATCCCTGTCGCGACCACCACTGCAAAATCGCAGCAACCAAATCCACCAAAATCTCACATCCTTGATCACGAGTAGGAGTCACAGAAGGAGCCATCCAAATCATATTTTATACAACTTCAGTGAACATTGATGTATGTGTTTGGGCACGTCATTCTGCATGATCTTTTTCATGAGATGTCAATGCTTGGTAGTATATGCTAAACTGTGTTTGTGCAAATAAATATAAATCCTGCAAATATATGTGCATGTTGAACCTGTCCTACCATTCTTTGCTTTGGACACTTCATTTTCCTTTATATTAAAGATGCATGTGCATCTTGTAAGACTGGAAAAATTATCAGGCATCATAAGATACATACAGGATCATCAGCGAATTGAGATACAATGTGTTCAATCGACTGGCTTTCAGTCGCTAAGACTGAAATCCAATGATGCAAGAATAAAAAAATTTAGATCCACAAAAATGTGATCACTAAAACTCGAATAGAAATCATCTTTAATTTTAATGTCTAAAAGTCTTATAGCTATATGCAGATAATAAGATTTACTTCGCTAAAAGAACACCAATTACTTAATTTTTTTAGAACATTCACCAATTACTTAATTAGTCTGCATGTGTCCTATCATGTCTAGTAAAATTTGGTATTCGCCATTAGACATCTGAGAAGAACCTTCTTCTCAGATCTTAATAACAAAATTAACACGCTGGACTATACATACTGCTAGCATGTAACATGATCAGAGTAGTAAGTGTCCCGAACAGTTCGATAAGGAAATCATCTACCTTTGTGAGCATTTTTACTGAAAGTAAGGCAGTTACCTAGCACATTTGAGCTGCACATCTTTCCACTGATACTTCAGAAGGGCAGCCACTCCAGCGTCAGGGAAGATTGCCTTGACTTTCTATATGTACAAGATTCACATTTTATGGCGTACGTCCTAACAAATGAGGGAAATTTAATATTTGTATCCGTGAAATCGAAGAGCTAGGGTCATGCAATTGTGGATGGATCCAAACCTGGCCAATTTCTTGTGCAAGTGTTTCCAGGAGTATTCTCGATAGTGCTCAGACCTAGGCTTGTGCTTCTCCCTCATTGAGAAACTCAACTGAGGGGTCAGTAGTTATGCCTGCTGATATGTTAACCACAATACAGATCATCAAGGACAAGCGATGGTAAATTTGTAAGAACGGGAATGGCTTGTGGGCGGCGGTGCCCGTCAGACGCGCAGATGCAGTGTCTCTGCCGAGGGGAGGCGACGGCAGGCTGTGGGGGAGAGGAGGGACAGGGCGAGCCTGCACCATTAATTAGCTCAAACACCAGCAAATCTCCATGAAATCGTAATCAATTCATATGAGATTTCATTTCAGCTAGCAGAACAAGCAATGATAGGTTACCTTGTTGGGGACGGGAGCCTTAAAGGTCTGGCCGGCCTCCTCCAGTCTCTCTTTCAATCGATTACATGGTCTCCTTGATGAGCCCCGGAGCAGCGTCAGGCTCACGGTCGAGCACCCGGAGCTTCTGGTCGGCGCGCTTCTTCTCGAGCTTGATGGCGGCCTGGATAGATGGGTTACCCATAAACTTCTTGAATCCTCTTCCAACCTCCAGTACAACTCTTGCCGCTCTTCTTCTCTTTATCCTCAATCATCAGCTCCGTGGTTGGGGTCGGGCTGGAAATCGATCGAGGCATAGGTCGGGGGTCCGGCTAAAGCAATTGCTCGCCGTGCAGCGTAGAACATGGCCACGGGGATCTCGCAGCTGCGGCGAGGGCCTCTTGGAGGCGGCGGCGAGCTGGGACTCCTGGCGGCGGTATCGAGCATGTAATCGATTCGCACGGCGGCCATGAGATCTGGACATCTAGGGATGGATTCCAGCGTTCCTTCACTCAATTTTGTCACTGCGGATCTCGATTCGAAACAGCAAGGGTTTGTGGTGACCGGTGAGATTGGTCGGGAGAGACCACAGGTAAGAAGCAGGAGAGATAAGTCATGCGTACCGCTTCGGGCACTTGGCGGTGGCAATCATCGTAATATTCTCATCCACAAATATCCAACGGATAATATTCGTGAAGAGGCGCGTGGGACGGTCACGATGCATCCAATCGTCTGCCGATGAGGCAGGACGTACCAACGTACGTCCAACGCACCATCATGACAACAGACTCCCATTTAATAGTAAAAACTACGAGAAACAAAAAGTTGTAGAAGTGAGCACTCTAATTATTTGCTACACGCGGCGTGTATTATTTTCCACTGCAGGGTAACTTCTCTCAGCTGCTGACATTGATTTAGCCTTACTCAATGTCAGTTTTCCGCATCGCCTATTCGGAGAGCAGGTGATGAGAAAATATTTAGACTGACCCAGCAAGTGCGCCATATGAAAATGTAAATCGATCCAGCAAGGTCTTTTACTCTTTTGTGCAGTTGCACCAGAGGCCATTTTCCAAATGTGAAATTCTCCCTGCATGCAGCAGATGATCTATGCAGTACGTTTTCAGGCTCTGATACTTTCAATAGGGCACAATGGAATGCGAGGACTGGCCCATATATGATGCTTCATTTCGAGACCCGAAATTAAGTACAGCAGCAGCTCTGAGCTCGCTGCTGGGTCGTCTTGAGGAGTTTGGTGCACGGGATGGTGGCGATACATAGGGAAGCAATTGGTAACCCAAAAGCATCTCAAATATAGACTACAATATAAAGCACCATGATGTTACCTTTGGAACAACTACCTGAAAAATGAAATATGTGTAAGTGGTACATGTAAAATTTGTAAAAGTGGCATGGATGGTAGTCTCTTGTAAGTGGTACACTCTAATTATGGATTTAAATTTAATAGATGCTCACATAATGCATTTTTCTAAATATGGAGTTAACTTAAAAATTTATGGAAACATACGAGCATTTTTTGAACATTTCAATTTGCTAAATATTTGGAGTTAAATACCGTCATAAAATATACTCCAAATTATGCAGCAAAATTAACACCACAGGCGCTGCGTGCCGCCGCGCTAATTTTCCTAGTGTCCATTAATTTCCTGCTGCTTCTTCTCAGTTTCCATGCCTTCTGTACCACTGCTCCTGCTACAATTTCTTTCTGTTTTTCTTAGAGGAAGACGTTGGTGTCATCTTCTTCTACTGCGGCATCTTTTTCCGAAAATGGTTTCAGTACTCCGCATTAAATCGTGCCAGAACGTAACCGAATCAAGAACTTTGGCCTCGTTTCCCCCAAATGTTTTAGCAGAAGCAGAACGGATTCTTATTCCCTTCTCTCTGAGATGCTCGAGCTACAATGGCAGTACATCTGCTGATCAACTACCAACGCGACCCCCACGGGTCGAATTTCATTACCTCACGATAATGACAAGCCACTGTCACCAGCGTCTGCGCGCTAACCATTCTAAAGCAAGAAAAAAGGAGCTAAAGCAAAAGCCACAACCACCAACAACTGTGGTTTGGCACTAGCAAAAACCAAGGTCTCCCAGTTCACAAACAGGTGACCAACCTGGGAGATTGGCGGACATCTTTCTGACTCCGAAGATAATGGGATCTGATGAACTTTAAAGGTCTTCTAGACGCCTACTATCCGCACCCGCCCTTCGCGCACCCATGGAAGAGGCAAAATTTATCAGTGCATACGAAGAACCTCCCGATCTGCATCATTATGTAAGCCTGCCCAGTATTTGATGAAAACACAAGAGTAGCAAATTAGTTCAATGGGGCTACGAATTAAGATTCCATCAAAACAAGCTCTGTTGTGAATTTTCCAGATAGCCCAGCACACTGCAGCAATCAGCGTGATCTGGACATTTCTGCTGACATTTATACTGGGGCAACCACCAAAAGAATTGTGAGAAGGAGGCAGGACGAGATGGTGCTCCTATAACAGCAGCAATAATACTCCAAACAAATTTTGCAGCAGCACATATGAAGAAGAGATGATGGATGGTTTCTGTTTCGCTGCAAAATTGACAGGTGGTGTTGCCCTGCCAGTTTCTCTCGCTAAGGTTATCTTTTGTGGCGATGGCATTATGCTAGATTAGCCAGAGCCAAATCTTGGTTTTCAAGGGGATCTTAGCTTTCCAAAGATGTCTAAAGGATCTGTCTATTCCAGAGCTGCTGATCTGTCCGTACATCGATCTGACAGTAAACTGGCCATTCTTAGTCCATTTCCAAAGGGGTTTATCTATGTCAGAGTTCAGAGCAATCCCAAGCAACAGGTTCTGCATCTCTCTGAGCTGGTTCTGCAAATTCTCTGGCAGCCATCTCCTGAAAGTTAGGCGCCACCTTCTGTGGGCAGCTTCAGCCACATTTAAATTTGGTTCATTGCAAATCTCCAGGAGATCAGGAAATCTGTGTTTAAAAGCAGTGTTACCGCACCAAGCATCAGACCAAAAATGTGTTAGCTGGCCATTTCCCACTAGCATTTTCCTGCCACACATATAGATATCTCTAACATGCCGCAAATCTGACCAAAAAGCAGAGTCAGAGGCTCTGTGTTTGGCAGCAGAAATGCCAGATCCACCCAGATATTTCCTCCTCATAAAATCCTGCCAAGGCCCATCACCTGTTTCTAATCTCCACCACCATTTACACATCAAGCTTATGTTAAAGAGAGACAGATTTTTTATTCCTAGACCACCTTTCTTCCTGGGGGTGCAAACAAGTCTCCATTTTACCCAGTGATACTTTCTTTTACCAGTTCCAGCAGCCCAAAAGAAGCTCCTCATCTGTTTCTCAAGCCCAACAATATTTGTTTTGTGTAGGATCCTCAGACCTAGCTGATAAACTGCAGTAGAAGCAAGACATGCATCAATCTTGTTCAGCCTACCACCTATTGACATAGTACAGCCCATCCAGCCTCCCATTTTCTTCTTGAAAGATTCCTCTATAAAGGTCATTTTAGAAAATGAAATTCTCCTTGCACATATGGGAGTGCCCAAATATTTGATAGGCCACTCTCCTTTCTTGCAATTGAAAAGATATGCATACATCTGGATTTTAATTTCATCATCCATGACCATTAACACTTCTGTTTTTTCAAAGTTGATTTTTAAACCAGACATTGCTTCAAAGATATAGAGCAGAAGTTTAAGATTTCTGGCCCCTTCCATATCCTCTTTAATCATCAGGATTGTGTCATCAACATACTGAAGAATAGGGCATCCCCCATCAGTCCATCTCTCAGCTAATCGAGAGAAAAGTCCATTTGTTTGTGCAGTGCAAACCATCTTAGAGAGACAGTTCGCAGCAATGTTGAACAAGGTAGGAGCTAAAGGATCCCCCTGTTTAACACCTTTGAAGCTGCTAAAATAAGGACCTAGCTCATCATTCATTTTGACTCTCAACGTTCCTCCCACCAAAGTTTTTTTGAGCAAGTCCAACCAGTGATCACTGAAACCCTTCTATGAGCAGCTATCCAGGAGAAAGCCCCAGTCAACTTTGTCGTATGATTTATCAAAATCTATTTTCAGAATCACACCTTGTTCTTTGTTGACTTTTGAATCTCTGAGAATTTCATGGAGTAAGGAAACACTGTCATTGATGTATCTGCCTTTGATGAAAGCGTTTTGGCAGGGATGAATGATTTTTTTCATTACATAATCCATTCTGGAGTTCAGGACCTTGGTTATGATTTTGAAGAGGACTTGAAGCAGACAGATGGGTCTAAATCTCTGGATTATGTGTGCATTATCACCTTTTGGAATAAGAGTAATAATCCCATAATTGATTCTATCCAGGGAGAATTTGTGTTGATGAAAATCTTCGAAAACCTTCATCAGATCTTTTTTGATGATGGGCCAACACACTTGGTAAAATTCGATGGGGAAACCATCTTGATCTGTCGCTTTATTACTTTCCATCTGATCTATCACATCTTTGACTTCTTTTTCAGTGAAGCATCGGTCTAAATCTATCCTGTCTAGGTCAGACAGCTTCTCATTTTCATCCCAAATATCCTGTCTCAACTACACTGCAGGTATTTGAGTCTTGCTAAACAGATCTTTGTAAAACATGGTAGCATGGTTTAGAAGGTTTGAGTTTCCTTGAATGATGTCATCAGAGTTTGTGTCTTTCAGAGAGAAAATTGTCTTTTTCCTCTTTCTCCCATTAGCAACTCTATGGAAGAATTCAGTGTTATTGTCACCATGCAGTAGCCATTTTTCAGCAGTTCTTTGCCTCCAAAACTCTTCTTTATATTCATAAATTTCAAGCAGCTCTTTTTGGATAGAGTTTCTTCTGTTTAGTTGGTCAGGAGAGAGGAAAGAGGATTCCTCTTGGAGCTCTAGATCAGAGAGCTCAGTAGCCAGGCCTTTTTTCTTTTGAATAATTTGACCTCTCACATTGGCTCCCCAACCTTTCAAGTCTCTCTTAACATTCTTCAGCTTTTTTGTGAAAACCTCCAAGCTGTTTTTCCCACATATGTGTTGACACCAGATCTTAGATACTCTCATAAGGAAAGTATCATCTTTTATCCACATTTTATTGAATCTAAAATCTTTCCCTTTTTTCATCTTCCCCTCCATGGTGTCTAGAATAATGGGCAATGATCAGAGATGTCTCTAGAGAGCTTATGGACTGTGACTAAAGGAAACAGTTGCTCCCATTCTCTTGACATCAGAAATCTATCTAGCTTCTCTAAGGTAGGAGAACTTTGACTATTAGACCAAGTGTAGTTGCCACCAGTCATATGAATCTCTCTCAACTCATAAGTGTTAATGATTGAATTGAACATATCCATCCATCTGTGATTGGTAATTGGTTTATTTTTCTCTAAGGAAAAATTGAGGAGGTTAAAATCCCCACCAATGAGCAAAGGGAGTGTTTGATCTCCACAAACTTGACTAAGTTCTATGACAAAATCTTCCTTATCTGCTTCTTGCGCTGCTCCATAAACAATCACCAACTTCCAACTTTTATCAATTTTAAGATCATGCAAGGAGCATTGGACAAAAAATCTGCTCACCACGGTATCCTGAACATCAAATCTAGAAGAGTTGAAACCACCAAGAATACCACCAGCTCTACCCACAGAAGCTGACCATTTCCAAGTAAATCGATTCATAGGATCAATTTTCCTGAAAAAGGCTTGTGAATAGTCTTTTTATTGTTTCCTATAGACCAACAAAATCAAGTTCTTGGTCTTGGATGAAATCAAACAAAAAAACGCTCATACTTTTCTTTCTCACACCTCTACAATTTAAGCAGGCACCTATCATAGATATTTGGGGTTTTTCTTCCTCACTCTGGATTCAAAAACAACACCACTCAAAGGGTGGTTGTTGTTAACCTTCACCGAGACAACACTTGATTTTTCTTGTGCTACTCTCAATGAGCTATTAGAACCAGACTGTAGCCCTTCCACAGTGAGTTTTGGAGCAGCCCTGATACCCTTCTTTGTGCTTCTAGATAAAACAGAGTAAAGCCATCCTCATCTGTCTCATCGTCAATCCAACCCAATAGAGCCACATGTCTATTGTTCTCTGAGGCTTTGGCAACCACCTCATTCTTTTTGCTATTGATGTTATGCCTAGCAACCTCCAAATCACTAATGCAATTAATTTTTTCAAGAGTAAAGGAGGCAGGATCTACACCCATTTCAAGGGCTCTAACATGAATATCAGCACTATCAAGAACAACAAAAGAGTTTTTAGAATTGAGATTTGTACCTTCCAGGTTCCTAGATGCCACCTGAGAGTTTGCTCTGTCAGTGACCCTTGAGTTGATGTTGGGTTGAGCAGCAAGCCTTGAGCTAACCGTGGTTGGAGCTGTCACTCTACCTTCCGTGTTGATGTTCCCTGAGTTATCTTCCTCGCACTCATCACCTCTTCTTGAGTTGTGACAACTTCTGGTTGAGAGCCATCCGTCAGCACCACGTCTTGAGGAATATTGGTAGGTGCCCCATGAGCAGGTAAAGCAAACACCACACGTCTCCTAGTACTGCTTGTCTCTCTGTCAGAAAAGGAGCCCATACTGTCATCAGCAGAGCTGTTGTTATAGTCAACCTGTTCTTCTAGATCAACATCATCATCTTCATTCACTTCACTCTCCACACCGCCTTCAGGGATGGGATCCATCATTGATGAGTACTGTCTGCGAAGGGTGAGGTCTTTGTCTGATCCATTTCTACTAAGGGTGTTGATGAAAGCACGAAAAGCAGGATCATTGTTTGTGGGGAGGGTTCATGCACAATATGCATGTTGCCAGGGGCCCTCTCATGTTCAGAAACATTTTGGATAGGAGGAACAGAAACATGTATGGGAAAAGAGCAGGCACACTCTCTTTATTGCCAGACTGATCATGTGAGCTAGACTCACCATCACCAATGTAGTCCTTGATTTTGTTGTTAAAATCAGAGCCATCATCAGATGAGTCACTGTGTGTGGAAACAACATTTTTTTCCTTTATCCATTCTGATGGAGTCTTGCAAGGGGGCCACATTTTCTTGGCTGTGTTGTCTGTGGTTGGAACCTTCATTCACTCTGGGAGGGGCAGATAAGGAACCACCAGTGCCATTTGTGTCGGTGGTTCTCTGTGTTTTTGGGGTATGATGATGCTGGCCATCTTCCTCCACATCAGAAACAGCAACAGGATTATTATTGTTCTTATTTCCAGCTTGGGGATCAATAATCTCCCTGGTGTATTGAAACTCATATAGGCCATTGTCAATTTCCCCCACTCTAATATTAGGAGCGAGAGAAGCATCAATGCAGCCAATTTTCACTCTGATGAAAGCAACATTTCTCAAGTAGTTCTTGTCTAGGACTAGAGGCTTGCCAATTAGACCTGCCACATATGAAGCAGTTGACTTGTTTCTGTATTTCATTGGAATCCCCTTAATTCTGAACCAGCTTTCGTCTAGAACAGCAAAAGGTTGGACATCACCTGCCCACTTCTGAATTCTGATAACTACATCAGGGACAGTTTTCAAGAAAAGCTTTCCAAAGTGTGCCAGCTCATCAATACAACCACTGTTTGGGAAACGAGTTAAGAACTCAGTTTCAGAGGCCTGTTTAGCATAGAACCTCCAATTGAACTTTTTTGTCTCAACCCACAGTTGGAACTCATGTTCTATGTCTCTAGCAGTAACAACACCTTGTTCAACGGTAATCTGAGCATAATTCAACTGATCTAGTGATTGGACATTAGCTTCAATTGCAGGAATTGAGGAGAAGCCCTGGTCGAAATCAGAGCATCCAAATGATGCCCACAAGTATAGGGGATCGCTTGAATCTTCGTTGGGAAGTATACCCAAATTTATAGTTCGACATGATGGGAACAAAAGAATACCAATAAGACTATGGCAATTGAGGCGTCACTCTCAACCACACATGTATATCAATAAACTTGCAGCAGTGATAGTGATGGCAGTAGTATGATTCAAGTAGCAAATAAACATCAGTAGTGAACAAGGGTTTCCCAGTTTTCACCGGAAAAATGAAAGTGTAACTCAGAGATTTAAAACGTAGGCATGAGGTGATAGCGGGGTGTTGCATGAATAAGATTGATCATATAATAAGATATAAATAGCAATGGGACTTATCTCTAACTCCGATATATGTAGGTATGTGTTCCATAATTAGTTGTGCGTACTAACCAAGAGAATTTGCACAACATCTATTGTCCTACCCCATTTCACCGGGGCCAACTTGGAACTACAGGTAATTAAGGTCTACCCTTTCGAATAGCCCGGAACAACGCATTAACACTTCATGAACACATAGAATCCTCAAACTAAAACATCTCCCCCTTGTTTTCCCTATATGTCACTTTTAGGGTTCGCAGGTTCAACATAATAGCAGGTGATACACTTTGCAGATAAATACCAAACTCAATTATATGATGGCAAAATAAGTTCAGTACTGAAATCATGCCACTCGGGCCCTAGTAGCAAGCATTAAACATAGCATAAGTGCATCAACACAATACAAAAATATCCTCAAGATAAACCCCTAAGATCTCGAACAACGGGTATCATTACATGATCAATCTCATCCAATCCCCATCCACCTCACATGCCTACAGCGGACTACTCACACATGGTGATGGAGAGGGAGCTCATGGTCGATGGAGATGAAGGCGGTGAAGATGGCGGTGAAGACGGTCCTCCGGATCCCTCCACCGGGGAGAAATCCTGGATCAATCTGTCTCCGAAAACGAAGATCGTGGTGGTGGCGGCGGTGTTTCGCGAAAGCTCCCTCCTCTAGGGCACCCACTTTTTCGTATATATGAGGGGGTACGCGAAAAGCCGAAGGAGAGGCGGTGCGAGGCTCCATAGGTGGGCCCACGCGGCCCAAGGATCTGGCCGCGTGGGGCCCCCTTTTGGGCCTCCGCGCTTCCTCGTGTCCATCCTTTGCACGTTGTCCTCCTTTTCCATAAAAAATGACGTGGTATTTTTCCCCGATTTAATTTCCTGCAAAAATAACCAGAAACGAGACTTTGCTAAAAACAGCGTCAGATTCAGCAGGTTTTTCAAATATGGGAAGATTCCGGAGCAAATTATGAAGCAAAGTGCTTGGAAAAGTAGATGCATTTTAGGTGCATCAGCTCCCCCAAGCTTAGCTCGTTGTTTGTCCTCGAACAACTCAAACATAGTGCAGAAGCGATAAAAAGACTTTGACAAGAACTTTGCATTGCATATGTAACACCGTTTAATACCAACAAGTATTCAAAACATAATTTCCATAACAAATAACAAAATGCTAGCAAAGGTATATCTAATCAGTGTTAAAGCATTTATACATGTTGCAAGAGAAATATCATGAAGTGTCAATACTTGGATGAGTTTGCCCAACTGTAGAAATAAACAAAGGTTCTTGCATCGCTTTTAATTGAATCAAGACAAGATTTTTGAGATCTTTTGATTCTTTCTTTTATTGACTAATGAACTCATTGTGCTTACAACCTTGCTCTCAGTTTTATCAAACCATTTGGTGTTCCCTATTATGACTCATATGCTTGACCAACTAGAGGTTGAAAGTCTCATGCCCCGTGAATACGAGTACCTACACCACGTGCTACTCAACTCGGTCACTAGGCAAGTTCGAGTTTTTCAGTCATTGCAAGTAATAAAAGCGTCATCAAGAGCGTCAACTGGGGTACCTCTTGTCCCAAGACATGGAACAAGCCCATGTCCAAACGACAAGACAAACAGACAATGAACAATCTCAGCACTCTTTTATTTACTATTTGTAGCTTTTTATTATGATGTGCATCACTGAATGTTCACTATGGTACGCTGTAAATTTCCACCATGAATGATGCATGGCTTAGGTTGGCGGCCCAGGCGTCTCTCTAGCCAATTATTCTACTCCTCAAACTTACTAAGTTTCCACATTTATTTCGCACATGATAAGCATCCATAAACAAAGGTACATGATATCAACTAAATATAATTTAGTGCAATGTTGAAAGCTTTCCATGTGTCAGCACATTTAAGTTAACTCCCAACCACTAAGCTTGTCAAGCATATGACTTCATGTTTATCATTTGAAAAATTCTTTTATTCTTTGGTTGGCAAGTTTAGCAAGCACAATGGGATGCGTAGACCTTTGTTTAGAGCCACAATTACTCAACTCACATCCAAGTGTTGTCGCTACATATTATCTCACTTGCATCATAATATAACATACTAGAACACGGAGAAGATAAACATTTGCTACCACTTCCCTAGATGTTAAAGAAACTATGATGTGCGCACTTGCTGTTATTAAAAAGTCCACATAAGCAGGCAAAGGTGTCATACCTTTCATCCACTTCATGCACATCAACTCATCATTGTTGTTCTCCTCTCCCAATTTGAACTGCGCAATAAAAACTCAAATCTGCCATAAAATGTACTGCATACAGTACTGTTTTTACCCTACCTAGACACTCAGAAAAATCTCATAATTTACGGGTGTAGGTTATGAAAAGTTGCAGTAGTGGTTAAAATTTTAGCTCATTCGGAGTTACAGAGAAAATATGAAAAATAGAACAGTGAGCAGATTTCAGCAATTCCTGCACCTCCGTTTTCACTTTGGATTCAATAAAACGAAAATGTTTTTGTTCTTTTTAGTTTTAAGATGCATAAAGTAAATGTCCAGAAGTAACTAAACAAAAAAACAAATGAAATCTTTTTGTGTTTTTGTGATTTTTAGAACAAGAAACTAAAACATAACAAGATAACAGTGATATAACACAATGAATGGAAAGGGAGAGAGGTACTCCCCCAAGCTTGCGATCAAGCTAGTATCCCGGGTAGTAGTTGTATCCACTTCCACCTCCAGGGAAGTAACCATATGGGTAGCCTTGCATTCCTGAGTCTTGGGGCTCCTCTCGAGGTTGGTAGCCTTGCATCCCTGGATCTTGTGGCTCCTCTTGAGGCGGCATCTCTTCCACAATCCATTTTCCGGTACTCCTGTCAAAAAGGTCAGCACGGGGGAGCCTAATGGGCACTCTTTGTCCATTAGTACTCAAATAGTTATACCAATAATGATCCCCATGCATCACACTTATATCCATACGGGTAGTCAAAGCAAAATCGAGTAAATTGGACTCTATCACAGGAGTACCCATGTTATCACCATAACCTCTCTCATCTTTAATGTATTCATACACTAAAGTAGCAATAGCACCAGCATAAATAGGGGTTTGATCAGTAATATTTCTACTCACAGCCGTATGCAAGGATCTAGCAAGAATGACTCCCAAGTTATACTCACATGTGGTGTTTTCTTTTGCACATTTAAGTAAATAAACCATTGGTCCCGTGCAAGCAGAATTGTTGTCTCTAGCAAGAAATCCTCTTGCAAGGAACAACGCAAAGTATCTCAAACTTGGGTGCTGTATATGAGTAAATTTACCCCTATTCAATCTATCATGAGAGTTAACAGAAATAGAGTGCCAAAATGCAACAAGCTCCTGGTTGGAGTCAGCACGGGTTTCATCCCAACTACCCCTGTTTTCCACACCAATAGCTTTGCAAAACTCCTCCAAAGACATAACAAGGCGCTCCCCCCTCATAGTAAATTTACAAACAAAGGTAGGAGGGGTGTGCCTTACTCTTCTTACTGCTTGTAGATCTCAGGGCCCTCAAACCTGAATGTGGAGAGGAATTCTCGCGAGAGTTCCTCGTATGTACCTCGTGGATTTTGGGCAAACTCAAGCAAACCAGTTGCATTGGCGAAGGTGTCGAAGTCTTCTTTTATCCCCCACTGCTCAAGAACATGGGGTCTTGCCATCTAGTTGTATGGATCTTCAGCTTCTCCCCACAAAAACTGCATCATCCTCCCAAAGATGGTTGTCATCATAATTAAGGGAGACTTTAGATGCTCTTCTCCTCGGTCTTGAGCTCATCCCAAGCAATGCCTTGCCTTTGTTCATCATGGTACCTTGCTGCCCATAAATAATATTCAACAAAAATTAAGATGTAGCACTCTAAAACAACATTGAGCCATCCATAACTAGTCTCCACATCAATATCATGCATCCATATCAACTAGAAAACTTAAATCCATGGATTTCTCAAGCATATTAGGTGACACCTAGTGCAGCAAAATACTTCATACATGAGGCACAAGAACAAAAAATAATTGGATGGGTGGAGGAGTCACATACCAAGGAGCAATCCCACCAAACAGATTTGAAAAATCTGCCCTAAACTTGGAGATCCAAGGATAGCAGGAAGAACGAGCTCGGGAAAATTTGGGAAAAATACCTGGAAGTGGTTTTCTGTCGAGGGAAGGAGATGGGCACAGGACACTCACCTAACACCACCTGGGGACAAAGTTGGTGGGTCCCACGCGGCCAAGGAATCTGGCCGCGTGGGACACCCCATTTTGGTCCCTGGTGGCCTCCTGGTGTCCCACTTCTGGCAGATGGTCCCTCTGGTTAAATAACTTACCTCCAAATTTTTCTGGAATTTTCAGAGACAATTTTCTAAAGAGAATTTTTCAAACTTCATATTCTGGAATTTCTGAACTCTGAAATAATTATGATTATGCATATACTCTAAAATTCTAAGATAAATAAAATTAAAATGCAATACAAATTTTTATGGGAATCAAGTTTTCATCATTTCCACATTAGTAATGAGGTTGATCAAGTCTCATTAATAATATGCAAAAGATATAATACATGATTCTTATTTTATAGATATAAAGAAGAGTTTCAAGATACCTCATATTGATTGGAATAGTTCCAATCATCAAGATAGCATATTTTGGTTCAGGAGGTGGTAGTGCAATTTCAAAGCTTCCAATCATAATAGTATTTCTTTGAATAGAATTCACACTCTTGTTTATCATGTAACACATTCTTCTTGGGAAAATAGATAGTATGCTCATTTCCTTTTACATTAAATGTCACTTTGCTCTCAGTGCAATTTATCACAGCTCCTGCAGTGTTTAAAAAGGGTCTTCCAAGAATAATAGATAGATTATCATCCTCAGGCATTTCTAATATAACAAAGTCTGTAGGAATTAACACATTAGCAATAGAGATAGGAACATCCTCACATATACCTATAGGTTAGCAGTTGATTTATCAGCCATTTGCAATGAAACTTCAGTTGGAACCAATTTGTTTAGGTTAAGTTTCTTATATAAAGAAAAAGGCATAACACTAACACCAGCTCCTAAATCACATAGTGCATATTTCACATAAGTTTCTTTAATACGACAAGGAATAGTCGGAATACCAGGATCTCCACGCTTTTCAGGCAATTTTCCTTCAAATGAATAATCAGCAAGCATAGCAGTAATTGCATCATTAGGTATCTTCCTTTTATTAGTGACAATATCTTTCATATATTTTGAGTATGGAGGAATTTTAATAGCATCAACAAGAGGAATTTGCAAACATAAATTTTTAATCAACTCAAAAATTTCTCAAACCTAGCATCATCCAAAGATTTCATTACCTCTTGGGGATATGGTATGGGTCTTTGTACCCATGGATCCCTCTCTTTACCTTTTTGTGGATTTGGATGATTCTTCTTTTTTTCTGAGGGTCTTCCTTTTCAGGAGGTTCAGGTTCTGCAATATTTTCAACTTCATGTTGATCTTCTTCAGGTGGAGATGATTCCTCTTCTTCAACATTATCATCTTCGGTCTCAGCATCAGAAATAGAAATATCATTGTCTTGTTCTTGAGAATCATCAATGCCTTTGTTTCCATTGGGAGATTTTCCTGCAGAAGATTTCCTTTTGAGAGCCTCTTGCTCTTTCTCTTGGGATGGTTTTCAGGATAGTCAGGGTCCTGAGTACTTGCACCACCTCTAGTATAACCCCACAAACCTGTTTCTTCTCAATAAGATTTTCATACAATTGATTTTGAAGAGAAACCATTTGTTCAATTTGATTATTCATCATTTCACAGTGTTTAACAATTCTTCTAACTTCTCCCACACTAGCATTTATATTTTCACGAAGGAATTTAATTTTATGAGAGTTTTCCATCATATTCATTCTAATATCATGCTCTTCAGGTTTATTATGATAAGCAAAATCATTAACATATGATACATCAATAGGAGGTGTTACCTTTTCATTACCTTCCAAAGAGCTTATAGCATTGACTGGGATTGGAAAACATGGTCGATCAATAGGAAGTTTAACACCCATTTCAGATAATTCCTTAAGATGAGAGGTTTTAATTCCCTTCTCTTTCATATCCTTGGAGGCTCCCTTCATTGCCTCATTGTTTAATTCAAGAATACCTCCTTTCTTCTCTGGAAATATCTCTCTGTCATCTATTATTTCAATATTCCAATCTTCATAGTTTCTAGAGATAGTTTCCAATAACTCAGTTGCTTCATCAACGGTCCTTTCCCTGAAAACACTACCTGCAATACTATCAAGATAGCCTCTTGTATTTTCAGTTAGTCCATTGTAAAATATATCAAGTATTTCATTATTCTTGAAGCCATGGGTAGGACATTTCCTAACCATCTTACTGTACCTCCCCCAAGCTTGGGGTAAATCCTCCTTCTCTGTTTGTGAAAAGTTGCTAATCTCAATAGTTAAACCATGAATCTTATCAGCAGGGAAATATTTATTATAAAATACCTGCAAGCATTCCTCCTTGCTAGTAATACATCCAGGTTCTAAACGATTATACCAAGTTTTAGCATTTCCTCCCAAAGTAAAAGGAAACAACTTTAAGAAATAATAGCGTTGGTGGATTTCATCTTTACCAAATAACACAGATAAATCATGCAAATCAGCAATGTGTTCAAAAGGGAACTCATTGTCTCTCCCATAAAACTTATACTTCTCAGCTTTTTCAATTATTTCAGGATCAACACTAAACTCATAATCTTTGTCTTTAATTTTAATAGCTGGAGCATTCATTTTCTCAGTAACAGGGAAATAATCATCAAGAGGAGAATTTTTATAGCTATCAAGTTTATCCAATTTATCAAAATTCGAATCCATAAAAGCCATAGTAAATGCATCCTCTTCCTCAGAAGAAGTTTCATGTTCATCATCACAATATTCATTATCTTCTAATTCAGACTCAACATTTTCAATAATAGAAGATTCAGGAGTTTCAGGTGTTTCAGTTATCTCAGATGTTTCAGGTGTCACTTCATTGTCTATGCTACCACATATTAAATCATTTTCAGTACTAGTAGACATCTTAGACAATGGTGAACTAGATAAAGCTTTTTCTTTCTTCTTAGCAACAATAGCAGAAGCAACATTAGGTGAAAAGTTTGGCCTACTTGGCAAATCAGTACCTCTACGAGTAGTTGAAGGCCTCACTTCCTTCGGAGTAATCTTTTCCTTTCCCATGTTAGGAAAAAGCAAATGCAGCAAATAAATGATAACAAGTTGTCTTACCAATAAAGCTAGGTTCCCCGGCAACGGCGCCAGAAAATGTCTTGATGCCCACAAGTATAGGGGATCGCTGAAATCTTCGTTGGGAAGTATTACCCAAATTTATAGTTCGACACGATGGGAACACAAGAATACCAATAAGACTTTGGCAATTGAGGCGTCACTCTCAACCACACCTGTATATCAATAAACTTGCAGCAGTGATAGTGATGGCAGTAGTATGATTCAAGTAGCAAATAGAACAGCAGTAGTGAACAAGGGTTTCCCAGTTTTCACCGGAAAAGTGAAAGTGTAACTCAGAGATTTAAAACGTAGGCATGAGGTGATAGCGGGGTGTTGCATGAATAAGATTGATCATATAATAAGATATAAATAGCAATGGGACTTATCTCTAACTCCGATATATGTAGGTATGTGTTCCATAATTAGTTGTGCGTACTAACCAAGAGAATTTGCACAACATCTATTGTCCTACCTGCCCATTTCACCGGGGCCAACTTGGAACTACAGGTAATTAAGGTCTACCCTTTCGAATAGCCCGGAACAACGCATTAACACTTCATGAACACATAGAATCCTCAAACTAAAACATCTCCCCCTTGTTTTCCCTATATGTCACTTTTAGGGTTCGCAGGTTCAACATAATAGCAGGTGATACACTTTGCAGATAAATACCAAACTCAATTATATGATGAAGCAAAATAAGTTCAGTACTGAAATCATGCCACTCGGGCCCTAGTAGCAAGCATTAAACATAGCATAAGTGCATCAACACAATACAAAAATATCCTCAAGATAAACCCCTAAGATCTCGACAACGGGTATCATTACATGATCAATCTCATCCAATCCCCATCCACCTCACATGCCTACAGCGGACTACTCACACATGGTGATGGAGAGGGAGCTCATGGTCGATGGAGATGAAGGCGGTGAAGATGGCGGTGAAGATCTCCGGATCCCTCCACCGGAGGAGAAATCCTGGATCAATCTGTCTCCGAAAACGAAGATCGTGGTGGTGGCGGCGCTGTGTTTCGCGAAAGCTCCCTCCTCTTAGGGCACCCACTTTTTCGTATATATGAGGGGGTACGCGAAAGCCGAAGGAGAGGCGGTGCTCGAGGCTCCATAGGTGGGCCCACGCGGCCCAAGGATCTGGCCGCGTGGGGCCCCCTTTTGGGCCTCCGGCGCTTCCTCGTGTCCATCCTTTGCACATGTCCTCCTTTTCCATAAAAAATGACGTGGTATTTTTCCCCGATTTAATTTCCTGCAAAAATAACCCGAAAGAGACTTTGCTAAAAACAGCGTCAGATTCAGCAGTTTTATTCAAATATGGGAAGATTCTGGACCAAATTATGAAGCAAAGTGCTTGGAAAAGTAGATGCATTTTAGGTGCATCACCAAAGTATGAAGCAATGTAATCCCAGGGTGCTCTTTCCTGACAGATGGCGACATTATGATTTCCTCCACAGTAGGCACAACTACCAGTAGCATCTCTAGTGAGGTCGATCATTTTTTCTTTCTGAGCAATCAAAGAAGAAGCTGCTGGTGGCATAGATGAGGGTGCAAAGGACCCCATCAGAGCCCCAGTATGAGATGAGCCAGCATTCACTATTCTAGAATTCAGCAAACCAACTGCCTGAGTGCCAACAGTAATATTATCTGGGATGGAGGGGCATACCTCAACAGTAGGAACGCTGTTGTTACGAATAGATTGTGAAGGGGATCTAGCAGATGTCGCAGTGGCAGCGGAGGCTTCAGCTTGCATCTCAGGCGATGAGCCCAGCGATCTCTGTTCCTCGTCTGTTCTTCATTCCCACGGCGCCTCTGCTCGAGCAAGGCTCTTTCTCTAGCAAGTTTCTCAGCAGCGCAGGAGGCTTCAGCACGGCGACGCTCGTCATCTTGTCGGCGTCGTTCTTCATATCGGCGACGGTCTTCTGCTCTGCGCCTATCATCCTCGTCTCGACGCCGTGCATCTTCCAGCTTCCATTCCTCTTCTCTTCGACATAGATCGTCGAAGCCGTGTGTGTCATCGCGCCTATCGGCCTGCGGATCTTGTCTTGGGCGATAGCCATATGGCGGGGGCCTCTGATAGCCGCGCGGAGGGAACGGCCGTGGCCGCCAAATCTCCTCATAGGCGGCGGAGAGACCAGGACCTCCGCAAACGACCTCCGTCGCCGAGTGAGTACCGATCCAATCAGGGGGCGGCGGTCTCGAAGTGGGATGGGATCTGGGGGGAGAGGTGACGAAAACGACACCACACGTCCCTGATCTAGGGTTTGCTCGGAACTTCTCGATGGGGAAGCAATGTATGGTGCGACTGGGGTCTACCTGTCTGTCGGGCATAGCAGCTGAAGCATGGGACCTGGTATCCACCATTGTCGGGCCAGCTCCGTGTCGGGATCCAGTGTGAATCACACCGCAGCACGGTGCGAAGGACGGTGTACGGCGAGATGTGCCTTTGATACGGCTAGTTGTCTCAACGGGTGGACCAACGAGAGCCACATAGTGTTCAAACCGGAGGATCGCGCCGGAGCCGAAATCCCGACGAGGGTCGGCGAGGAAGCCGATCTGCTCTGCGAAGGAATTCAGCAGGCTGCTGCCCTCCACGATCGATCTCGATCGCCCCGACTCTTCTCGTGCGAGGTACATCGGATGACCTCGGGAAGAAGATGGCCTTGTGTCTCCTAGACAGAGGAGGCGGTGGTGAAGCGGGGAGGGGTGGCGGAGCCTGGGAGGCGGTCGGCGGCGGCGGCGGTGGGGGAAGCGCACGTCATCTTCTCACGGCTGGATCAGAATTTTTTCTTGTGCATATTGAACGTGTGCGCACCTTTTAATTTCTCGCCCCCTTTCTTCGACTCAATATAATGGCGGAATATATACACATATCTCACATCTGCTGATCAACTATAAGCATCTTTTCTCGATAAAGATGAACTAAGCATCTGTTAATCCTAAATAATACTACTACTACTACTACTAATATATACCGACATGTTAAAATCTTTCTTCTAATCAGTATCGCCGTCCAGGATGAGCGGGCGGTAGAGCGATCACCAGAGCTGGTCGAGGTAGTAGTCTCTGGTCACCTCGTCGCTGATCTCGGAGTAATCCTCCACCCTGCTCGTGGCCTCCGAGCTCTTGAAGCTGAAGCTGTCCTGCGGCTGCTGATACTGCGGCGGCATCTTCCTCGACACGGCGCGCGCCAGTGCCTGCTCGACCGGAGCGGCGGCGTGTCCATGCCGCTGCCGCGGCGCGCTGTGGCAACCGCGTGCGCGCCACCGCCACGGACGAGGCCGTGTCCGCCATGTACCGCGGGCTGCTGGACTCGCGCCCGCCGCCGCCGCATGACGGCCGGGCCTTCGCCGGAGAGCCGCCGGTGCCGTGGACGACGGCCAGGAGCGCGCCGACGCCGAGGCGCGGCGTGTTCTGGGTCGTCTTGGGGAGCGGCGCCGAGTGCAGGTCGGCGGCGTACCGTCCCGCGATCCGGGACGACCGGCACCGCAGTTGGCACGTGTCCCTCTCCACGATGCGAGGGCTGCGGTCGAAGCCGGCGTCACCGCCTTCCGATAGCCTCCGGCGGTGCGCCACCGGCAGCGACATCTTCCGCTCCTACGAATCAACAAAAAGTTCCAAAATTTCAGTTCATCTGAAGACGATACGCTGTTCATTCATCTCATGAAGCAGAATCCTCACCTGTTCGATCGACCTCCGGTACGACGGATTCTTCAGAGCGTGCGAGGAGGCCTGCAGCCTCATGAGCGCCTGCAGCCGGTGCAGCGTCGTCGCCGTTTGCCTCCTCACAAGGTAGCCACGCACCAGGGCTTGTAGCTTCACGAGTGATTTCAGAGCACGGAGTGCCTTCCTAGCCTGCGATTGTACGATTACAAATTTCAAATTTTTACAATCACATTGACATTTGCAGGCAAATTTCAAACTGTGACAGGAAGAAACATGGAGGAATTTTATAATAACTGTGATGATGACGGCATCCGCTAGGCTTGTGTCACTGTGTGCAGATAGCCATGCTCTTCAGAATTTAAAAAGCATAGCAGGTCACCCTAGCAGCAGTAAAATTTTGAAATACATGCAGCATGTTCATCACAAAATTCAGTTTGATGTTTTCTTGAAGAAAAAAGAAGTGCAAACAAGCATCCATGAACTGATGAACAGGGTCCTACCAGGTATCCTCGAAGGCCTTCTGGATCATGACGGCCGCCTCCACCTCGCGCTCGTGGCCGCAGCTGCAGGGCCTAACCTGAGAGAGCTCGACGGCGACGACGGCGGTCACCGAGGGCCTCCGGCTGCCGTCGGCGACGCTGCTCCTGGCCTTGGCGAAGCTCCACCTCCTCCTCTCGATCGATGGCATGGCGATGGCGCCGTCGCCGTGCGCGCCCGAGGATGCATTCTGCGGGAGGTCCTTGCCCCGCTCCCTGTCGCCTTCCTTCTTGCCGCCCGTGAGCACCTTCTTCAGCCATCTCATGGCGCGCCCCATGGCGTAGCGAGCCTATCTGCGGGAAGAACAAAGAAACTGTCAAGAGAGTGCGGCCGGCGACGTCGAGATTCATCTAACAAAGAAACTGTCCACGACTACGAAGAACAAGAGAGTTGAAAACAGGGGACGAGCACACTGCAAGAATAGAGGAAATGGATGCTATGGCGTTGGGAACCTGCGGAGACGACGAGTTCTTGAAAGCCGAAAAACCCCGTGCAAAAAGCAAGGAACACCACGAACGATTTGAAATGGTTGAAGAAAGCGAGAGAGAAAAATATACTCCTTTTCCGCTGCTTTCCAAGGCAGCAATCGGCGGAGTTGGTGGCAGAGATCGCAGGCCTGCAGTGGGGGAAGCGGCGTCGCCTACGTGAAGCCCGGAAGAGGAAACCTTTCCCGGAGAGCTTTTCAGGCAACAAACACCAGCGAGTAAAAGAAACACGGAGAAGACGAAGAGCGGCGCGAGGGAGGAGGAATCGAACGCGTGTTTTCACCTCAACACAACAGTAAGAAGCAAGGCGTCAGCAGACGTCGGAGGAGGGTGGGTCAGGTGAGAAGAAGATTCCCCCTAGTTGCCCCAGCGCCTGCTACGCCGAGCGCAAGGCAACAAACGAGGCCGAGGCCGGCGGACCGCCGGAAACACAGGACACGAGCAAAACGAGAGACGCGAGGAGAAACGAACAAGGATACGATGTGAGACTGAAACAAAAACTCGCAATGATTTCTCACCTCGGCCTCGAAAATGGCAGCGGCGGCGAGCGTCGAGGAAGGAGTAGTACTGTACAGCAAGTGGGGTGGCTTTTGGAGGTGTGGCGGCCAAGAACTCACGCCAAGATCCGATCCGGCAGAGCAAGCAAATGATTATCCGGCGCCGGAGTGGACCTAGAGACAGGATAGGTACACGGGACGAGATCGTGGAGCCGTATCGCCTTGTGCTTCCAATGGACCTTTAGCCGCTTCCCACTTCCCACGCTGTCTCTGTGATGTAAGCATGAAGCTGGAGGGGGGAGAGAGAGAGATAGAGCGACGGGCAATAGGCCCCCTCGTCCTCCCGGCGGACTGTCGACTGTATCTCGCCCGCTCGTACGTTGCCTGCCGTACTAACTTGATTCAGTAATACTGGTAGGCACTGATCGGGTCAAATTAGTGATTTGGGCTGGTTCCTTCTTATCAACTGCTTCCATCCAGCGCTACATTTATAATTTGTTGGGGTTCTCTTAAAATTAAACTTTAGGATGACTTAATATATAGGGAAGGTCAGCATATATGCTTTTTCTTGTTTTGTATACAAGGTCTCTATCTCAATTGCAGATACTCCAATAATAAGATCAAGTGATCAACTAATAAATAGCACGACTAATCTATAGAAAACCTATCGTGTTTCATGCCAATTATACATGATATATATGTGGTGCCTCTTTCTCTATGTTTTGCATGCAAAGTTCGTCTTAATGAGCATCATCCTACTATGCACAAATCTAAACAATTATTTTCGAAAATATGTAGTAGCCTTCTATTGGTGCAAATTTGTATTTTTAGTCAACCTTAAAATAGTTATAGTTTCATCAAACCCAAAACATAGAGTATAATAATTTAGTGAAGTAAGTGTTTCTAGGGTTAGTACAACAAACACGGTCCGCTACTCATATTTAGTCAAATTTTAAAAAGTACAATAATTTGGGAAAATATTGTTCTGATTTATTTTTGGAAATGCTCCATATGGTAGCCAGATGTTGCTAATTTAGGAAGTGTGTCCCTTCTAACCGTAGAGTTACTTGGATATCATCACTGTGATCTACTTTGTGTTTGAACCTCCTCTAATAAGGACATACTATAGCGTCAACTATCTGAACTTTGCGATACACTTTGTCTGTGATTCACTATCCCTACCCTTTTACAACAATTTACTCTTCATCAAGTCTACACTTTGTAATTTGCATGCTTAAAAAATAAGTCGATTTGTTTTCCTAAAGCAGCCAACTTTTGCTTAAGTTCTAAACATCACCTATTCACCCATCCTCCACCTCGAGTCGACGTAGATGATCTTTCGAAATGGGGAGTCAAGGACAACCATTAACACTTCGTACAATCTAGAAGCATCTATTTTGTTACACCTAAGCTGGATATATTACTCATACATTACAAGCATCCACCTAGTGATGGGCTAGATTCTTATGCTCTAAGGTATTCCATCAAAGTTAGTGGATATTTAATACTACATGAAAAAATACACATATAAACGAACTACATGACATGCATAAACTATATGTGGAGTAATTTGAAAATAATAATTAATATGATAATAGTGTATAATACTCTAGTAATTTTTTATTATTTCAGTCATGCTATACCACCTCCAACAATGAGACCTAGGTCCATAGTTGTACAAAGCATCACACCACCAATCGACACCCCACTAATATCTAACCATCGGTTGACAAAACTAAAATACATTTCATGACAAGATAAATTATAAAGAAGTAAAAAATTATGTACAACTTTAGTTACCATTACACCATAAAATTTGTCGCCCCACCCACGCATGCATGTTGCAGATGGATGCTGCTACGTTATAGCGTTGACTGTTAGCAAGGAGATCATCATATCGTTGCGCTGGACGTGGTGGTTCGTGTGACAGTGAGAAGCAGTAACAGGCTTGAATGATATATACTTTGTGGGGATCTTAATTTTTGAATTTTCTGGAAGAGATGGTGAACTCTAACTTCTCGTCTCCTCTTTCTAATCCAAATTCCTCCAAATCCTACTATCGCCTATTTGATTTGTGGAGATCCTCTTTGGCATCACAATGGAGTAATGATACACTTACGGATGATTTCTACACAATAAACTTAAGGACAACATCGTAAACTCACGCAAGTGGGAGAGACTACTTAGGTGGTTGTTCCGATATTTCAGGGCACAAACAACTCACTTCACGCCACACCCTTGTCTCCGCAAGATCCTTTCTGTAACAATCATCCGTAAGTCTATCATTATTGCTCACAATGTATCCAATAACACAATAATGCATCTCTAGGGCATTGGACAAAGATGTGAAGGTCTACAGTAGGAGTTGCTCAGGCTTCGCGTTACCCCTGCCTACTAAGTGAAGGCTTACATCTATTCGTCCTACCCGAACACGTCAACGAGTACCCTCGGAAGGCAGGGGTGATGCACCACAAAAATTTGCATGAGATTGGTTTACAGCTCGATCCCGTGCTTTTGAAACTAGAAATCCATTTATCCAGGAGGAGACCCCGTTAGATCTCGCAACGACTATTGGCCGAACTAGGCCAATATGCTTGATCCTAACTCGGTTTTCAATGAAACGAGTGAACTTGGAGTAACTGAGTCGCCGAATTGAACGGAAGCGTGGACGAAAAAGATAGGTCATAAAAGTAGATGTAAAGATACAAATGATTGTAAAGATACAATCGGGCATCACCTTTACCTTATGTAGGGCGGCTGGACTTCCCGTACAAGTAACAGTCTATGCATTACATGTTTGAGGCGAACTCCAACTCTACGCTGAACTAAGTATGTTCTTCCGGCTTCGTACTAAACTCGGACTCAAAGCGGAGCAAACACAACACACTGCATCGTTCCCCGCATGTACATAGATAGAAAAATGTGCTAACGACGCGATGCAGAAACCAGATAACTAACATCACATCACATAATTATATGTGTACGTGGCTCTCCCACACGAGACGGCCCCGCAGAGTCTAATTCAGGAAACACAAGAAGTGATATATGTTGGCTATCAAACGAACATACCTATCGTGTTTAATGCAGATTGCATAGGGTGGGACTATCATTTCATAGTGTTATGAAAAGAGAGGTTTTGTTCACATGATGTTCCTAAGCGTCTAAAATGTTTGATTCTCAAGAGAGAAAAAAAGTGTCTAGTTTTTTTCATCTTGTATTTTGCGGAACTAGTCAAGCATAACTACTAAATCTTACATAACTGCATACCTTATGGCACGTACACGACCATCAATAAGTCGTGAAAGAAAGAGACTCGAAAATAAAATAACGAACAGGATGCATCACCAAATGCTCTAAGACTTGATGTCGAGAAAAAAAAAATCAAAGGTAAATATAATCCTACTCTTTTTTCTTTTTTTTGAGATTATCCTACTCTAAAATATGTCGGTGACGCCATGCTCGCTGAGACGCTGAGCAGGAGGAATAAAGTTGGGTCCGCAGCAGTAAACAGTAGGCGGATCTCGCCCATACTGCAGATCCAACCGCAGCGTACGAAATGAAAAGCCTTAAAACTTACTCCCTCCGTTTCAAATTACTCGCTCCGTTCGAAAAATGATATCTTGGATATATCTAAATTTGGATGTATGTGTACACTAAAACATGTCCACATACATCCAAATTTTGATATATCTAAGACATCATTTTCCAAACGGAGGGAGTACTTGACTTCCATATATCCACATATTGATGTATGTACACACTAAAAGATGTCTACATACATTCGTATGTAGACAAATGAAAGTCATCTATTTTGGAACGGAGTGAGTACAAGAGATACGCATACGGCGATATCAGTATCACACGGCAGGCACATACGGGCGCAGTGCGCAGAGGATCTCTGTGTAGATCGTACGGAGGGGCGTACTTGGATGGATCTCCCTGTGTCTCACATCGCATATATGCAACCTTTTCCGACGCGTAGCGGCTAAGGGCATCTCCAGCCGCCCCCCCCCCCCCCCCCCCCCAGAGCCCCCCAGGGCCGATTTTAGCGCCGTTTTGGCATGGGATCGCCGTTTTTCACCCAGTCGGCCCCCCAGGAGCCCAAATAGCGCCGATCGGCGGAAATTAGCGCCGGCGCTCCCAGACCAAACCCAGCCCACCGGTTCGGCCTGGGGGCCGAAATGGCGCGAAACAGAATGTGGGCCAGCGCTGTCAGCGAGATAGGCGAAATGGTGCGGAATCACGGGCGGAATAACGCTTCGTCGTCATCTCCTCGGCTCCCGCGCTGGTCAAAAGCCTGCCGGAGTAATGGCCTCCGACTGGCGCGCCGTTCAGCGGCGGCCGACACGTCCAATCGGCTGCCACGCGCCGGAGTAATGACACGCCACCGTATCGCCTCCCCCTGCGACACGGCCAGCGCTATTTATCCCCCCATCTCGCCATGGCAAAGGCACACCATTCCCCCATTTCTCCGTTTCTCTTCCTCCCGAGCGACAGCAATGGCCGAGCGATACCCCGGAGACGAAGCTGCGGCGAACGGCTTCGGCCGGCGTTTCCTACACCCAGAGGAGGCCCGCATGCTGTACGAAGCGGGGTACCCTACGCCGCCGGACATGCGGGTGCCCGGCGAATGGCGCCTGAGCGCCGGCGGCGTCCCCGTTCCGCCGCCGCCAGAAGGAGCGGATCGCGTCTACGCGATCCAGGAGGTCCTCGCTGACCTCTCCGAAGAGCAGGCGGCAGACCCGCGCTGGGATCCGGCGAACGCCCCCTTCTGGACGGCGTACTTCGTCGAGCACCACTGCCGCGAGCTGGAGGACACCAACAACAACGGCCCCGTCTCCGGCCGGAAGAACGCCGGCGGGCGGAAGCAGTGGTGGAGCGCTTGAGGACGTACCCTCGCGTACGTTCTCGAGCACATCCACGCCGGGAACCAGCCCCGGCTCACCATGCCACCGCGCCAGGCGCCGACGCCTCGACCCCGCTTCACCTCCTGGCTACCCAGGAGGATGGGGACGGCGTCTTCGTCATCTTCCTCTGGCCCGCCCTCCTGCGGGTCCCCGCAGACGCCGGCGTTCGCTCGGGTCAAGCCCGACCCGGAGGACACGCCGCGCGCGTCGTCCTCAACTCCGGGCGCCGCGTCCGGTCGCCGCCAAGAAGGCCCAGCGGCGGCATTCGCATCAGCGAGTGCCGCGCGCCGTCGCCTCCCCGAGGCCACCTTCGCCTCGTCAGGCCCAAGCAGGAGCCTGGCACGGGCGGCGCCACCTCCAAGAAGAAGAAGGCGTCGGTGGATTGGGCGGCGCCGCCGGAGTACGTCCGGGCGGCCATCAAGGCGGAGGCACCGGACGACGACGAGGAGTTCCCCGGCGAGCAGAACGCCGTCACCGCCTCCCTGCAGGACGCCGCGCCGCCTGTCGCCGCTGAGGAGCTGCCGGACGAGTTCATCTTCGCCTGGTCGCGCAGCCAGCACGCCCAGGAGGAGATTGGGCGCCAGCAGCGCCTCCTCGACGAGGCCAACTGCCGTCGCCAGGCCGCCGCACGCCGGCCTCCTACTCCACCTCGTCAGGCGAGCGGCGAGGTGATCGTCCTCGATGACAGCGACGACGACGGAGGGTGGTTCGGCGCCGGCGCCAACAACGACGAGGCGGGGCCGACACTAGTAGAAACAGAGGCATTGGTGCGGCTCTTTAGTACCGGTTGCAACAAAACCCGGTACTAAATGGGGCATTAGTCCCGGTTTGTATGACAAACCGGGACAAAGTTCCCTCCTTTTTATCTTTTATCTTCTGTGCCTCTGGGCGAGGACCTTTAGTCCCGGTTTGTAATACAAACCGGGACAAAATTTCCTTCTTTTTATCTCTGTCCCGGTTTGTATTACAAACCGGGACTAAAAGTCCTCTATATCTTCCACCCGGCCCGGCCAGCTCCATTTTGAAGCAACTCGACCCCAACTCCATTTTTCCTCTCTCCCAAGCTCTAGGTCACCCATTTTTTCTCCAACATTTGTCAAGTTTGGTGGCACCATATACAAGGGTTAGCAACTTCTTCATCTTCTCTTCCGGCATTTCAAGTTTAGCTCATTTTCGTGCAAGTTTAGCAAGTTTGATTTAGGTTGTGCTTGCAAGGTGTTTGATGAAATGCTAAGTTAGGGATTTCATTTGTTTTATATGCATTTTGAGCTTAAATTGAAGTATAATTTGTGGTTTTATGTAGTGTCTCCCGTCCCTGATCCTCACCGCCGTCGATCCCGCGCCGCTCCGTCGCCGACACCACCTCGGTGAGCCTCTTTTTTTATCTTTTATAAAAATGTTAGTTATATGATTTATATGCATAATTATTTCTTGTATAATTTTCTTATGTTTTTATATATATATAGTGTCATGGTTTTGATATCCGTCCCCGTCGGCCCTCGTCCTGTCTATGATTCGGATGTGGTATATCTTTTTAACTATTTGTTTTGTTTCGTGTTTATAACAATCATGCCGACCAACTTGACGTAGATATATTTTTATTTAGGAGGTAGTTGAACCGGAAATTGCGGCCGACCCTATTGTCGAGTATTTTAAAAAAGAAAACGACGATTTGAGAGCAAAATTGAAGATAAGTGAAGATCTTCGTCTCCAATGCCTAGACGAGAAGATGGAATTGGACTTGAAGATTGCCGACATCGTGATGCTCACGGGCTCGAGCTTGCCGACGTCGTCGCTAGTTACGAGAGGAAGATGGATGCAATGCGCGTGAAGCTTAAAAAGATTAGAAAATATGCCATTAGTCAAGAGGCTTGGTATCATTATGCTGTTGGTTCAATAGTTACCTTGGTTGCGATTCTGATCGCATTTGTTGTTGGATTTAAATTCTTTAGATAGTTGTATGTTAGTTTCGATTGATGTATGTTTCGTGAGAACTATGTATTACATTTGGCACTACTCTACTTTGTTTTAATGTGATGAACTTGTATAATTAATTTGGTCACGTATCTCTTATTTAGCTGTGTAATGGTTTTTGATGTATTTATGTAATGCAGATGAGCCGAGAATGGATGTACGGTGATCGACGCTTCCCGAGTTCATTGATGGCATGCATCGTTTTCTCGATGTGGTTAAGTTAAACAAGCTGAAGAATGGTTTTATGATTTGTCCATGTGATGAATGTCGGAATAACAGGAATTACCCGAGCGTAAGAACATACACTCCCACTTGTTGCGACAAGGCTTCATGCCCAATTATTTTTGTTGGACCAAGCACGGAGAAAGAGGGGTTATAATGGAAAACCCTGAAGAAGAGGATGATGACAACTATCCCGTGTTCTCTGATGAACACGGTGATACTACAATGGGGAAGAGCATGAGGTCATTGTTGATCAGTCCGACGATGATGATCTTCGTCAGGTCATTCGTGATGAACAGATGAACTGCGTAACTGAAAACGAGTGGTCGAAGCTGGAGCGCATGTTAGAGGATCACAAAAAACCGTTGTACCCAAATTGTGAAGATGGCCAGAAAAAGCTAGGTACCACCCTGGAATTGCTGCAGTGGAAGGCAAAGAATGGAATATCTGACAAGGCATTTCAAGAGTTGCTACAAATATTTAAGAAGAATCTTCCGAGGAATAATGAAATGCCCCACAACACGTACGAAGCAAAGAAGATTGTCTGCCCTCTAGGATTAGAGGTGCAAAGATACATGCATGCATCAATGACTGCATCCTCTACCGCGGTGAGAAGTACGAGAATTTGAATGCATGCCCGATATGCGGTGCATTGCGGTATAAGATCGCGCGAGATGACCCAGGTGATGTTGAGGGCGAGCCGAGCCCCAGGAAGAGGGTTCCCGCGAAGGTGATGTGGTATGCTCCTATAATACCACGGTTGAAACGTTTGTTCCGAAACAAAGAGCATGCCAAGTTGTTGCGATGGCACAAAGAAGACCGTAAGGAAGACGAGATGCTCAGACACCCCGCTGATGGGTCTCAGTGGAGAAAAATCGACAGTGCGTTTGGGGATTTTGCAGCTGACGCAAGGAACTTAAGGTTTGGTCTAAGTACAGATGGCTTGAATCCGTTTGGGGAGCAGAGCAGCAGTCATAGCACCTGGCCCGTGACTCTATGTATCTATAACCTTCCTCCTTGGTTGTGCATGAAGCAAAAGTATATTATGATGCCAGTGCTTATCCAAGGACCGAAACAACCCGGCAACGACATTGATGTGTATCTGAGGCCATTAGTTGACGAACTTTTACAGTTATGGTCTGACGAAGGTGTACGTGTGTGGGATGAGTACAAACAAGAGGAATTTCCCCTACGAGCGTTGCTGTTTGTAACCATCAATGATTGGCCTGCTCTTAGTAACATTTCAGGACAGTCGAACAAGGGATACAATGCATGCACGCACTGTTTAGATAAGACTGACAGTGCATATATAGGTAAGAAGATTGTGTACATGGGGCATCGTCAGTTTCTTCCAGGCAGGCATCACGTAAGAAACGGAGGCAAGCACTTCAAAGGTTTGGCAGATATCCGGACGAAGCCTACACGCCGTGATGGTGATGTTGTATATGGCATGGTCAAGGATTTGGAAGTAATATTTGGAAAGGGTCCTGGCAGTCTAAATGTTCCGAAAGACGTAAACAAGCGCGTACCCTTGTGGAAAAAGAAATCTATATTTTGGGATTTACCCTATTGGGAAATCCTAGAGGTTCGCTCTGCAATCGACGTGATGCACGTGACGAAAAATCTTTGCGTGAACCTGCTAAACTTCTTAGGCGTGTATGGGAAGACGAAAGATACAGCGGCTGCACGGCAGGACCAGCAAAGTACGCACCACGGAACAGACAACCTGAATTCAGAGAAGTATGAAGGTACTTCCAGCTACGCTCTTACCAAAGCAGAGAAGGAGATCTTTTTTCAAGTCCTTAGCAGTATCAAGGTCCCGTCTGGCTACTCGTCGAATATAAAGGGAATAATAAACATGGCAGAGAAAAAGTTCCAAAACCTGAAGTCTCATGACTGCCACGTGATTATGACACAATTACTTCCGGTTGCATTGAGGGGGCTTCTACCGGAAAACGTTCGAGTACCCATTGTGAAGCTATGTGCATTCCTGAATGCAATTTCTCAGAAGGTAATCGATCCAGCAACTCTACCAAGTTTACAGACGGGTGTGGTCCAATGTCTTGTCAGCTTTGAGTTGGTGTTTCCACCGGCCTTCTTCAATATTATGACGCACCTCATAGTTCACCTAGTCGAAGAGATTTCCATTCTCGGTCCTGTATTTCTACACAACATGTTCCCCTTTGAGAGGTTCATGGGAGTATTAAAGAAATACGTTCATAACCGTGCTAGGCCTGAAGGAAGCATGTCCAAGGGCTATGGAACAGAGGAGGTCATTGAGTTCTGTGTTGACTTTCTTCCAGATCTTAACCCATCGGTGTTCCTCAATCGCGCCATGAGGGGAGACTGCGTGGAAAAGGCACGATAGGAAAGAAAGCAACAAGAAGTATGGACGGGCATTCTTTCACTCAAGCACACTACACAGTTCTACAAAATTCCAGATTGGTGGCTCCGTATATCGTGGAACACATGGATATTTTACGCTCAGAATACCCGGAGAAGCCTGACTTCTGGATTAAAGGAAAACACGAGGATACTTTCGGCAGTTGGTTGCATACACATCTCATTAATGACAACACTGTTGGACACGAGCTATATTTGTTGGCCATGACACCATCTTCGACTATATTGACTTTCCAAGGGTACGAGATAAATGGGAATACATTTTACACGGAAACCCAAGACAAAAAGAGCACTAACCAAAACAGTGGTGTCCGCTTTGATGCAACAAACGACGATGGAACAAAGGACACATATTATGGTTGCATACAGCAGATATGGGAACTTGACTATGGACCTTCTTTTAAGATCCCTTTGTTTCAGTGCAAATGGGTTAACCTGTCATGCGGGGTAGAGATAGACAAGCGGTACGGAATGACTACAGTGGACCTCAAAAATCTTGCGTACAAAACTGAGCCATTCGTCCTAGCCAATGATGTGGCTCAGGTTTTCTATGTGAAGGACATGTCTTCCAGACCGAAAAAAAGAAAAGATAAGCAAGCCGGTACATCATACAATGAGCCAAAGCGCCACATAGTTCTTTCAGGAAAAAGAAACATCGTGGGAGTGGAGGACAAGACAGACATGTCAGAAGATTACAATAAGTTTCCTGAAATTCCGCCCTTCAAAGTGAAAACTGACCCGAGCATCCTGTTAAATGATGAAGATTGTCCATGGCTACGACGCAATCAGAAGAAGGGACGCACCACCAAAAAGTGAACACTAGATAGGGATGTTGTTGCTGATGTGTAATACTGTGTATTAAACCTTTTATGTAACTATGTTATGAAAACTCAGAAGAGAGATGTAAACGCTAATTTCCGCATCCGAGCATCTCGCCAGACTTTCGAGCAATTTGAAGGTAGATGGTAGGGTAGTTCCGATTGAAGAAATTTTGCACACTGATAGTCATCTCGCTTTGCTCGGGGCGAAGTTATGCCGCGATGGGTTTCCGTATAGGACCCCGCTCCAAATTCGTGCAGAAATGCTCAGGGTTGGGCTTTTCTAGAAAAACAAATCGAAAGAAAAAATAAACAAAAGCACACGGTTGCGAAGATGGCGGCCGGCTTTTCTAGATTTTGTCCTCTGTTCCTCTCTTCGTCGCGGTTGGGTTTGCTCTGACATTTCTGCGGAGGTACTGGAGGTGGTGTGACAAAACAGAAACAAAATAGAAAAAACAAAACAGAAACAAAATAGAAAAAACAGAAACAAAGGACTATTAGTACCGGTTGTTATTTACAACTGGTTCTATAGGGTTGGGCTTCGCGCCCGAAATTTTGCCGCGGCCCAAAACACACCTTTAGTCGCGGCTCGTGTTACCAGCCGGGACTAAAGATCCTTTATCACCGGTTGTGTTTTACAGCCGGTACAAAAGGGTATTTAGTCCCGGCTCGTAATACCAACCGCGACTAAAGGTCGTTTGAATGCAGTTTTAACTGGGGCTCGACGAATCGATCCCCATTTTCTCGACTCCTCGACGCTGCGCTCCTCGACGCGACTCCGCCGGCGAAGCCCTGCCGCTCTCCAGCCCCGCCGCGCTCCGGCGAGCCCTGCCCCGGCGATTCTCCGGCGAGGAACCACCCCACCGCCGCGTCCCGGCCCCTCTGCCACTGCCACGTACTGCGCCGCCCACTGCCCCGGCGCCGCCCACTGCCTCTCTGCCACTGCCCCGGCGCCGCCCCACTGCCTCTGCCACCGCCACGAGGCCGCCGTCCATCGGCCCCTCTGCCACTGCCACGAGGCCGCCGCCGTCCGGGTCTCCTCCACACAGCACCACCGCCGCCGGCCGCCCAAGGTGAGAGATTTAATTTTGCATTCTCTTTTTTTTTCTCCATAGTTGCATTATATAGCTATTGTAGTTGTAATTTTTTGTTATTTAGCCATTAGTTGCTATGAAAATTTAATAGCTATTGTAGTTGTAATTTATGTTATTTTTGTTAATATTTTTGTTATTTCTCCATAGTAGTTATTTCTCCATTTGAAATTGAAGCAAATTTAGCAAAGTTAGAAAATATTGTCAGTTTAGCTATGAAAATTAGATTGCAAAATTAGATTGTCAAGTTAGAAATATTGTCAAGTTTGAAATATTGCTAAGTTTCAAATATTGCTAAGTTTCAAAATTTTAGCTAAATTAGAAATATTGTCAAGTTTCATAATATTGCTAAGTTTCAAAATTATTAGTGTAGCAATTTTCCTAAGTTTCATAATATTGCTAAGTTTCAAAATTATTAGTGTAGCAATTTTCCTAAGTTTCATAATATTGCTAAGTTTCAAAATTTTAGCTAAGTTTGAAAATATGCAGTGACATTGAGCTATGGCTGACGATGCCCCCACCTTCGTCCGAGATTTGGAGGAAGAAGACCGTTTCCAAGAAATAATATATAACAACGCTGCCGGACCCAATTCCGATGGAGAATATTCCGATGGAGAAGATTCGTCCGACGAAGAAGACGCCGAAGAATTCAGCGCGAAATGCTTGAATGACTCCGGTGATGGACTTGAGTTAGAAAATTTCAGAGACGACGACGACGACGAAGAAGAACCGTCTGGATCACTAGCTAAGCAGAAGGTATATATATTAAGTCTTGTTGATCACTGTAATGGAACCCCCTCCACCCCCTCCACTTTGACGACAGACCCCCTCCACCCCCTGCAGTCGATGCTACAAGGGAACCCCCTGCAGTCGATGCTACAAGGGAACCCCCTGCAGTCGATGCTACAAAGGAACAGGCTCCATTGTAATTAATTAGGTGTACTTAAATTTATATGTGACGAGAGTACTTTGTATGTGTATAATGACTACTTTATATGTGTAGTGAGTACTTTATACGCGATCTCCTCTGAAACCCTGAAAAATGAGCGAAAAGGAAAAAACCAGAAACCCTAAACCCCAAAAAATAAACGAAAAGAAAAAAAAACCAAAACCCCCCGAAATTATATGCAAAAAAAGCAGGAACCTTTAGTCCCGGTTTGTATTACAAACCGGGACTAAAGATCCTCATGGTCGCGCGCCCCTGTGCGCCCACGTGGAGACCCTTTAGTACCGGTTTTATTTTGGTACCGGTACTAAAGGGTTACCCCTTTAGTGCCGACCCTTTAGTACCGGTTGTGCAACCGGTACTAAAGGCCATCTACAACCGGTACTAGAAGTGGGTTCTCTACTAGTGCGAGCACCTTCGGCGGCGGCGCGCCGAGCGACGACGACGACGACGGCGGCGACTACACGGCGTTCTACAGCCAGCTGGGCATGTAGATCGCCGTGTTTTAGTTTAAATTTAAGTTTTATGTTTGTATTATGTAATGAACAATGCGGAATTCGCCTATATAGTATGAATTTCGCCTAAGTTTAACGTGTTCGATGAATTTCGCCCAATTGGTTTTTTTTTTTGAATTTATCGGCCCAAGTCTGGGTTTGGGGACGGCTGGGAAAACGCCGAACCCAGGAACCCGAATTACGCCGGCGCTCTCCAAGGCCGTCCAAAAAGACGCCGTTTTTTTTGGCCTGGGGAGCCGAACGGCCGGAGATGCCCTAAGGAAATCGAAGCCGTAGAGTACGCGCGCGGTGCAGTACTCCGCGAGGCATGCAACGGTGCTATTTACTTCGCTCTCGGCGTGGAGTCCGGCGAGGAAGAAAGAACTGATACCGGAAGGAAACCCGTACGCTGGTCTTGTATTAAGACTGGCCGGAAGGAGCAATCAAAGGGAGGCTAGATCGATCCCTGCATGCATGGCACGGCCCCTGCATGCCGGTGCCAGCCATAACTAATCAATGGCCGTAACCAAACCGTGAAACGGACCTTGGACCGTCCCCTCCCCATCTACAGAAAGAGAGGAGTGATTTCTTGAAGCTTCCCGTGCGCACCAGCTCGCAGCCGACGATTCGCCGGATTTCTCACCCTCCAGCGGCGGGAGGGCGGGGAATCCGCGGATCTCGGCCTGTACATAGTCTAGGTGTGCGTGAGTTCCAGCCGGCGGCGTCGGGAGGGCGGTGGCGCGACCAGAGTGGAGGTTTGCTGGCGGTGTTCTTCCCCCTCGACGGCGGCGCTCCGGTGGAGCTCCGCAGTGGATCTACTGCCTCCGTCGCGTTCACAGCTCGGTGCAGCTGCCGTGCGCGACTTCCCCGCGCCGGAGATCGAGGATGGCGACTCCGGCTGTTGAAGATCCTGGAGCGGCTGTGGCTGCTCGGTTCGGCTTCGACGGCGTCCTACGGTGTGACCCTTCGGGGCCGGCGATTGGTGGCACTCCCGTGCGCTCGGGGGCTGCTCTTGATCCAAGGCATGAAGGAGAGCAGGAGCGACGACACGCCATCGACGGCGCCATGAATGGCGGCGTGGCCGAGTTGCAGAAGGGCTTGTTCTGTATTTTGCTTATCTTTGAGGTCCTTTCTGTAATTGTGCCGTGCTGTTGACAGTTGTCTTCACTAGCAAATAAAAAAAACTAATCAATGGCCGTCGGACCGAACCGAGCCGAGGCACCAAACGGCCGCGTCACCGACTCGATGGCGATCGCATCATCGCAGCACAGCAGCCGGGTAGGTGGTCAACACCTCTGCAACGCCCATACTGCAGATCCGTGACGCCGGCCGGAGCTAGGGTGCTGCATACAATGATACAGATACAGTCGCGGGGAAACGAGCTTCACTGCGACAGGAAGCATGTTGTGAAACCATCGATGACCAGGACAGGTTCTCGGAGCAGTAACTACTCCTGCTGATGTGCGCTCTGCTGGCCGTGCTAGCCAGGTCGAGGGAGCCGAGTTGCGACGCTCCAATGCGGTGTGAAGGTGGACTACCCATCCATCTGGTCTGTTGGACAACAAATAAGATGTAGAGGTACGCCTTGGCGCATGATCACCCGACTCTTCGCCAATTTGCACGTTATCTAGCTCTAACCGATCATACCCATTACTATTACTAATAGTTTTTCTATAACATAGCCAAACACATTTTTTTTTGTTATTTTTTGTTTAGAGGGATATGCAAACACAGGTAAAGATTATACCGAAACTACTATCTGGGCGACTGGGCTCCCTATGGGAATAGACCACTTGTACCCAAACATACGCGGCAAAGGCTATTTATGTTCCTCTTTTAGTTATCTTACCTTGTGATGTGAATGTAGCGATTTTTTTTTCAAATGTGAACGCACGGAGGTTAATTTCTCGCCTCCCGTAGCAGTCGCAACATGAGGAGTGTGTAGTGAGGAAGTTAATTCGTGCATGTGTCTCTTCTGGTCCACCCGCTCTCCGCTTATAAATACAGGGGCACATTCCAACACACTACTCACATTCCATAATCCTTCCCTCGCACAAATCAATGTTCCTTCTTCCCAACAATGGCAGTGTCAACGACGCGGTCTGCTTCCAAGAGTTTGACGCGTTGTCCAAGTCAAACTCTTGCTTCCTTCTACTTTCATCTTTCATTTTTCTCTTCATTTTTCTTGAGATCCATTTTAATACGTACTTGTATTCTTCTTCAAATGATTTATAGGGCTGATGAATCCAACACCGAGGAGCAACCGTCGAGGGAGTGGCTCATCGTCAAGTCACTAGAGAGGAGGAACACCGAGTTGCAAAAGCAGTTAGAAGCGGCTCAGAAGCTCACCCTCAAGAGTTTCGATGACGTAATTCAAGCCAGAGAAGAGACATTGAGGCAAGGGGACATGGCAACAAGTGTGGTGGCAAAAATGTTTGATGACCTAAAGAAGATGATAGCCAGCAATATTGACCTGACGAGTCTTCCTTGGGAAAAGTGACCTTTGTGCCAAGCAAGGCATGGTGGTAAACCTTTCTATTTTTACAAGGATTTATAGGCAAAATCACCATTGGTTAGGGGAAGGGGCTAGTGCCCCCTCCCAACCTACACTAAGCTCTGCCATGGTAACCTTTTATTGCCAATGTCCATATGCTTCAAAAATTACGTGGTCGATTTTGGTCAACAAACATGTATGTGGTCGCCCGACCCAAGTCCCTTCACCTACTACAGAACAATGGACGGCTAGCTTCTGTCCGATCGGGTAAGGTATGTAAAACATATACAAGTTACTACGCACCATACAGGTCAAAACCAAAAAAAAGCAATTGCAAGGCAAAACAAGCAAATTACAATATTGCATGCTCACTGAATCGGTCGGAATGCAATAATAAGGAAGGAACATGGATTACAACAACAATAAGGAATAAAATCAGCAAGAAAGAAAGATACTATGATTGGATTATACTATGATTGGATTAGTAGAGGGGGCCTATCTATCTTGCAGTATGCAGATGATACTATATTATTCATGGAACAAGACTTGGAAAAGGCAGTGAATATAAAACTTATACTATGCATATTTGAACAATTATCGGGCTTAAAATCAACTTTCACAAGAGTGAATTTATTTGTTTTGGAAAGGCAAAAGAGGTAGAAGATCAATACAAACAAATCTTCGGATGCGATTCTGGTTCTCTACCTTTTAAATATCTCGGGGTTCCGATTCACTATAGGAAACTTTGGAACTCCGAGTGGTACCCAGTGGAGAGCCGTTTCGAAGGCAAGTTGGGGTGTTGGAAGGGTAAGATGCTATCCTACGGGGATTGCCTTGTCCTTGTCAAGTAGGTTCTAACAAGCTTACCGATGTTCATGTTGTCTTTTTTAGAGATACCAAAAGGGGTACGTAAAAGATTAGATTTTTATAGATCCCGATTTTTTTTTTTTGGCAGAGTGACGAAAGTAAACGAAAATATAGATTGACAAGATGGAACATCATATGTAGACCGAAGGATCAGGGTGGTTTAGGGGTTGAAGTGCTCGAACTAAAGAATAAATGTTTACTCAGTAAGTGGCTGTTTAAACTTTTAAATGAAGAGGGAGTTTGGCAGGAATTGCTGCAAAACAAGTGTCTTCATAGTAAAACTTTAGCTCAGGTTGAAGCACAACCAATTGACTCTCCATTATGGAAAGGTCTTATGAGAGTTAAAGAGGATTTCTTTAGTAGAGGATCCTTTCGGATTGGTAACGGGGAAACCACAAGGTTTTGGGAGGACACTTGGCTAGGTAATACTCCGTTAAAAATCAATATCCATTGCTTTATAACATTGTGCAACAGCAAAATGTCTCGGTTCATGATGTGTTTCACAATGGTCCACCTTTAAACATAGACTTTCGAAGGGCTTTAGTTGGGAACAAGTGGGACATGTGGTCTCATTTATATGTTAGACTAACGGATATTACTGTCACTGATGTTCCAGATAGTTTTACTTGGAAATTGACACAAAACGGGATCTTTACAGTTAAATCTATGTATGAGGACTTAATGAATGACCATACTAGATTCTTATAAACATACTTATGGAAATTGAAAATTCCGCTGAAAATCAAGGTCTTTATGTTGTTCCTTCATAAAAAAGTATTGCTTACTAAGGATAACTTGGCAAAAAGAAATCGGAAAGGAGACTCCCATTGTTCCTTTTGTGGGAATAGTGGAACTGTTGAACATTTATTTATTTCCTGCCCTTTTGCAAAACTGGTTTGGCGTGTCGTGTTTTGTACTTACAATATTCCTCCTCCCACCAATATCACTAATATGTTTGGGAATTGGTTAAATGGGATGAATAAAAAGACCAAAGCTAGGATTCATATTGGCGTTTCAGCCATTTGTTGGTCTATCTGGAATTGTAGAAACAATCTTGTTTTTAACAGGAAATGAACTTTTCATGTCTTACAGGTTATCCATACGGCGGTGCACTGGATCCAGCTATGGGCCTTCTTGCTACCTTCGGACCAGCGAGACCTTATGGTGTCTGGATGCACACGACTCCTGTTGGTGGCACATGATTTTTTCTCCCGGCATACGTGGCAGCATATTAGTCGACTTTTTTAGTATACTATAGGCTTTGCTTTTGTCCAGTTGAGGCTTGTCTCAATCTCTTTGTGAACTTTTGAGATGTAAAACTATACTTGACATAAACTTGGTAATAAATGGTTGTGTGCATCACTCGATGCAGAGGCCGGGACATCCCCATTTCTAAAAAAAAATGATTGGATTCGTGAGTTTCTAACTCAGCGAGATAAGCTCTTGTGAAAAGAACCAACCCTGAACGATAGACATGAACGCGTGCATCAAGATTCATCGATGTCTGGTGTCATTTCATCCTCCTCTAGGAAAACACATGAAGACCCTACCCTAAGATCCAGTTATGAAGATTGCAACATACAAGAACTTGTTTAATTTGGGTGGCGAACGGGTGGAGTGGCTTCTCATAAATGATCTTAAATCTGTTCTTAAAGCAACAAATGTCATCTCAACGGTGCCTCTCTAAGACTAGAGTCACAGTTTGAACAATTAATTGACATCCTTATCATTAGGATAAATAGGATAGTTCCTTCCAGAGAACTCATTAAGATGGAATGGTATCTGGAAGGACGGAAGAACACTAGGGCAACATGCATATCCAGTATCTCCAAGTTAGAACTTGCCATCCGGAATATTGATCCCATCTGGTAGAGTCGTGCTGTCAGCAATGATGCTTGCATCATGGGCAGTTCCTTCCTAGCAAGCTAGCACATATGTGAGGTTCAGATCGAAATCAACAGTCGCAAGCATATTCTGTCTAGTGTCGTGCTTTCTACACCTATATGCACCGCGGCAGGCTTTGACCTCTGCACTCATATGAGTAGTATCAATTGCACCGATACATTTCAGTTGACATGAACAAAACCTACGGGCAAATAAATCATTCCATGCATGAATTAACAAATATGATCGGACGTACGTACTCCGATCTCCCTCTCACACGGCATGCAACCTTTTCCGACGCGTAGCGGTTAAGGAACTCGAAACCGTACGTAGAGAGTACACAGTGCAGTAGATCTTTCGGTTCACAGCAGTGAGACCGGCCGGCCGCGGGAAGAACTGCACCGAATTGCACACTGTACTGTTAGGCGCTGCTGCTGCGAGAGATGGAATTGATACCGCAAACCCGTACGCACGATCGAAGACCGGCCGGAAGTCGCAATCAGAGCAAGGCCAAACAAGATCCTTGCATGCATGGCGACCAAACGGCCGGCGATGGCGATCGCCTCAGCAGCATCAGCACAGAGCCGGGTGGGTGGTCAACACATCTGCAACCGCAAGGTGGCATATATATGTCATACTTGCCCGGCTCAGTTTTAGACCTGCCACCGTAGGCCATGGCCGGAAAAGGTCCACACACGCTATCGCTAGAGCTACAGCGCTGCGACTGCGATCGAGCCCCCCTACATGTAGATGTATTCCCTCCGTTCCACAATATAAGATGTTTTAGGTGCTTCATATGTTGTCTAGATTCGGACTAAAAGGAATGTACATATACACTAAAACGTGTCTAGATACATGTGTATATATGTGAATGTGGAAAAGGCCTAAAACATCTTATATTGTGGAACGGAGGGAGTAGCTGCGTCGTCGATCCGTAGGCCTGGCGGGTGATCGATCGGATCGAGCGCGCGCGGCGTGCCGGGAAATTAATGGAACGCGATGCACGCATGCAAGAACCGTGAACGCGAATCGATCGCATGAGCAGGCGGTACGTGGTTCTTCGAGCCGCACTAATACTCTATGTTTTTTTCTGCAAAACGGGAACGTATGGGCACGGTGGGTAATTAATGTAATTGACCACGTTAATTAATGGGTCTTTCTAGGGCGCAGTCGAATGACGTCATGCTTTCTTCCTCAACTCCGGCGGCCTTTCTTCCTTAAATCCGACGAACTCTCTCCCCCGCAGCCACCGCTGGCCTAACCGCCTGCCTCCCCGCCCGCGGCCGGCGCGCTGCCGCGACGCCTCACCGCCCCGCCTTGCCCCGAGCTCCACCTCCGCCGGTCCGCCGCCGTCCCGGCCCTCCCTCTAAGCCCACCCCGACTCCGGCGACCCGCACCCCTGCACCCCCCAGTTAAGTCACTCCTCGCCTCCGCCGCCTCCGCCGCGGCCAGCCGCGGCTGCGGTGACTCCAGCTCGGCTTGGCGCCGCCGCCGTCGCGAGGAAGACGAAGACCTAGGGTTAGCACGAATCGCGAGGCTGGATCGAGGGTTAGCAACCTGACTGAGCGCTAGCCTAGCTGAGAATTAGCAAAACCGTTAATTTATTGGTCAGCGAGGTACAGTATGTATGCTTCTGCCTCCTGGTCCTGGAGTGCTGGTACGGTTCATGTGCGAGTAATGAGCATGAGTATACCTACACGATCGGTGACGTCGGAGCTAGGGTGCTGCATTGCATAGAGTCGCCGGGAAACGAGCTTAACTGCGACAGGAAGCATGTTGTGAAACCAACACCGGGACCAGCTCTCGGAGTTACTACTACTCACTCCTGCTGAACGTCGGGACGAGATCTTGGAGCCGTATCGCCTTGTGCCCAGCGCCTACGCTGCTTCCCAGGGACTTTAGCCGCTTCCCAGTTCCCACTTCCCACGCTGTCCCTGATGTGAAGCTGGAGGGGAGAGACCGAAGGGAAAAGTCCGATCCTCCCCACCTACTCTCCCGGTGGCGCTCTCTATCTCACCCGCCGGTACACCGCCGTACTACTTGAAACTCTTGTACTGGTATACACTGCTCCGGTCAAATTAATGATTTGGGCCAGTTCCTTTATCACGTTGTTCCATCCTAGTATTTCCTCCAGTTATAGTTACCATCCGTTTTGTAGTTAAAGTTACTTTACAAAATTGACTACACATAGTAATAAAAAATACCAAATATTACTAGAATCATTATAATATACACTTTCATGATATATGCATTTAGTATTATATAGATGTTAAACATTCAAGCAGTTTAACTTTTACTAAACCTAAAACATAGGGTAATAAAAAAAGGAGAAAGTATGGTTGGGTTCAAATGGGGCACACCACCGTTTTCTTAGAGCATCTCCACCGGGGGTCTCCAATGAAGTGTCCGGCACCCTCCAATTGAGGCCCAATTGCGGGTGCCGGACCTGTGTCCGGTCAGCGGCGCCCCCTAAACCAAAAAAAAACTTGCTGAATACAAAGAAATTTAAAAGCGTTATAAATTTCATTCATATTCATTGCATATGTTACATCAAATTTGAACGAAATTTGGGCCGAAACCTAAACGAAATTTAACAAACTAAACCTACACCGGCGGCGTGAGAGGAGGCCTATTCCGGTGCCTCGCCAACCACTACACACCGCCGGTGAGCAAGATGACCATCCTAGTGTCGGCCGAATCATCAAGAAAATTGCATGCCTCAATGATCCCGAGCCGGCGTGTAGTGGGCTCTGATATGCCCTCGTCGGCCACCACGGCGGAGGGTGCGGCCGATGACAATGAAAGTCTTCGGTGACCGTGACGCTGCCGTGGAAGATTCGTCTGCACTTGCCGGTGCAGGTGGTAGCGGGAGATCGGGTATCTGCGCGTCGCCGTTGATACGTCTCAAACGTATCTATAATTTTTGATGTTCCATGCTGTTATTATGCCAATTGCTACATATTTTACATACACTTCATACCATTATTATACATTTTCTGGGACTAACCTATTAACAAGATGCCACAATGTCAGTTCCTGTTTTTTGCTATTTTCCGTTTCAGAAAAGCTAGTCGGGAAATATTCTCGGAATTAGACGAAAATCAACGTACATCCCTATTTCACCAGAAGACTCCATGGGCCAGAAGGACAAGTCCGGGGGAGGCACGAGGCCTCCACGCCAGGCCTCGGCGCGGCCTGGAGGGGGGTGGCGCCGAGGGGTCACCTCGTTGACTCGAGAACCTTCTGATGCCGTCCTTTCGCCTATTTATTGCCTCCGCGGAGAAAACCCTAGAGGAGTCGACAATTATCCCGAATACATCCCAGAGCTCCGCCGCCACCAAACTTCATTTCGGGGGTCAGAAGGTCCTGTTCCGGCACCCTGCCGGGACGGGGATTGACCCCCGGAGCCATCTCCATCGACCACGCCGCCTCCACTTCGACTCCATGATGGTTTGTGAGTAGTTCCCCCATGGACTACGGGTTCTAGCTTTAGCTAGTTGGTACTCTCTCTCTCCCATGTACTTCAATACAATGATCTCATGAGCTGCCTTATGTGATTCAGATTCATCAGATGTAATAGGTGTTGTGTTTGTTGGGATCCGACGAATTATGGAATTATGATCAGTTTGTTCATCATGTTATCATACTTATGTTTTATTTAAAATCTTGCATGCTCTCCGGTACTTGTGGTTACCCTGATCAAGTAGTTGCTTGTATCTCCAAGAGGGAGTATTTATGCTCGATAGTGGGTTCACGTCTCCAGTAATCTGGGCTCGAGATGAGAGAAACGACCAAGGTTGTGGATGTGCTGTTGCCACTAGGGATAAAACAATGATGCATTGTCTACGTGTCATTTGCATTGTTTACATTACACACTTTACTTCATGCAATAATCTGTTGTTTGCAACTTAATACTGGAAGTGATGCGGATGCTGACCTGAAGGTGGATTATTTGGGCATAGATGAGTTGGATAGCATGTCTATGTACTTTGTTGTAATGCCCAATTAAATACTACAGTGAACTTTATCTTATCATAATATGCATTGTCATGCCCACATAATTTTATCAATTGTCCAACTGTAATTTGTTCACCCAACACATTCTTTATTTGGAGAGTTATCTCTAGTGTAGATAGCTGGAACCCCGGTCCATATTAATCATCATTGCTCTCCTGCCATAGATGCGTTGGATAGCAAGTCTATGTACTTTGTTGTAATGCCCAATTAAATACTACAGTGAACTTGATCTTATCATAATATGCATTGTCATGCCCTCACAATTTTATCAATTGTCCAACTGTAATTTGTTCACCCAACACATGCTTTGTTTGGAGAGTTACCTCTAGTATAGATAGCTGGAATCCCGGTCCATATTAATCATCATTGCTCTCCTGCCATGGATAACTTCTTTGAAACAAAATATTATTGGCACGGTGGGTTCACAGATGGCCATCAAAAACATTTTAAGAAACACCGCTTATCTAAAAAAGGGTTACTATTATGGAGTTTTATTGAGAGAGTTAATTCATGTGCCTGGGATTTATGTATGCTTTATGATGTAAAATGTTCTTGTGGACTGCGTCACCTCCTTTCCAATGTGCTCACAACGATAATGAAATCTTGTCTTCTTATGCTAATGGGGATTATGATTTTTATAATGTGGAATGAATTGAGGAATTTATTGCTTTCAAGGGGGCCTATGAAATTGCTGCTTTACTTGAGATTATTACTAATCATGATGTTACCCCTTATAAATCTGAGAATCTTGTTGTACTTAAATATTGTTTTGAGAATTACAAGGATAATGGTTATATTACTGAATTTCTTAAGAGGATCTTTCCTCAAAAGAAGAGACCGTTGCCTTGCAGGAACATGTGGAAGAAGAAACTGCTAAAGCTGAAAGCTCATTGGATGAAAAAGAGGAGGAGAGTAATGAACAAAAGGAGGAAGAATGGATTAGCTACCCATGCCTACCTTCTACTCTACTGAGAGTAACTCTTTAACTCTTACTATTTGATTGCCCTCCATGTTTACCAAAGGAGGATGAATGTTATGTTCCTTTGGATTCTCTTGAAATAGTCCCTATAAATGAAACTTGTGGAAATAATTATGCTACTGTTATTTATGATAATCCATGCTATTTTGATAAATCTTATGATAATCCTTTATTTGTGCCGAATTTCGAAATGCATGGTAATGAGAAAGTTTGCTTAGAAATTATTTATGATAAAGCTCTAGATGATGGTCCTATGTTACTTGATAATATTAATTGTACTACTACTGAAAATGGGATTGGAGAGGTCTTGACTTTATCTAGATGGAGTCTCATACCTCTTGAGAGTGATCAATCATCTTGTTATAAAATTGTTAAAAGTGGGTTTGAAATTTTGAATCCCACTATCTTGGAGCTTGATAAAAATTATGTGTTTGTAGATCATAAAAACATGTTTTATGTGATAGTTATATTATTAAGTTTGTTCATGATGCTACTATAAATTTTTATGAGAGAGGAAAATATGGTTGTAGAAATGTTCATGTTACAAAAACACCTCTCTTTATGATGAAACTTCTGAAGCTATTCTTGTTTTATCTTCCTATGCTTGTCACTTTGTTCTCCATGGATTTATTTGTTTACAAGATTCCTATGCATAGGAAGTGGGGTAGACTTAAGTGTATTTCGAATTTGCTTCTTGATGCTCCCTTTTTCTTCATGTTTCTGTTCTTATGTGAGCATCATAGAAAATCTCAAGCCTAGCTAAAAGGCATTAAAGAAAAGCGCTTGTGGGAGACAACCCATGTTATTTTTACTTCCTGTTATTTTCTTTTGTTGAGTCAAGGAATTTGTTTACTTCTGTAACAATTCCTTTGTATCTTTTATTTGCTGTTTTGTTGTGCCAAGAAGAGTCTCTAATGACAAGATGCTGCTAAAATTGGGGTTTGTGCCCGAAACAGATTTCTGAACGTCACCGTTTCTTTCGGTAGAAAATCAGGAAAAATCGAAAAAATCTACAAGTTTTTGTGCTTACTCCTGATATATGTACGCATCTTTCGTTAGTCTATCATTTTCTGATTTGAGCAACAGAAGTGCCTCGAAAAAATTCATCTTTACTGGCTGTTCTGTTTTTGACAGATTATGTCTCTGTTTTTTGCATTGTCTCTTTGCGGGTTTTATGCGAGGTTCTCTAACGTGGAGGGCCACAAATAAGCTTAGTAATTGTAGCTGATGTTTTATTGAGTTCTAGAAATGTGTCTCTACAGAAGCAAAGTGGATTAAAAAAATTGAGTACTAACCCCTCTAATGAAGTTTATGCGAAATTTTGTGTGAAGGAAGTTTTCAAGTATTAAGAGAGGTGGATGATATAAAAGATCAAGAAGAGTGAAGAGTTTAAGCTTGGGGAGGCTCCCCTGGACCTCCCCAACATATTTCAAGAAGATTCAAGCATCTAAGCTTGGGGATGTCCAAGGCATCCCCTTGTTCATCAGCAAATTATCAGGTCATCTCTAGTAAGACTATATTTTAATTTCTTCACATATTATGTGCTATTCTTGGAGCGTCTTGTGTGTTTATTTTCTGTTTTATGTTCGTTTTGTTCTCTGATCATATCAATGTTGGATCCTAACTATTTGTTTGGGAGAGAGATGATGTCTACGCACGCTTCTATTCTTGTAGACAGTGTTGGGCCTCCAAGTGCAGAGGTTTGTAGTACAGCAGCAAGTTTCCCTTAAATGAATAACCCAAGGTATATCGAACTCAGTGAGGTAGAGGTCAAAAATATCCCTCTCAAGCAACCCTGCAATTAAGATACAAGAAATCTCTTGTGTCCCCAACACACCTAATACACTTGTCGGATGTATAGGTGCACTAGTTCCGTGAAGAGATATTAAAATACAAGTGATATGGATGATTATAAGTGGTAATTGCAATCTGAAATAAAAATGGCAGCAAGCAAACATGAGACAAAATGAGAGTAAACGGTGTTTCAATGCTTGGAAATAAGGTCTAGGGATCATACTTTCACTAGTGGACACTCTCAACAATAATAACATGATTGAATACATAGATATTTCCTCTTCACTATGCTACTCTGAATTATTCTCTCGTTGGATAACGAACACCAATCCACTGCGTAGGGCTATAAAAGCACACCTTAAAGTCGCATTTCACATCTAGAGAACCCCACACTGTCAACTTGAGCGTCCTAAAATAGTACTAGACAAACACCACAATTTCATAGAGACATCCAACACAAATAATAACTCATGATAAGTATTCATGTAATCTTTAGCCTAAGAGCCACACATGGTGCGCGCACTGTCAACTTCGCACCGTGGGACAAAGGTGACTCTGGAGTTTACATTAATAAAACCACTCAAGTAGCATATAAGATAATCAAGAGTAACATCTATGGATTCAACAAGATTACAAAGCTCATGATCACATCACACCATAGGAGAGAGAGATAAACCACATAGCTACCGGTAGAGCCCTCAGCCCCGATGAAGAACTACTCCCTCCTCATCATGGGAGGCAGCAACAGTGATGAAGATGGCGGTGGCGTCGATGGAGATGGCTCCGGGGGCAATTCCCCGTCTCGGCAGGGTGCCGAAATAGAGATTTCTGTCCCCGAATTAGAGTTTTTGGTGGCGGTGGAGCTACGGAACTCTTCTAGAGAAATCGTCGATTCTTTTAGGGTTTGCACCGCGGAGGCAATATATAGTCTAAAGGGCGTCGCGAGGAGGTGACCGAGGCGGCCACACCACACCACGGCGCGGCCCCCCCCTCTGGCCGCGCGGGCCCATGGTGTGGGGGTTGTGGGCCTCCCCCAGACGTGTTCTTCTCGCTCCCGGAGTCCTCTGGAGTTTTAGAATTTCTGTAATTTTTTCAGATTTTTCTGAGCACTTTCATTTTTTGAAACTTTTTTTGCAATGCACAGACATAATAAACAGAAACTGGCACCGTGGCATCTTGTTAATAGGTTAGCCCAATAAATGTCATAATATGATATAAAGTGCATATAAAACATGTCTAAATTAAACAATACCACACAAGTTAAATGGAGAAACGAACACATTCATGACATTGTTGTTCATAATAAAACATTTACTTTGCACACCTCGTTTTCTAGCCTGTGATGTTCAGTCATACTCTACATGCAAAAAAAAAACATGAGAACTGATAGTATATGGTACTGCTTGATTAGTTTAAGAACTAGTGCCATTGCAGAAAATTTACAGTACTAGATAGCGATACTCAGCAAATCTCTCTGAACATGATCAATGAGTTTTGATTCTCCCTCTTATCTGAACTTCTTAGATTAGTACCTATCTATGTATCCTGGCTCTACTAATTTAGCTGAAGGGCAAACTGTGAAATATGAAAGACAGGCACAAATTACATCGAAACTACAGATTGAAACAGTGCTAAGATGACAGATTGACAATGGCTTTCTGTATCTGTACCTGGGGAGAGTATGGACAGGGGACTCCCGATCGGCGACGGCTCGGAGGCCTCCGAGGAGGCGCCGCACGTGCACGGGCTGGCGCAGCCATCCGCGCCACCACCTCCCTTGACGGCGACGGCGTAGTAGAGGTAGAGCGCGGGCAGCGTCTCCACCAGCCTGCTCCTGCCCTCGTCGCATGCCGCGCACCCGGTGCCGGCCGGCGGCTCGAACAGAATCCTAGATCGAGGGTTCGTCAACTGCGGGTGGCTGCGGAGCCCCGCGACGCGAGGGTTCGTAACTGCGGGTGGCTGTGGAGCACCGCGGTGCGAGGGGCGTCGAGTGCGGGAGGCGGCGCCGCGCTAAACACGAAGAGCGGACTGGGGCTTTGCGGCGGCGCGAGTGTCGCGTGCGCGCATTCAGCGGATCGACGGTGAAAGGAGGAGCAGAATTTTCTGTTCGTACTGAAATTACCGTCATACCCCAGTGATAATACTTAATTTTCTGCTAAATGATTGTACGGCTGCAATAATTTAGGAGGGGAAGACTGAAATCAAACGGCTGAATTTTTTTTAGAATAGAAACTACCTGAAACTACCTGCGGTAGTTCTCCAAGCACCGTAAAAGAGCTCAAAAAGGCAGATTTTTCTCTTTGTCGACTTGCAAAGGGCTTGGAACACTACCGTTAAATTAAATGGTTGAGTCACAGTCAGTTTCTCAATTAAATATTCGATTATTACTTTTGTTCATGTATCCATTAATTGCATCTGCTTAGGTAGGTCTTGTGGAGACTAATAAGCTCCCCATTGGAGTAGCAAGAATTGGGCATGGTTATATTTGTCTTGAGAGGAGTTGTTGTCTTACTCTTGTACTCCCTCCGTATCAAAATATAAGTCGCACTAGTCACTTACCACACACATGTATGTAGATATGTTTTAGTGCAAGATTCATGTAAGATTCACATGAATCTTGCACTAAAACATGTCTATATACATGTGTGTGGTAAGTGACTAGTGTGACTTATATTTTGATACGCAGGGAGTAGAAAAGACGGCGGTGCAACCTGAACATCATCTTATCTTTTGCATTGTTTGGAATGGCGATAGTCCAGCTGTGTGAGTACAGTCGTAGAAGTGAGCACTCTGATCATTTGTCGCTACCTACAGTACGTGCCACGGCAGGGAACCTGCTCTCGGCTACTGACATTTATTTAGTCATGCTCAATGTTGCTTTTCGGTATCGTACATTCGTACTAGGAAGATAGGAGTTGTGAAAATAAGAAAATGTTGGTCAACCAAGTGGTGAGCATTTGGGGAAGAATAATACTTCATATTACTCTCACCGGAAAAAAGGTTCTCCTCTAGTCAAGTGACAAAACATATATTCCCTCTGTTCCAAATTAGATGTCTTCCGGAGGGAGTAGATCGAAGGCGATAGCTTACAATAGTTTAATGCCAAAGGTGTCTCTATACAGAAGGACAATACTACAAACACAAGCGCCGAGTAGTCCAGAATAGCCGGTGAATATGCAATGTACAGTTTCAACGCACCGAGAACAAAAGGGTCACACAACTTAGTGGTGAGTACATACAAGAAGTTCTGAGTTCAGGAGTGAAATGGTGTTTCCTAGAAGGGCCTTCCCTCTGCTGAGCTGCAGTTTATTTGTTGTGAGTTGTACCAACCGGGCTTCCCGCCCCTTCCCATTTTATTTAACGGAAAGATCACCACAAATGTCTTACAACCAGCAGGAGTTCAGGGAAAAAGGAAGCAAGGGATAAGGGAAACGAGTTGGAGCAGTATCAGGAAACCCACCACGAGCGATCGCATCGATCACCCGTTATGGGGCGAAAACCTGATACCGCCCTCAAAACTAACCAGAAGTACAAGTAGCAATATTACAGGCCGAGGAGTACAAATGTTCCAAAAGAACCACTGAGAATCTTGCCCAAGCAGCACCAACCACAACGTGCAGCAACCAAAACTTCCTCAAACCAGCAGCACCAAGCTTCATAACCCGACCACTTGACAGCGCTCTAGCACCAATCAGTTCCCGACTGCCATCCCAGTCGACGCGGGCACCCTTCCTGCATCAGCCCGCAGCAGGTCCTTCGCCATCATCATCATCATCTTGTCAGCTCCCATCCTCAAGAACTCTCTGTCAACATCCTTGTGCAAACCTGTCCAGTAATTAAGTAGAGAGGACACATGAAAAATCACTTCACAGGGAGTCTTCATCTTATGTTTATCAAAGGTCACTTTGTTTCATGCCTTCAAAAGAGTCCAGCAAATAGCAGAAACCCCAACCATAAACTACCTATCTTTCCCGGGGATATAAGAATGGAACCAAACCATAGCTTGCCACACATTCTTAGGACACCTATTGGTCCCTAAAACCCTACCCATTGCACTCCAAACAACCTTTGCAACCGAGCATTGGAAGAAAAGATGATTCGCAGATTCGAGTTCTTTGCAAAAGGAACACACAGGGTTCCCGGCCCACTTTCTTCTCTTCATGTTATCCCTTGTTAAGATAGCATCCTGAAACACTTGCCACATAAAAATTTGAATCTTCAAAGGAAGGTTGGCCTTCCAAATCCAATAATAGTTTGGACCAGACAGGGATTTTTCAAGGAAACTATATACCGATTTAGTAGAGAAAACACCATTTTTATTCAGAGACCATTTCACACCATCATGTTCACCATCTAACTGCAAGGTTCTCACATATTCCACCACATTGTTCCATTGGATTAATAAATCACCAGTAACATTTCTACGAAAGGATAAAGAGAATTTTTTGTCAACAAGGTACTTTACCGTACAGTCCTGGTCTCTACAAATATTGAAGATTTCAGGAAATCTAACACCCAGAGGAGTTTTATCAGGGCCAAACGAATCTTTCCAAAGCATACAAGCATGCCAGGTGGAGTTACTCTGGAGCTGGAATGTTATGATGTAGCCAAGGCTTCTGTGGCCTTTCTTCTACAATGGAAGGCCGAGGCTTCTCACTTCCCTGTTGCATAGAGATAACACAGTCCCCAAGAAGCGATCTCCATGGGCTCGCTGCCCCTGCTTGCAAGCATCTTCCACCCCTGGCTTTTCAGCTTGACCTTCGTGCCACATGAGCTTTCAAGGTTATGAGTAACCCTGTCAGCAGCTCCCCTCCTGGCTTTCTTGGCACATTCTCCTGTAGTCCAGGTAACACATATGGACATGCCGGCTCGAGAACAATGCTCACTGTCTCAATCTCACCATGCACAACTGATCCGTCAACTATTACTCGCTTATTCGAGCACCAAGGCTACCGATCATCTGGTGGCATCGGAGATGGCGCCTGACCTGTCTTTGCTTAGGTGCTTAAGGGCATGTACAATGCAATGACGTCAGCCTTCTCTTAGAGATGCCACGTCAGATTTTTGCTTAGTTGGAGGAAAGAGAATGAAGAGAGAGATGGTTGCCTTCCCTTAGCTAAGGGATGATCTCTTAAAATTAAGAGAAGGCTATTTTGTGCATTGTACCATATGCCTTCCCTTATTATCATAATTTCTTACTAAATTTAATTAGTTCTCATTAATTGCTAGAGATGACAACAAGAGTTAACGCATTGTATGACTACTACTTATTGCCTTCTCTAAGTGACGTGGAGGGCTAAGAGAAGGCCGGCCTTCTCTACCATTGTACATGCCCTAAGAGAAACTGAGTCATTAACTCTGCAGAGAAAAATAGGCTTCTTCTGAGATTATCGTGAAGTCAGCTAAAGACTACAATAGACCATCAATAGTAATAGCTATTGTTTGTTTCTCAATGGTGAACATAAGTTTCCTTAAACTCACTTGAACAAAAAAAAAATTAGCAGATGCAACGTCAGAGTGTGATTCAACACCTAGAGTCTGTACCAGTCGGGCCAAGAAACTCAATATCTAGTCTTTCCGTAGATCATGATTTCGCTTGAAGTCTTATTGCTCGTAAAATGTTTGGATGTTCCATACAAAGTTACACCACCACCTAGAAAGCAACCAAAACTGAAACAAAAAAAACTTGAAAAATCTGAAGCTCCACACAAGTTTGCATGGGGTACCAAATTCAAACAAGTGTGACCATGAAAAAAGATTAAAATCAAACCAAATTCTCACCAACAAAGCTGAAAAATACAATGCCTTGAGGAAGCAGATTTGGTACGTCGCACCATTTCAAACAAGAAATCTGGAGAATGGAATCATTTAAAACTGTATGCACGTTCACTTGTGGTGTCAAATTCAACCAACTACCGGCAGCATGAAAATAGTTCCCAGAATCGAACAACTCAATGAAGAACACTGAAATAAAAGGACTTGTCCAAGTAATTAGGAAGAAAGAAGAACTCAACTCCTCAGTTGTCCCTTATACTCCACAAAATGTGCAGTGCTCCACACGATAAGGAAGCAATCAAATTCTTTGCACTAACAATCCAAACTGAACATTGAGCAATAAAACCTCGACAGTTCTTCTCTTCTCAGTGGTACATGTTGTGTTTGTGTTAGTTACCAGGTTGGCTAGGGTGCCTGACGTGTTCCACGAGACCATGACAACCGGCCATTGGGCTTCTATGTTGGTTTTTGCCCGGTTTTCCCTAATCAACCGGGCAACTTTCTACTTAATTAACAGATTGAGGCATAAGCCTCTGTTTTAAAAAAAAAACCAACGAACTGTTGGCAGCATGCAAATAATTCAAGAATCGAACAACTCAAACTAAGAGTACCGAAATAAAATGAGCTTTCCAAGCATTGGCGAGACAAAACGAATTAAACTCCTCAGATGTCCCTTCTGTTCAACATAATACGTAGCATCCATGGATGTGCTTTCAGAAATTGGAACGATATATGACAAAATAAGTCATCACTGGAGTATGCCCCGCTATAAGCAAGCAATTCACTACACTGCATCATTTCAAACTAGAGCTACAGACAAAAGGGGTCATATGTGAAGCACCACACGCATTTGCTTGCAGGTATCGAATGTAACCAAATGCCGACAGCATTTAACAGTTTTAAAATAAAACAAGAATCTCAAAGAAAACAAGCAAGCTGAACAAATGCCATCAGATCGGCAAAAAAACAAGCAAGCTGAACTCCTTGGATGTCTCTACCGTTCCACAACAGCGTGCAGCGTCCCGCGGGGTGTGCATTCAGGAAATGAAACGAATCTCTGAGAATCCATCAGATCGCTAACAAATGCCAGCGAGAAGCGCGTAGATCATTTACTCACCCGAAACGAATCTCAGGAGGCAGACGCATCTAAATTCTGAACTGTTCTTTTTAGGGTTTATATGCTGGGTATCGCGGCATCGCCGTCACGATCGGACTGCACAAAACTCCCTCGGAGTATCGAACAGGAAAAAACCGCCGACAAATAGAGTCAGCTTAAGTACGCGAGGCCCATGGGCCCTCGCCTGGGACAAGTAATCTGTGAGCTCTGCGCGGAAGCGTAACCCTAGCCCCTAGGCTGATCACCAGTTCGCCATCGCAAGCAAAATCTGATGCCGGCGACCATGACCAAGGCGTCGAGGGTGAGAGCCACGCTCCGCGGCCTCCCGGAGGAGATAGCTATCTGGGAGATCCTCGTCCGCCTCCCCCCAAAATCCCTGCTCCGCTGCCGCGCCTGGCGCCACGCCACCTCAACCCGCCCCTTCCTCCAAGCCCACCACGGCCGCCAGCCCTGCCTCCCCATCCTCCACGTCTCCCAACACCACGCCGCCCGTCACGAAACCTTCCTCGCCTTCGATCACAAGGCCGCCACCAACGACGCCCAGCTCCAACCCATCTTCCGGCTTGAACATTCCTTCTATCCGGAGGCCTCCTGCGACGGCCTCCTCATTCTCTCCAACAATGGCGCTGACGGCGGCACCTGCTTCTCCGTCTGTAACCCGGCGACGCGCCAGCATGCTCCCCTCCGGCAACTCTCTGGCTTCAGTGTATTCGCGATGTACAAGCACCGCCCTACCGGCAAGTACCGGCTGTTATTGCACCGGACTCTCGCAGATCAAGTTGACTGCTATGTCTTCGTGTTGGGCTCCGACCACCCGCCGAGGTACGTCGGGAGGCCAGAGGTGGCAGCAGCGTCGACATACTTAGCCAAACCTGCCATGGTACGTGATTGCCTGCATTGGTACCCGGTGCATTATGGGGGTGACCTGCAGCGTCAGGCTGGAAGCAAGGTGGTGAATGTTTTTGACACCACATCCGAATCGTTCCGGTGGATGCGTGCTCCGGTTGTTCCCGCCAAGTCATGCATTATTGAGATGGATGGCACTCTTGGTATCTACCACTATGACGATACCTGGCAAATTGTCGATATATGGATGTTGTGGGACTACGAAAGCGAGGTTTGGAGCTACGAGTACAGCGTCAGGTTGCCGGCCGGAGAAATCAAGTGGCAGTTTGGTGGATGGCTGAATGACCGTTGGTATGCCAGTGTTCACTTGGTAGATGGTGATGTCCTCTTGCTGGTCGATCATGGTGGGTGGATGTTTCACGTTGACACCGACGACAAACTGGTTGACAGCTTTCATCGTGATGGCCAACATGTATGTGCTTGTGAACTTCGGCTCAAACAAACTCTTGTTCCACATACCTTCTTCACGGTGCTAGAAGGTTATGCTGTGAACGCTTCGCCTTTCGCCTGAGGATTGTTGAGTGACGTGGTTCTTCTCAACGGCCTAGTTGTCATATTCTCACGAGTGTGTTATGAATTGGATCAAGTATGAGCTTGCTGGCTTCTTCCTCTTCTTGAAATGATATATATAATTTTTTTATCAACTGTTTATGGTTGCATGAAATCTATGCTTGTTTCGGTACTTGTTCGTGCTGAAGTGTCTAGTGCGTTTATTGAAGTATGGAAAAATTATCTAGTCATTTTGCTCTGCTTTTGAAATATTTGCCAACTGGTCTGCCTTGTGCATCTGTTCATTCTTGGGCTGATAAATTGACTTTGCTTTATTTATTTATCTAGTGATTCTTTAGTAGTCAATTGGTAGGTATTCCTCTTTGTCAACTTGCAAAGCTACATCTGATTTTCAGAAGACCTATGGCCTGGAGCAATATTCTTAAATTAAATGGTTGAATCATAGTCAATCGTTCTTTTATGATTGAGTTTTATTCATGCATCAAATTGCATCTCGTTAGGTAGATCTTTAGGAGACTAATAAGCTCACCATTTTAGTGATAATTCGACATGATTATATTTGTCTGGTTCCAAGGAGTTCTGATATTTCTAGAGAAGACTGTACTGCGCACCATGAAAATCTATAAAAAAAAAATTGTGCGTCCATCCTGACACCCTTTTTCTGTTGAACTGTTCAGAGTGATGTCTTATTATTTCCCTTTGGCTGCTAACCATTTTAAGGATTAATATATTTTCCTTGAGAGGAGTACGTTGTACCGATAGTTCTTGTAGAATAACACTAGGATTTAATTTTGTGCAACCTGAACATCCATGAACAACTTAATTTTGTGTGTGCTGCTTCCATCCTGGCACCATTTCTCTGTTGCATTGTTGGAATGGTGATTTATTGTTTCACTTTACCTGCCAACTTTGTTGGAGAAACAAAACCTTGTCTCTCCAGCAGGACATCACCTGACCAATCGTGTGACATTTATAGAAGTAAGAAAGCACTGCGAATCATCTGCTGCTAGCTGCATGTGTAATGTGTTATGTGCCACTGCTGGGTAACTGCTCTCAGCTGCTACATTTAGGCTTGCTCAATGTCAGTTATGTGTGACTGGTGCATCGCCAATTCGGCGTACGTCGAGCGGGTGGAATAAACTGGTGATGCAAATTTGGAGAGCCTGCATGGCCTGGTTACAGGAATAATCTGGCCATACAATATTTTGTGGTTGCATGAAACATATACTTGTATTGGTACTCGTTCGAACTGAAGGTCTACCACGTGTATTGAAGTATGCAAAAATCTCCAAGTCATTATGCTCTGCTTTGAAATATTTGCCAACTGTTGTCCCATGTGCCTCTATTTATTTGTGGGATGGGGAATTGACTTTCCTTTATTTATTTATCTAGTGTTTCTTCTTAGTAGTCAAACTGTTTGCACTCTACTCCCTCCGTTTCTAAATATAAGATGTTTTAAGTATTGCACATGTTGACTAGATGTGGATCAAAGTGAGTGAACATACACACTAAAACATGTCTAGATACATGTGAATCTAGAAAATGGCTAAAACATCTTATAATTAGAAACGGAGGGAGTATATACTTCAAGTCCCTATTACTCGAACTGAAGAATTGACTTTTTTATCTAGTGGTTTTCTTAGTAGTCAATATTTGTATGTTTCTTGTTTCCCCCATTTGCTGTAGCTGACAATGAAAAGAGGCAGATTTTACTATTTGTTGACTTGCAAAGCTACATCTGATTTTTAGAAGACTTTGGGCTTGGAACACTACTGTTGAATTAAATGGTTGAATCATACGTAGTCGGGTTCTCAATTAAATATTCGATTATTTATTTATTCATGCATCCATTGCATCTGCTTAGGTAGGTCTTGTGGATACTAATAAGGTCACCATTGGAGTAGCGAGAATTGGACATGGTTATATTTGTCTTGAGAGGAACATTCTTGTAGAAAAGACGTGCAACCTGAACATTAATATAAATCTGTGTGTGCGTCCATCCTGACACCTTGTCAGTTGCATTGTTTGGAATGATGGTTTCTTATTGTTTCCATCCTGACATCTTAAAATAAGTCCTAGAAACAAAACGTTGTAGAAGTGAGCACTCTAATCATTTGCTGCTCGCGGCGTGTATTATGTTACACTGCAGGATAACTTCTCTCAGCTGCTGACATTGATTTACCTTACTCAACGCCAGTTTTCGGCATCGCCTATTTAGAGAGCAGGTGATGAGAAAATATTTAGACTGACCCAGCATGTGCACCATATGAAAATGTCAATCCATCCAGCATGCTCTTTTGTGCAGTTGCACCAGAGGCCATTTTCCAAATGTTAAATTCTCCCTGCATGCAGCCGATGATCTATTTTGTACGTTTTCAGACTCTGATGCTTTCAATAGGGCGCAATGAAATGCAAGGACTGACACGTAATATGATGCTTCATTTCGAGACCTGTCGCACGCACTAAACGTCCCGGTGAATTAAGCACACCAGCAGCTCTGAGCTCGCTGCTGGGTCGTCTCGAGGAGTTTGGTGCACGGGACAGTGGCGATATATAGGGAAGCAATTGGTAACCCAAAAGAATAGCTTAAAGCCTCAAATATACGGAGTAGACTACAAATAATATTAAACCTGGAATTGGATTTCTAAAATTCATGGGCTTTGGACCTGAAATTAATTGGATCCAACTGGACTGGACTACGTTGGACGTGGACATACCCACGGTATCAGATCCAATGACGCTGGGTACCTTTGGACCTCGTAGCTGGATAGTCCAGTTATCCATTGGACACGCACACTGTTCTCTTGATGCTGTCGTTAGCTGCGACGCGCTGGTGGCGTTCACGTCAGACCTGACGGGCGCGCCAATCGTGGATGTACGGAATGGGCACATGGCACGTCTGCAGGTGGGTCCCGGTAAATTGCATGTGCGCATGCCCCCACACTAATTACGTCCAGCTGCATGTGCGTGAAGCTACTGATCACTGATGCGGTGATCCCTAGACGCACGGCCGCGCGGAAGAAGGTCCATTTGGACCTTGGATATCCAATGTTTATGACTTATTGGATTGGATGGATTTGGGTATTATAAAGTCAAACGTGGATTGGAGATGGACTGGGCCGCGTCTAAATGGATATTAATTGGACATCGGCTATATGGATTTGGACACTGATCCAGTTCCACGTTCTACAATATAAAGCACCATGATGTTACCTTTGGAACAACTACCTGAAAAATGAAATCTGTGTAAGTAGTACATGCAAGTCCTGCTAAACTAAGTAGGTTTAGTAACTATGAACATATCATAGTCGGTTTTTGCTTGCGGAAATTGGGTAAACCAGAAACAAATCTACTTGCTAACAACACATCGAAAAGATCCACAGCTTGAGGAACATCAGTACCGGATCAACCCATCGAGCACATCAACAGAATGACAAATAGATGCTGATCAATCCAGAATAACTGGTGAACATACAATGTACAATTTCAACGCACTGAGAAAAGCAGTGTGACACAAGGTACTGATGGTGAATACAACAATTATCAAACCAGAAGGTTTGTGTCCTAGCAGGACCTTCGCTCTGCTGAGCTGCTGCATGTAGCCGCAGATGAAGAGAAATCATGTAGCTTTAGGCAGAGCTATTCTGGAGCTGGAATGTTACACTAGTATGATTCTGGGCAAGGCTGCTAGTTGGCCTTCCATGATGCCAGGCATAGCCATTGCCCTGCTGCGTAGATGCCCCCAGAAGTGATCCGGCATGGGCTTGGTGTCCATGCTTGCAAGCATCTTCCACCCCTGGCTTCCCTGCTTGATCCCTCGCTTGAAAATATATATATATATATATGTATATATATATAGCAACAGATTAACATATGACTTGTCAGTCCAGTGATTTCAATGCCTAAATTTTGTACCAGTTGTACTAACAATCTCAATACCAAGTGTTTCTGTGTTCATGATTTGGCTCACCAAGTCATATATAGCTCATAAATGTCCCTTCTGCTCCACATAATGTGCAACATCCCATGATGTGCTCCTTTTGCATTGGAACGATATATGAGGAAAAATAAGTCATCAATGGAGTATGCCATTCTATACAGTGGCGAAGCTAGAAGACAAATCCATTGGGTTCAGCTCCATCTTCTAGCTGTAATATTTCACTAAATTAGCATGGTTAAATACAAAATTAGTGAAGGATTTGGAGAATTCATTGGGTTCGCCTGAACCCAATGCGTGTACACCAGCTCCGCCACTGATTCTATAAGCAAGCAATTCAGTACACTGGACTATTTCAAACTAGAGCTATAGCAAAAGGGGTCATATCTGAAGCACTGCAAGCAAGCTTGCAGTATCTAATTCACAAAATGTCGACAGCACTTAACAGTTCGGAAATCAAACAAAAATATCAAAGAACAAGACCTAGCCGGTTACTCGAGAAAAAAAAAATACGAGACTGAAATAACTCCTCAGGTGTCTCTTCAGCTCCACACATAGTGCACCATCTCGTGGTATAGTGCGAAATCGGTCATTCCTGGAGTTATCAGCACTTCCGGCTTAAGGAAGCAGATTCGATACAGTGTGATATGCAACTCGTTACTGCATAAAATGAGATGAATCTCTGAGAATCCCTCAGATCGACGATATTTGACGAGATATGAACAATGGAAGGCAACGCATCCAGATTCTAAACTGATGTTTCTAGGGCTGATGCGAGTGAAGCGGGAGGGAAGACGCGGCACCGTTCGGGCGTACAGATTTTCAGCCGGAGCCGCAGACGCTGGGATGCGGCCGGCCGTCACCCTGCGCGTACTGCGGCATCGCCTTCACGCCCATCAGCCGCCGAGCCGCCGTCGACTCCCACACGAACGACACAGGCTCCATCAGGACTGAGAGAAAAAGGCCCATCATAAGTAGGCCCAGCATAAGTACGCCCGCGACGTGAGGCCCATGGGCTGGGCCTCGTGAGGCGGCGCGTCGCGCCGTCGCCGGATCGTGCTCTGGCCTGGTTCAGTTAATACGTGAGGTCCGTGCGGAAGCTTAAACCTAGTCTGATTCTGAAATTTCCCGTCTCCTTGTCTCCAGTTCGCCGCCTTCTCTGATTCTGATCGGCATCTGATCCACCGGCGACCGAGGTGACAGCCGGCGATCGAATCCTCACCATCGTTCGTGCGATGGAACCGTGGCAGAGGACCATGACCAAGGCCTTGAGGGCCGGAACGACGCCTCTCCACAGCGGCCTCCCGGAGGAGATAGTCATATGGGAGATCCTCGTCCGCCTCCCTCCAAAATCCCTCCTCCGCTGCCGCGCTGTCTGCTGCGCATGGCGTCACGCCACCTCAACCCACGACTTTCTCCAGGCCCACCACCGATGCCAGCCATGCCTCCCCATCGTGTACGGCTCCGAACCCCGTGGCTTCGGCTACGGAAACTTCCTCGCCTTTGATCACCGGGCTGTCGGTGCCGGCCTCCAACCCGTCGTCCGGCTCAAACACACCTTCTATCCGGTGGCCTCATGTGATGGCCTCGTCATTCTTTACGGCACGACGACTGGCACCCACTTCTCCGTCTGTAACCCGGCCACTCGTGAGCATGCTCCCCTCCGGCAACTCTCCTCGGTCTTCAGTGTATTGGCGATGTACAAGCACCTGCCTACCAGTGAGTACCGATTGTTACTGCACCATACTCTCGCAAATCAAAGTTGCTGCTACGTCTTCGTGTTGGGCTCCGACCAACCGCCAAGGTACATCGGTGGGCTAGAGGTGGCAGCATCAGCGTACTTACATAATCCTGCTCTGGTACATAATAACCTGCATTGGTACCCAATGCATTATCCGAGTGACCCGCATCATTTTGTGCTTGCAAGCAAAGTGGTAATTGTATTTGACACCATATCTGAGTCGTTCCGGCAGATGCGTGCTCCAGCTGTTCCCGCCAAGTCATATATCTTTGAAATGGATGGCACTATTGGAATCTATTGCTATAGTGATGCCATGCAAACCGTGAATATATGGATGTTGCAGGATTATGAAAGTGAGGTTTGGGGGTGCAAGTGCAAAGTCAAATTGCCGGTCGCAAAAATCAAGGAGCGTTTTGGTGGATGGTTGAATTACAATTGGTATGTCAGCGTACACTCAGTGGATGGCGATGTCCTCTTGCTGGTCCATCATGGTGGGTGGATGTTTTGCGTTGACACCGATGGTAAACTGGTTGATCACTTCCGTCGTGATGGCCAGCATGTCTATGCTTGTAAACTTAGGCTGAAACAAACTCTTGTTTCACATACATTCTTCACGGCGTTAGAAGGATATGCTGTGAACGCTTCGCCTTTCGTCTGACGGCTATTTACTGAGGTGGTTCTTCTCAACGGTCTAGATGTCATATTCCCATGAGGCCATGAGTCTGCTATGAATTGGATCAAGTAGGAGCCTGCTGGCTTCTTCCTCTTGTTGCATTGATTTTGTATATAAATTTGTTATCAACGGTTAGTGTGGTTGCATGAAATCTATCCTTGTTTTGGTACCCACTCAGGCTGAAGTGTGTCTAGTGCGTGTATTGAAGCATGCTAAAATTGCATTTTGCTCTGCTTTTGAAATATCTGCCAGCTGACGACGAAAAGTGGCAAAGCTTTAGGGCCCTTTTGTTTGGGCTGGCTGTGGCTGGCTGTGGGTACTGTGCAGAAAAGTGCTGTCTAGGGAAGCTGGCTTTTTTCAGTGGAGGTCTTTGGCAACCTAGCTGGCTGTTTGACTGTAGATTGTTGAATTGTCTGAAACACCCTTTATAGTCATCAGAATTGTTTTGTTGCTGCTCTCACGTGTAATAAATAACATGTGCATATAAAATTGAAATCAAACTTCATATCCGTACAATTATCATTACATAACCATTACGAACATATTCCTTATTTGTCAGCCTTTGTCCCGTTTTCTCGGCATACTTGTCCTCTAGATTCTTGTACCCCTTCTTACTCAAACAACCTCCATTCCTATTGTTTGCATTGACTTCCTCCATACAAATGTCGCAGAAAATACGAACAGAGTGTGCATCCCAAACTAGTTTGTCCTTGTCCCCCATTGGAAATTACTAACAGAAGCTAAAACACACACAAACACTACAGAGTTACTATACGAAATAATTATGCAATCTAGCAAGCAGCACACGCATGTACCAAATAATCATGCACTAACAGCCATTACATATTCATAGCACAAAACAGAAAAATGACCACATGCATGATCTCGGTGACCTGGAGCAAGGTTCTTACAGATTCTTACAGATTCGAATCACAGGTTCATAGCACTAGCATGCATCATCTACCCATAATCAATGTTCTCACGAGCTCCTATCTAGAGCAAAATCATCTGGGGTTCAACCATGGTCAACCAATATTTTCACAGATGCACACCATTGCTACTTTGCTAGTACAAAAAATAGATTACTATGTGAATTGTGCACTAACAGTAAGCATCTATGGAGTGTGCACTAACAGCAAGCTTCTACAGATCATCTAGCAACCATTTTCCAAAATGGCATTTACAGGAAAAAATTCTACAGAGGACCAGCCGCATCTAGCAACCATCATCTAGCAACCATCATCTAGCAAGCATCTACATCTAGCAAGCATCTAGCAAGCATCTACAGCAAGCATCGAAGCAAGGAAAAAATTGGAGAAAATGGGCCGGAATCATCCTCACCAACAGGACGGCAGCGACGGCGGGGAACGGGAGCCTGATGGGGCGCGGGGAACGGGAGCCTGGAGGAGGGCCGGCGAGGTGGGGCGGCGAGGACCAGCCGCCGGTGCGGGCCACGGGGACGGCGAGGTGGGGCGGCGACGGTGGCGTCGAAGCTCCGCCGGTCGCGGGGAACGGGCGGCGGATGGGGCGCGGGGAACGGGAGCCTAGAGGAGGGGCGGCCAGGTGGTGCGGCGGGGTCGGCGGGAGGAGGACCAGCCGCCGGTGGGGGGGCGCGGGGACGGCGAGGTGGGGCGGCGAGGTGGGGCGGCGGCTGGGTGTGGAGGAACCCTAGCTCGCTTCGGTCGGGACGAGAAAGAGGACGAGAAAGAGGAGAAGAAGAGAAAAAAAGGAGATGCCCGTTTGGTTCGTGCAGGCCAGGCTCGGGCTGGGTGGAACGTTCGTGCAGTGGCAGTCCTCTCGTAATTACAAGGAACGAAATGACCTAAACAGATACCCCTTCAGTTTCACTCGCGGGGAAGCTCGGGAAGCAGCGGGAAGCACCTCTTTCGCTGCTTTTTCTCGTCTGTGGCAAATCGACTGGCTTCGGCAGAAGCCGGACGCGCCGCGAGGCCTTTTGGCTCGCTGGGCCTGCTTATTTTCGTGGGAAGCCTCCAAAAGCTGAAACAAAAGGGCCCTTAGAAGACCTTTTTTTCAGTTGCATTGTTTGGAATGATGATCTCTTATTGTTTCACTTTACCTGCCTTCTTTGATGTGATGTTCGGTCTTAGCATAAGTGTGAGAAACAAAAAGATGTGTGTGGAGCAGGACAGCACGAGGCCAATTGTGTTTGAAGCAAGCACACTCTGATCATTTGCTGCTAGTAGTTGCTTGTATTACGCCGTCGTGTCGCCTATTCGGATTCCTGGCTGGTTATTTGTAGATGCAGCGTGGTATGCATAAGTTGAGCGTTCAGGGGTTAACTAGCTAACCCAGCGTGTATTACGCGCCGTGGGGAACTGTCACTCGGTCGATGGAGAAGCCTCTTCGCCTTAGTCAAATGCCGTGTCCTGTGCTCTTTGGTGCAAGCAAGCGCGCAGCTGTAACAGAGCTCTTTGGTGCAAGCAAGCGTGCAACTTGTGCACATCGCAGTGCCGGGGACAACCGCAAGCTGGCATGTCCGCCGAGGCACTACCAAGCAAGCACGACGATTAACGGTTCCTACTGATTATCATAGCCGGCGATGTTTGGATCACCCTTTCAATTGTACGGTAATTTTTTTGTATGAATGAAAGGTAGTGACATACTTACATCCTCTTCCATCTAGCTCCTTTCATCCTGAAGTTACTATAGTTTGCACGAATCAGCCATACTCCCAATCCAAACATCCACAAACCGTCATTCAGGTTGTGCATGGCACGGCAGTATACAGTTACAAGATTATTGATCACTCGGTGAACTTGAATATATCTAGTTCAAACTCGAACCTAATACCCCGGAGCCGGAGACGCTGGGAGGCGGCCGGCCGTCACCCTGCGCGTACCGCGGCATCGCCGTCACGCCCACCAGCCGCCGGCGACGCCCACACGAACGACACAGGCTCCATCAGGACTGAGAGAAAAAGGCCCCGCATATAGTCAGCTTAATTAGGCCCGCGACGTGAGGCCCATGGTGCTGGGCCTCGTGAGGCGACGCCTCGCCGGATCGTGCTCTGGCCTGGTTCAATTAATACGTGCGGAAGCTTAAACCCAGTCAGATTCTGAAATTTCCCGTCTCCTTGTCGCCAGTTCGCCGCCTTCTCTGATTCTGATCGGCATCTGATCCACCGGCGACCGAGGTGACAGCCGGCGATCGAATCCTCACCATCGTTCGTGCGATGGAATCGCGGCAGAGGACCATGTGCAAGGCCTTGAGGGCCGGAACGACGCCTCTCCACAGCGGCCTTCCAGAGGAGATAGCCATATGGGAAATCCTCGTCCGCCTCCCTCCAAAATCCCTCCTCCGCTGCCGCGCTGTCTGCCGCGCATGGTGCCACGCCACCTCAACCCGCGCTTTTCTCCAGGCCACCACGAGTGCCAACCCTGCCTCCCTATCGTCAACGGCTCCGAAACCCTCGGCGCGCTCTACGAAAACTACCTCGCCTACGATCATCGTCGGGCCGCCGGCACCCGTCTCCAACCCATCGTCCGGCTCGAAAACTCCTTCTATCCGGCGGCCTCTTGCGATGGCCTCCTCATTCTTGATGACTCGACGACTGACACTCGCTTCTCCGTCTGTAACCCGGCCACGCGTCAGCATGCTCCCCTCCAGCAACTCTCCTCGGTTTTCAGTGTAATGGGGATGTACAAGCACCTGCCTACCGGCGAGTACCGGCTGTTACTGCACCGGACTCTCGCAGATCAAATGCGCTTCTACCTCTTCACGCTGGGCTCCCACCAGCCGCCGAGGTACATTTTGGGTCCAGAGACCGCAGCGTCGACGTACTTCCCCAAACCTGCCATGGTCCGTGATAGCCTGCATTTTTATCAAGTGCATTGTCAGAGTGACCCACGGCTGAATTGGACTGGAAGCAAAGTTTTAACAGTATTTGACACCACATCCGAGTTATTCCGGCAGATGCGTGCTCCGGTTGTTTCCGCCAAGTCATGCGTTTTTGAGATGGATGACACTGTTGGCATCTATAGCTATAACAATGCCAATGCCATTCAAACTGTTGATATATGGATGCTGCAGAACTACGAAAGCGAGGTTTGGAGGCACAAGTGCAGGGTCAAATTGCCGGTCGCAAAAATCAAGGAGCGTTTTGGTGGACGGTTGAATGACAATTGGTATGTCAGCGTTCACTCGGTGGATGGCGATGTCCTCTTGCTGGTTAATCATGGTGGGTGGATGTTTCACGTTGACACTGATGGCAAACTGGTTGATCACTTCCGTCGTGATGGCCACATGTTTATGCTTGTAAATTTCGGCTGAAACAAACTCTTGTTCTGCATACATTCTTTGCGGCACTAGAAGGTTATGATGTCAATGCTTCGCCTTTGGTCTAAACGCTATTTACTGAGGTGGTTCTTCTCAACGACCTAGATGTCATATTCCCATGAGTCTGCTACAATTTAGATCAAGTATGAGCCTGTTGGCTTCTTCTTCTTTTTGCATTGAATATACACTTGTAATCCTAAAGTTCTGACTATTTTGTGGTTGCATGAAATCTATGCTTGTTTTCGTACCCGGGCTCAAGTGTCCGGTGCGTGTAATGAAGTATGCTAAAATTACATTTTGATCTACTTTTGAAATACCCGCCAACTGTTCTGCGTCAGTGCCTATATTTATTCTTGGTCTGGAGTTTATATTGTTTTATGTATTCATTGAACTAGCGATCCTTCTTAGTAATCAATTGTTGGCAATATATGCATCAAAGTCCCTGAACTGTAGGATTGACCTTACTTATTTATCTAGTGGTTTCCTTAATAGTCAAGAGTTCGGGTGTTCCCTGTTTCTACTCTTTGGTGTAGCTGACGGTGAAAAGTGGTAGATTTTCCCTCTCCGTCGTCTTGCAAAGCTGCATCTGATTTTTAAAAGACACTGGGATTGGAATACTACTGTTGAATTAAATGGTTGAATCATAGTCAGTTTCTAGATTAAATATTCTGTTTTTTTTTTATTCATGCATCCATTGCATCAGGCTAGGTAAGTCACGTACACACATGGGCTGGGCCTTTGGGCCGTAAACACCTAGTCAAGACTTGCCAATGATACAACCAACATAATTTGCAGGTTTTCAACAAGTTCTTGAAATATGCCTGACTGGCTCCACCATCACTCCGCTGTCCTCACAAATTCATTCATGACATCTCCAAAATGTTGGACTATGTAGGCTCAGATGCAGCTCCCATCAGAATTGTGAACCTGCTCGGGACGATAAGTGCAACATCCATGCTGCTTGCAGAGTCTTGCACCTGCATCTCACTGATCGAAAATGGTCCTAGCTTGATCTCCCTGAGCTCTTCATCGGAAGGTCCATACATTGGCACGTAGAAAGAATCAAACATTGCCTTGTCGATCACATCCTACCAATAATACCAAAAGATGAGGATTGTTCATGGATCAAAGAAAGGTTCACGTGGTTCAATATAAAGGTTAACGGGGTTTGAAAAAACATTCATGGGATTTAACAAACAAAATATGGTTAAAAAGGATTCACTTGGTTCGGGAAAATGCTAACAGGGTTCAAAAAATTGTTCACGATGTTAAAAAATATATATTCACGGGTTCAAAAAAATGTTCAATGGTTTCAAATTATGTTCTCAGCTTCGAAAAATTATTCATGAGGTTCAAAAGGTTATGTTCATGGATTCAAAAAATGTTAACCGGTTGAATTATGTTCACAGGTTCAAAATATGTTCACTGTTCGTTTGAAAAAATTATGTTCGGATATACAAAAAATGTTGACGGGATATAAAAATATACTTTCAGGAGGTTTAAAAAATATGCAATTCAAAACTGTGTTCACCGGTTTTTGGAAATATTATCTCCGGATTCAAAAACATGATCTGGGTTCAAAGCATATATTTTTGGAAACATAACATTGGCTTAAAAAATAAATGGAAACATTTTTTTTAAACCCAGTGGAGGAGGAGCTCCACTGGTTTTTTAAAATAGAGGAGTGAGACACCAGGAATTCGCCTACACCGGTTTTTTAAATAGAGGAGTGAGATACCAAGAATTCGCCCAGACTGGGAGTCGAACCCTGGTGGGCTGGCTGTACCACCGCAGTTTTAACCACCCGGCTACTAGCCGGTTCTCAAATGGAAACATTCTTAAAAAATGAATATCAATGTAAGTTTTATAATGACTATTTTTAGTCTTATTCTACAAATTATTTTTTGTCATAGTTTTTGTTTGTTTCACAGATACAACGCTGAGTGGATAAAACAAATTCCAAGTGCATGATAGCAAACAGAAGATCCCAGAGACGAACGTTCAGGAACAAGCAGAACTACCTTCCCATATTTTCGCTCGCAAAAAAACCAGGAGCAAAAAAATGGTGGATGACCGTGATCTGAAAAGATCGTCTTCTGGAAAAGCTAACGCCAAGAAGGGCGAGGAGATAATCCTAACTCCAATCAAACAGAGCTGAGAGACACACTCGCAAGTATCTGACGGTGACCTATCTGGCTGAACCGTATCTGGCTTACACAAGATAAAAATATGAAGGTACAAACTGTACCAATTACTCAAAAAGAAAACATGATTGAAATAACTTACAGCACGTGAGATGAGCATTCAGCAATTGGAACGACATGATGCGAAATGGTTCATCACTGGAGTTATCAGCAGTCGTTTTTTTTTTTTTTTAAGAAACCATTCGGGCTTAATCGAAACGGTGTGATATGCAACTCGTTGCTGCATTAGATGAAATGAATCTCTGCAGACTGCAGTAGATTTAATCATCCGAGGTGTTTCTGGGTGAAGCGGGAGGAACGAGAAGGTACCATTGCTCATCGCCGGAGGGCCGATGGTAGAGAACGGACACACGGCCCCATTATTAAACAGGAAGAGGCCCAACAAATAGTCAGCTGAGGTATGCCCGCGAGGCGAGGCCCATTACGGCTAGGATCGTGCTGTACTGCTCCGTGCGTAGACGCAAACCAAGTCGGAGGTGGACCGCCGACTGATTCTGAGTTTAGTTTGTTCCCGTCTCTTTCTCGCCAGATCGTAGCTTTCTCCGATTCTGATCTGCACCTGATCCACCGGCGACCGTGGTGCTGCGAAATCCGGCGATTGAATACTCACTGCCGTTCTTGCATTCTTGGGACGGAATCACGGCGGGCGACCATGACCAAGGCCTCGAGGGTAGGAGCGATGTCTCTCCACCGCGGCCTCCCGGAGGAGATAATCTTCTGGGAGATCCTCGTCCGCCTCCCTCCGAAATCCCTCCTCCGCTGCCGCGCCGTTTGCAGAGCTTGGCAACACGCTACATCAACCCGCCCCTTCCTCCAGGCCCACCATGGACGTCAGCCCAGCCTCCCCATCGTCTGTGTCTACGAATGTCGCGGCGCCAGCATAGTACAACACATGCTCGCCTTTGATCACTGGGCAGCCAGCTCCCGGCTCCAACCAGTCGTCCGACTTGGTGATTACTTCTGGACGGCGACCTCTTGCGACGGCCTCCTCATTCTCTCCCGTTGTGAGAGTAATGGCACCTGCAGCTACTCCGTCTGTAACCCGGCCACACGCCAGCATGCTCCCCTCGGCCAACTCTCGGAATTCACTTTATTGGGCATGTACGCGCACCGCCTTACCGGTGAGTACCGGCTATTACTGCAACGGACTCTCGCTGATCAAACTTGCTGCTACAGTTTCACCTTGGGCTCCGACCAGCCACCGAGGTGCATCGGGGAGCTGGAGGTGGCAGCGTCAGCTTACTTAGACAAACCTTCCCTGGTCCGTGATAGCCTGCATTGGTGCCCAGCGTATTATGAGAGTGACCCACTTCAGAGTGGAAGCATCGTGGTAATTGTATTCGACACCACATCTGAGTTGTTCCGACAGATGCGTGCTCCGATTGTTGCTGCCAAGTCATATACCTTTGAGATGGATGACACTCTTGGCATCTATAGCTATAGCGATGACACGACGACCGTTGATGTATCGGTGTTGCGGAACTACGAAAGCGAGGTTTGGACACACAAGTACAACATCAAGTTGCCGGATACAGAAATCAAGGGGCACTTTGAATTGTCAGATGACGATTCGGAAGACGATTGGGATATCAGTGTTCACTCGGTGGATGGTGATGTGCTCTTATTGGTCAGTTATGGTGGGTGGATGTTTTACGTTGACATTGACGGCAAACTAGTTGAAAACTTCCATCGTGATGGCCAACATATATGTACTGAATTTCGGCTAAAACAAACTCTTGTTCCACATACCTTCTTCATGGCACTCGAAGGTTATGCTGTGAACGCTTCTCCTTTCATCAGAGAGGCTGTTGAGTGAGTTGGTTCTTCTCAACGGTCTAGCTATCATGTATCCTTACGAGTCCGCTATGAATTGGATCAAGTACGAACCTGCTGGCTTCTTGCATTGATGTATATAATTTCAACTGTTCTATGGTTGGATAAATCATGCGTGTTTAGTTGTTTTGGTAACCGTTCGAGCTAAAGTGTCTAGTGCGTGTAATGAAGTATGCTAAAACTACATATTGATCTACTTTTGAAATATCCGCTGAGTTGGTTTTGTTTTATTTGTATTTATGTATCTAGTGGTTATCAACATAAGTCCGAGAAACAAAAACTTGGTGCTTGGAGCTGGACAGCAGCACCAGGCCAATTGTGTGAGAAGTAGGCTTTCTCTGATCATTTGCTGGTAGCTGCATGTATTACGCGCTAGTGCAGGTTAGCTGCTGACGTTTCAGGCTTGCTCAGTGCGGTTCTCCGTGGCTGCCCTCTTGACCTTTAATCAAATAAACGTGTACTGTGCTCTTTGGTGCAAGCAAGCGTGCAGTTGTACCAGGGCTCGATCAGTCAACAGAAGCAACTTTTACTCAGCACGGGGCAGGGGACAAATGCAAGCTAACATGGCATCCACGGTATTTGCCTCTCGTCGGCCCTGCACCATCGCCATCGCTCCTTACCCGTCCCCTGCAGCTCCCCAGTCCACAAGGTTGCCAACTGGAGTGTAAGTGGCTGTCGGTTTAATTTGAGGACGTTCGCGCGCGCGCGATGAGGACGAACTGACCAAGCCTCAACCACCATGCGCGTGCAGAGAGAAAACTCGAGAAGACCATGCAGAGAGAAAACTCTATAGGACCAGGAGCACCTTCCAACGAAACCAAGATCGGGATGACTCACGCACAATTATTATCGGTGATGTTTTAGGCCAAAAGGTAGCAACATACCAGCATCCACTTCCAGTTCCGTCCATCTAGAGCGCTCCATCATCAAGTTACTAGAGTTCGCCCCAGTCAGCCCAGACACAAAATACTCCCAGTCCAAACACCCACAACCATCAGGTATATGACATGGCAGTAGTATACAGTTACAAGGTTATTGATCAGTCACTGAACTTGAACTTCTAGTTTAAAAAACTGGAATTAGATACCGAGGCTCACAAGTGCACGCACACACAACTGCCACCCGTACAAACAGGCTCGACTGTCTGATGTATGTGTGTACAAAGCTAGAGTAAGTTACAATGAAGATACATGTATTTGCAATGAGGAAGTAATAATCCTTCGGTTTACCTTTCTCGCTATGTATTTGATTATCCTCACGTGTGATGTGCACCAGATATCAAATACATTACTACTACCACTATACAATATATGTTCGGTAAAATGGACATACATGCCTCTTTGTTGTTCAAGTGCCCTCAATTAGGACCAACAGCCCCCCAAAAGGTTATACAAATAAATGAAACCTTCCCTCTGCCGGGAAAGTGTGATATGGAAGACAACTATTACACCATAATATATGATACACACGGAAATGCACTATAATCCCAGAGGAAAATTGCTGACTTGACCTTGTTCCAACCTGTCCTCCCCGTTCACTTTGTAGGACATCCGTATACGCATGGCAAGTGGTTTCTGCATGTCCATCGTAACAGGGATGAGAAAGATAGATCAGCATAACAATGGGGTAGAAAATTTAAGTCTAAAACATTGAAGAGAAGCAGGAATCATGTTTATGCATCAAAAGGTATTTAAGGTACTAGCATTGTGCGACAGGTGAGGTAAATAACTGATGCAATGCTGAACTGTTTTCTTATAAAAGCGCTATTCTGAACTTAACTCTGCATACTATATACTTCCCGGCCTGGTATGTACATGCTGGTAGCAGAAACATGAATGCAAATGATGTATGGATTACAAATAAGACTATCAGTAGATGGAACGTTAATCCCCCACGTGGTAGGTGGAAGTTGTATGGATGAGGACTTGAAATGCAGTTCAATCAAATAATAGGCATAAAAGATGAACCCAAATTAAAGGATGCAGGCATATACCTGCCCATGTTGATTATTGGTGATATTGAACCCTTGTGTGACTGAACCCTTTCCACTAGCTGGAACAACGTTGCCGCTAGCTGGATCCAGTCGCAATTGGATGAACTGCAATTCCGATTTGGACAGCATAAGCAATTATTTAGCCTTGTTAGAACTTTTAGTCAATAAGATAAACGAAGGGACTATCGGAAAGGTTCAATGTCAGATGTGATTGGTAACCCAAAAGAACAGCTCAAACATAGACTTCGATGTAAAGCACCATGATGTTACCTTCGGAACAGCTGCCTGAAAAATGAAATCCGTATAGGTAGTAGATGTCAAATTTGTAAAAGTGGCATGGATGTTAGTCTCTTGCGGCTTTCCAAGCTGCTTTCTTAAATCGAAGACGATCTTCAAAGTTGCACTCTGGAAAGCAGTTATTGATGACGCATCTTCAAGTCCTGGTAAAATGGAGGTTTAGTAACTATGAACATAGCATAGTTGGTTCTTGCTTGCAAGAATCTATAACCAAACTAACCAGAAACGGATGTACTTGCTGACAAACCATCGAGCAGATCCACAGCTTGAGGTACAACAGTACTGGATTTAGTCCCTGCTGCACAAGTGTTACAATTCGGCAATGGTGCTAAACAGATATAGATGCAGCAACTGGTCGGGTAGCCTCAACCAACTAACTAGAACTAAGTTGCCAAAAACGAAAAAAAACTAACCAGAACTAGATGCACTTGATGACAAACTGCCGAGTAGATCCATAGGTTCAGGTACTTGAGGTGTAGCAGAAATGGTTATTTTCTCTCTACGGAAGTTTTAGACAGTTCAGCAATGGTTACGAAAACAGAAAATAAGTGATTTTTACGATCAGAGTTATTTTACCTTGGGCGGGAGAGCTTAAGTCTAGCAGGCCATTCTGTGATGGAGACGATCCGATGGATAGAAGATCCATCAGAATATCTGTGCCTGCAGATGAAGGTACTCCTAAACAAAACGGAAGGAACTTATCAAGTTTAAGGTAAGGATATTCTAATAGCAGGCAAAAAGAACGCAACACTTGATAGATAAGATAATTGAAGTGCAAAGGTGAACTTTAATATTAGGAGTGCAAATGTGAACTTTTCTGCAATACACGAAACAAAGCTGCGATGTCAATGCGATTGACTGAAAAAGCACAAGCAAGCTTGGTTTGAACAGTTTTGTGGCAAGCAACAAGCAGGAAGGTTGAATACAAATTTTGGAGCAGAGACATAAAACTAAATATAAGGCTAAAATGGCGACTAAATTTAAGGCTAAGACTATAAATAACTAAATAACAAATCTCCAAACATCCGGTATCCTCAAGTGCACCAAAGGTAATGAAGTACTACTTTGCCCCCTTTGTCCGTCAGATGAGAAGCAAAATAATAACGGAAATCCTAAACAACATACCTGCAGTTGATAGATTTGTCCCACCAATACCCAAAAGATCTAGAAAATCAGTAGGTGCTGCAGTAGATGAAGCAGTGGACGTGACAGGTGCATCTTCAGAACTTAAATCAAGCAAATCAACTAAAGGAGCTGCAGCAGGTTTGGCTACACCATTAGGAAGCTTAAGGTCTCCAGGAGTGACTGCTGAAGCAGACTTATATGCTGGAATAGTTGCTTGTGTAGCACTAGCCCTCTTCACAAGATAAGTAGCTTCATCCAATACAGGCATACGTTCAAGCAAAGATGACCTGCACTTATACCATATTTTTCTAAGTTAATACCATTTGTAAGTACCAGAATAAAATATATAGTTTATTTAGTAATATTTACAAGTTCTGTAAACCACCTGATAGATTGATGTCTTTGTATAATGGAACCGAATTCAATTGATCTTTGCTGTAGTTCAAGCACCATGTTCTCTTTATTCTGGGCAACTATTTGTTTTATCCTCCTGTTAAGAAAGGTAAAGTACTATTTAACATAACAGTAACATAATATAAGCAGTGGTTGGCAGTAGTTAACACTAGTTACCCTTCATGCTGAAATATTTCCAGGTTACAAGTAGGTGCCATGGCAAGGATCTAAAAAATGCGATTAAGTTTGTACAGAAGGTAAGTTAACGCAGATGCCAAAACGATGAGCAAATCATACACAGTAGTATTAGTATGTTACCATATGACAACTATAGTGTAGAAATCAACACAGCATTACATAGTTCTTCAGTAAGTGAGGGGAAATTCCATAATTAAATGATCCAGCAAGTCAAAGCTCACTTGTAGTAACAGATGATACAATTGCACAAACTTAGAAATCATAGGAAAAATGGTTTCGCAGCATATTCAGAAGTTACCGAGAACATCATGAATACAGCAGAACCAAAAGAACAAATTCAACTAGCTCATTGTTAAAAAACATTGCAACTTTGAGCAAGTATTTTGTAGAAAGTTATGCAACCACGGTAAGAGGTCAAGTTGATAGATATCTTACTCTGACATGGATGGAAACCGTGAGGAGAGCTTCAAAGAGCAACAAGACACATAGACCGAGTCGTCACGTCTGCAGAGTGACGGTTAAAACCAAGCTCCACAGCATCCACAGCATCAGTTTCTGTTACCTGGACAAGTTGACGTGTTTGGCATGATGTCTGACGACAATATCATAGAATACTACCAGATGGAATATTAGCCTTGAAAGAGTTTGTGGGACTGAGAGCCTATGCCCCGAAAACTTCTGTTGGATGCTGACAAGCACTATTAGCACAACTGGCGCCTAATGGACCAACATTGAGCACACCAATAAAGTTTTGTGGCTGAAACAAACGATTGTAAAGTTCCATACTTGGTTGCACCCACCTCACAAGTTGTTCTACCCACAGTGCAATTTACTCATGCTAATCAAATTCTCTTGGACTAAACGCTAAACAATTAAATGAATGTTTTGCCGAGAAATATTGCCAAAAATTATTGAGAATGAGAACAGTAATGGTGGATCAGACAGTAATGTGACTTATAAATGTGCCACCTTATGGAGTAGTTGAAACTTGAAACATAGCTGGAAGCTGTCTACATAGTTCAAAACGTCAAAGAACATGGCCTACAGGAATGCGCACTCACCGTGATTGGTTCCTCAGCTTCAAGCATGCCGACATTGTTCACTAGTATTTCACCATATTCACCAATGCACCAGACAGCTACTCTCAGTAGGCTTCCCTATTGTATAAATATGTAATGTCAACAAGGTTACACACATCTCAGGTAGAATGAGATATTGAGAGGGATGGAATGGTAAGGCATCCATTATAAAGGGCAAAAACAAAATCCAAACCTGTTCACTGTGTGCTTGTAAGGATGTGTATAATGATCTCACTGAGTATCCTTGAAGTTCAGATGCATTGCTTATTACAACAATAAGGGCATGCCATACATCATCCTTCACATGATTTCCAGCCTGTTAATCAATAAGAGTGCAACATGAATTCAGATATTTTTATATGTTGGTCATTAAGGAAAATTAATCTAGAGAACTGGAGGTATGTGTATGTCCCATTATATATATATCAATATGCATTCAATATTATTCACGTGAAAAACACCCAACTAAGTTTTGTCATGAAGTTTAACATTCTATGCAGTGTCCCTAATGCATGTGCAATAAAAAAAAATCCAGGTTATCATGGTTTAGCTGCTATGCAAAAGAATTTAGTCCCTTCCTTTTCTCTGGTCACAAGTAAAAAATGTATATATATTGAAGGTCAGCTTTGTGCAATCCAGAAAAAAAAAACTCTATTAATACATAGGATAAATGTGTGCAAAAGGCAACCATTGTGCTGGTTCAAAAGAATTGTGATTTCTTTCTCTGTGATAGCAGGTCTGCAGGTGAATTCAACTAATTGTTAACATTCTTCGAGAGTTTCTGTGTGCATATTTGTGAATGGCAAGGATAAATGCAGGATGCACATGTTATGACAAATGTTTGGAACCCCTTAAGCAACAGTATCGCAATCTTTGAAATGCAAACAAATATCCCAGTAGCCCGCAAAATCAAATTCTCTCTAGATGATATTCTTATGCAGTATTGTCAATGGAGGTCGCTGATAGTAATAGTTTGTGATACCCTCACTTGGTAGTCCCAGTGTAATATGTGCAGGAACTTCCGTGTAAAACAGATCAAGAAAGCAATATGGAAGCAAATCTGCTTACTAGCTCTAACAGCATTGTAGCAACGAGGCTGCATTGCCAATTCAAATATGTTTTGGATTGCAAACCTTTCAGATATAAGATAGCTCCACTGTATTTTGGTACTTACCAGGGATAAAACCATGAACATCTGATCAAGATACCACAACTTCTCTTGAGAAAACCTATTAGAGATGCAACATTGTTAAAAGTGCCTTGCCACAACAGGAAAGCAAACAAATAGATACTAACTTTTCAGTGATCGAGCATATTTTGGCTGTGAGATCTTCTTTGAAGTCTGGATCAGCTACATCTAAGTAGTCAACGAGCTCTTTGGTGAGAGGCTTTACATTTGTATCATTAACCAACAAATAAACAAGGTCAAGGGCCCTTTTGCGAATCGAAGCATCAGCGTCCTGAAAAGTGCACAGGTGATTCAGAATGTTACAAGCCACAATAGCGGGACTAAGGTTCCCGAATTAACAAATGGAAGTGTTTATTACAGCCTGCAAGATTGCGACACTGAGTTCTTGTACAGTGAGGATTAGGAACTTATATATCAGTATGCTGTAAACCTTGAGTTTAAACATTGCTGTGAAAGAGCAGCACTATCCAAACTGTACTATACCCCTAAACAATATGAATCAAGCTTTAGCAAGTACATAAGGGAATCTATATATTCCAAGGGTGCAGGGAAATACGAGTGTTCCGATTAGATGTTGGACTAAATATGCCAAGCAGTAGGGAAATGTATTTACATCACGAGCAGACTCATAGCATTAGGAATAAACCCAGCATTTCTGACAGTTCTTGTACAGGGACATTACACAAAATTCAGAGAAATAGATAATGAGAAAACAGAAACATCATAGAAGATAAAGTTAAGCTAAATTTCCTCTTTTCTATGGAACGACTATCTATACTAGCATATTGAAAACTTCATAAGTGTGGGCCTGTCGAGGATAAGGAATTAACTAGAGTCATTATGGTACTGTACATACATTGACATTGTCATTATGGTACATTGACATTGTCACAAGACAAATACTCATCATATTAGATAGAGTTCTATGTATTGTTACCTTTACACACTCCAATATTGTCACCCTGTGCCTCTGCACGGCTTGTGTATCTACTGTAATGGCCCTCATAAGTATGTTCAGAGCAACATATCTGTAAGTACAAGAATAATATGAACAGTGAATACTTTACCTCAGAACAGAGTAGACGGATAGACATTTTACTAATATAACTGTTCAGAGAAAAGCAGGGAACTGTTTGATGTATCCTCACCAGAAATGGCAGAAAATAATTATAGCTGAAGCAACAGTCATAAGCTACAGCTGAGCTCTACTTCCCTATTACAACTAGCAGGTACGTGACAAAGGTAAAAAAGGAAGTCTCCGCAAACACCTTATCTTAAAGAAACTAAGCAACCATGTCAAAAAAAAAGCAACCAGGGTCAAAATAAAAGAAAAACAACCTTATATTGTTATCGCGGTTTGACAAGAATCTTCCCAGAATGTTGATAGCCAGGACACGTAGACCACTAGTAGCTTCGATACCCATTATAGTCTCAACACATTCATACAAGATAGCATTTCCAGCATTCTTGTTTGACTCAGTTTTTGTGGCAACCTGAAAAAAAAAATACTGTGGTTAATTTTCCTATGTAATATTCAATCAAGAGCCAATTACAAAAACCTAGAAAATAGATTGTGCTTTGTGGTAAAAAATCAGTAAATAGGGAAGGAAACATGAATCTGTTATGGGTCTTCTAATACAACACATATGCAGCACTACCCAAAGCTGAAACTAAAGGAACAACGGCATATCGTAATTAACACAATTTGAACTAAAGGAGTAACGGGTTGAGTATTCAAAAAACATCTTCAGATTCTAAAAAGAGCAAAACTGAGCTAACGATGTTTATAACATCTACAATACTACCACAGTGTAAGCATATCCCCTCACTGGAAGGTCAATACGAGATATGTCAGAACCCACATAATACGAAATTCAATAAGTAACTCAGGAAATAGGAACTGACTAAATCATCATGCTATGCATGGACAATAAATGACAGTATTGTGCAAGTGAAACCTTATACAGATGTTAAGCAATCACCTGAGCAAGAATATCATTCATATATTCACTGCAGTCTGCGTCTCCTTGACCCAACATACGCATAAGTTTAAGAACTCGGATATGCAAGAAAGGATCCGAAATGTCAGCAACATCATACTCGGGAGCATAAGAACTATTGGAGACATCTCTAAGTATTCGGACCAAACCTTCAATGCAGTTCTGCAATGACATATCTTGTAAAAGTTAGAAAGGATAATGTGCGTGTCAGGTGCCATTTTCAACTTGTAAAGTTGTAATCAGGTTAAATGCTAGCAAGTAAAAGATGAACTAATTTATTGATGATCTTGGGGCAAATATATGGAACTACTTTGAAACACAGGGTGTACAGACTGCAGGGCACAGAACATTTTCTACAATGTAGGATTGCAGCTTGAATTGTGATTGCTAGAAGGTGTAGAGACTTCCAAGCAATAAACTCCACTATCATAAAATAATACATTAATACTACCTCTGTCCTTAAATATAAGCTCACAAAACGTCTTATATTTGTGAACAGAGGTACTCCCTCCGTTCCAAATTACTTGACATGCATTAACGAATGTATCTAGACACTAAACAAATATAGATACATCCGTATTTGGACAAACACAAGTCAATTAATTTGGAACGGAGGGAGTAGTAGTTGAGATGTTACTAGGCTACAAATATAAATATAATCATTGATTTGTCTTAATCCAGTCATTAATATGGCTCCAGGGGTAAAAATAAGATGCCCATACCTTCCTTATGTACTGCAGTGCGTCTTTGCTTGCTTTACACAGTTCCGTGCAGAGCTGAACTGCAGATATCAAAACCCCATGGTGTTTATCTTTCAGTAATGATGCAGCAAGACCCATGAAGTTCTCCGCCAATTCCGGGACTTTTCTTACAATCCTTACAGAGCACAAAGCAGCCTAATAATCAGGAAGAAGAATATCATGGATAATTCCCCCATTTAAGTCATAATTTCATAGTTAAACCCAATAAAGTACTGTGTGGACGCTCAATAGTGTAGAAGAGTGGTGAAGCAACATGAGTGCTTGCCGAGTAAAATTTTGAAAATACTGCATAATAGATAGTGGGCCAAGAGGCACCCGGAATTATTTTTTTGGTATACGATAAATCCAGAATGGTGGCTTCGCTAATAATGTGCAGTTCTTTAGTCAACCTAGGTTTCACATTCTAAGCCCTAGCACAAAGCAGCCTAATAATCAGGGAGAAGAATATCATGGATAATTCCACCATTTAAGTCATAATTTCAGAGTTAAACCCAATAAAATAATGTGTCAACGCCCGATAGTGTAGAAGAGTGGTGAAGCAGCATGAGTGCTTGCCAAGTAAAATTTTGAAACTACTACATAATAGATAGTGGGCCAAGAGGCACCCCGATTTTTTTATACGATAATCCAGATTGATGACTTCGATAATAATGTGCAGTTCTCTAATCAACCTAGGTTTCACATATATATTCCAAGCCCTAGCATACCGACACTTCCTTGATCAGACGCTTATGTTCGACATGATCTGCTGGATTCACTAACTAGGAACTGAATTATGGGACGAAAATAGGCACCTTCTTCTTTGTATTAGCATCCCTGCTGCGCATCAGCTTCTCCACTTCAGGCGCCAGATCCCGGGCCATTTCGGCAGAGCAGATGTTCCCGAGCGCGCACAACGCGAGTCCCACGATGAAGGGGTTCGAGTGGTTGAGATCTCTGTCCCCAAGTCAAGCACTAACATTACTCAAAGCTCGGCATAACATCCGCGAAAACAACAACACTAGCAGCAGCAAGCAACATTGCCCTACTGTTTGAGGGAGTTGGTGACGAGCATGAGCACCTCCTGCCGCTCGTCGAGGAGCAGCATGAGGCCGAGGTAGCCGATCCGCTTCTCCGGGTAGCCGACGGCGGCGATGAGCTTGAGGCACTCCATCTGGCCGAAGTGCGTCGGGTAGCCGAGCATGTGGATGAACATGAGCTTGGCCATGTTCCGGTGCCGCAGCTCGTCCCGCCCGCCCTCGCCGATCGCGGTCCGGATCGCCGCGCACTCCCGCCGCACCACCGCCCGCTCCTCCGCCGCCGTCTTGGTCGCGCGTATCGCGCGGATCATGTCCCTGCGGAAAAGCTCGGAATCAGTCAGTCAGCGGCGGTCACAGCATTGCGGCGGATCGGAAGGGGTGGGGAATTTCGCGCACCGGAGGCGGGTGCCGGAGGAGAAGGGATTCATGGCCATGTCATTGGCGAAGTCCTCGACGATCTTCTCGACGGTATCCAGCTTGAGATCTCGGGGAGGGCGCGCGCGAACGCACGCACGCACGCACGCACGCGAAGGGTGTGGGGAGGAGGGAGGGAGCTCGCGGGATCTGGCTATGGAGGTAGTTGAGGCGGGAAGCAGCGGGAGGAGGGAGGAAGACGGTGGTGGATCTGGAGGAGTGGAAATGGTGGTGACGGTGGGAACTGCGAATAGCCCCCTGGGTTGTTTCGTATTTTCAAACTTTAGGCCCGTTTGGAAGAAAGGGATCGAATTTTGATAAAATGTGTCAAATTGGATGAGAAATTCGTACGAAACGAACAGCGTCACGTCCAAATCTCCAATGCAAATGATCAATATTTTTTATGAGACACAGTACGGAAGCAGACGCTCACAAAGACGCGCACACCCTCAACCCTATTAACGCACGCACGCACGCACACACTATGCCTATGAGCACATCTGAAAGACTGAACCGGCGGATTAGGTCTTGAGATTGACAAAGTAATCATGGGCGCCTCGTTGTTGACGGGAACGTCGCTTCCAACTTTTTTTTAATTAACACTTGAGCTTTATTGATCTCAGCTTTTACAAGAAAAATCATGAAAACTAAAGAGGAAAGCGATCGAGTCCTTCTTCTCTGTCGCATCTCATTTGACGCACTCTCGAAGCACGTCCGACATCGACGCCAGAAACGACACCACTTTGATCGTCGTCGGCCTTGAACGCCATGCTGAGACTCAAGATTCCCCGAACCACCCCGGCTTCCAACTCTAGTCCCCAACTTCTGCCACCATGATATACAACAAGAGAAGGCATACATGGAACGAGGGCTCTACAACCAAGCTTATTGAAGAACACTGATGCATGATCTCTCCCCCTCTGTACCCTCCACCATGTAGAGCTACAAAGATCAAGTTCCTAAGGGTCATGACCGTTGCTCGCGTACAGCCCAGCCAAACAGGGAGAGAGAACTCTGAAGCAGCCCCAGACGTGCCACCATGTCCCCTCCTTCCTCTGCACCCCAGCTCCACGCCAGCAAAAGGAAGAAGAAGAGACAGCAGGAACACTCGAATCCCCCACATGGCAAGCTTATTCAGGCGATAGAGCCCAGATCCCCACCTCACCAACGTTGACCATCGGTGCTCGCAAGCAAGGGGAGCTAGACCTCTCCAGCGATGTTTGAATGCGCTGCTGATCTGTCTTTACACTACATAACGTCATTCTTCATGGGGGAAACAAACCACCTACTGCTATTATGTACACGAGTAAGTCTGACGCCTCCCCTTAGCCATCTCCGACCGGTGACGCCAATGGGAGAGGCCTTGGTTTTGCCCGGGCACGGCGAGGAACGTCTCAAGAACTATAGTTGAAGAGACAAAGAGAATATAATAATGAGGGCCTCCTCATAGGTAGTAAGTGCATCATCATTATAAGGCGACTAAGGACAAATACATTCGGTTCTTCAATAATTATATCATAGAGAATCATGTGAAGCCAATTTTCAATAGCCTTCGAGCATATATTTTTAGATCACATTGTTGAAGGAAATAAGCCTAAATTGAGTGATGTTAAGTCCCTTATTTTCATAAATAGCACCAAAGTAGTTTTATTGATATCCACGGGGAGAGTACCAACATCAAGAAACTAGAGCACCGCGGCCCTGAATCCATCATCTGGTAGAACCACATTCTGCTGAAAGAACCCGCGGTAAATCTAGACAGCATGAATAAAGTATTTCAATCTCTTGAGCAATAGTTGTAAAAAAAAACTCTTGAGTAGTATAGAATCGGCCTAAGACCTCATTCATCTCTTGGTCCACCTTAACATGAAAACATGGTAGTCTCTAATTACTTGTCATTTACACCAAAAACCACTTAGGGGTTCCTTTCACAATTTATGTTTCCCACTCATAGCACAAGTACGTGAGCTAATTAGGCCTTGCTGTTTTCTTCGGATTGGATTTGTTCATTGTCAGTCCGTATACATGTGTTTCTCCTACACGATGGAGATCCCAGTGTACATGCAATTTTTCTCGTCTCGTTTTTCTCTGCCTTTTTTTGTTTTCCTGTTTTTAACCTTTTCTCTCTACTTCCTCATGTTTTTTTACAGATACTTTTCCGTGTGTTGGATAGGTGGGCCTAGTGGGCGCCCAGGAACAAGAGGAGGCCGAAAGGAATCTCTGACGGACTCGATTTCCGACTCCGTGGCAGTCAAGTCTAGCCCAGGATTCCCAACTCGTGTATATGATCGGGACGACACCGCAGCCTCCGTCGCAATCCAAACTCCCCCGATCGCTCGGCGACCAAACTCCGACGGCTCCTAGGGACGAAGACAAGGCGAGCCCCAGCGGTCCGGCGCCGCCGGAGGCCGACGCGGCGGCATGCATGGCGTCCAAACGGAAAGCGGAAGAAGACGCGGCTGCGGCCGATGAGACGGTGGACTTCGAAGAAGAGGATTTCGAAGAGGACTTCGATGAGGACCCTTACATCTGGAACCTGAACAGGATGCACAGACAGAACATGCTGACGCCGGAGATAATCGAGGATATGAAGAAGCGGCACTACGAGTCCCAAGCCCTCTTCACCAAGCTCTACCTCGACATGGACAACGACGACTACGAGAAGGATACCGAGGCCGACAAGGCCGAGTTCAAGGAATGAAGCAATGAGCTCCGGGAAACCGCGCGCGCCAACTTGACCACCCTCGACATCGTCGGTGGCGAATCCTGCGGCGTGGACGCCGTCGGGGTATATCTCGGAGGCAGAACCGCTTCATCGAGCCAAAGACACAAAGAAATGACGACTTCGTTAGCAAAGAGGACCACGATGCTGCCGCTGCTGCTTCATCGAGCCAAGACACCAATAAATGCTAACTTTGTTAGCAATGAGTCGGGTGCTATCTATATACTACTCCTATGTTCAAGTGTAATTTACAACACCTTGTGATTGATTGTTAGGTTTGTTTATCATGTATCGCAGGCTATTCCTATGTTCAGGTGTAATTTACAACACCTTGTGATTGTTCCAATGTTATTTACTACAGTATCAATTAATTACAAACTTTGATTTGATTGAGGTTGTTTTACTACTACTACACATGGTCATGCTTTCCATGTAAACCTACATCGATCATGGTCAATTTGACATACACCTCGAGCAAGATGATGCTGCTGCTGTTGTCAAGCCAAGACACCAATAAATGCTGACTTTGTTAGCAATGAGAGCAAGTTCAATAGTAGAGCCTATAGCCGGCTATATGAAACTGTCATGTTATCAAAAGTTAGCCTTATAGTTAGCTCATACAATAGAGTTGGCTATAAGGTTGGCTATTAGGTTACTGTTTTTCCAATTTTATGTCTTTATCTCTCCTCGTATTTAATGATTTTTCCTAGGAGCACGCGTAGAGGCTGGTTCTTTCATGAGAGTCCACTCCATCTCTTTTTCCTTCTTTCTCTTCTCCACATACGCAAAAGTGCCACGTAGGCGGGCTATAAGCCCACTATTGTACTTGCTCTGAGTCGAGTACTCGAGTGCTATACAGTATTACTATCTACTATTACATGCTATGTGAGGTTAATTGTTAGGCTTGTGTACTCCGAGCGATCTTGTATTCAGAGTATCTTGTATCTCCGGATATTCCTATGTTGAAGTGTAATTTACAACTCCGTGTCCTCAAATGTTATTCATCTCTCTATTATTATAACCTTTGATTGAGGTTGTCATCGTGTTATTGCTAGTAAAGTTTGACAGGATCATGCATGTTTCCATGTAATTCTACGCTGATCATGGTATCCTTACATGTCTGAATTTGACTGTAAGCCTATATGGCAGCATCCATTTTCGTTGAGAAAAAACACAGAGATGTCTAGTTTGACAAAGAATTGCTCAATACATTTGTTCTGCGACGATGTGTTGGGTCTGCGGGCTCGACTTGATTGACATCCTCACATCCTTCTCCAAATCAACCTTAACAAGAATTCAGTTTATACCAGGTTGCCCGGGCAACCAACAACCAAACCTTGGGAAAAAATACTAGGCTGACCAAGAGGTTCTAAGGAACACATATCGGACCCACTAGGCTGACCAAGGGTTCGTTGAACGTTAATTTAATTTTTATTTGAACTATCAAACGGAGGGTTAAAACCTATAATTTTGAAGCAAGCGATGAGCACGAAGGTCGTATGGAGAAACTAAAATTACCTCATTTCCAACACGAATATGTTTTGTTTTGAAATTTGAAATAGAGGTGCTTGTCTTGTGGGGAACAATTCACAAATTTCTGGATCCTAGTACCTGCAAAATGTTCATCTGTCCTTATTTGTCCACCTCATTTGTCCCTTTGCTCATTTTTTTTATCATTTCTATTTCATATTACTTTTTTGATCTTTTCCTATTCTACTACAAAATATTTGATAACACTTATAAATCCAAAGAATAATCTTACAAAACATACAAATTTAATAATAATACAAATTAAAAATTAAAAATTAGGTATTGAAAAGTGGCACTCAAATTAAACATCGCTACAACTTCATTCACAAATTCCAATAAATTTATCCAATTGCTACAACAATTATCACACACATTTCATTAGTAAATAAACTGCCAAAATAAGTATACTTATTAGTGTAATTTTCTTGTCAGTAAAACGTTGTTGCTACACGACAGAAAACGTTCTTCTTGATTTGTTTGCTGCGTGTGTGCACACTCTGGACGTAGCAAGTTTTCAGTTTAAAAAAAGAGTAGAAAGGTTTCTGAAAAAAAAAGAGGATCTTTTCACTTCCCGGTGGGCAAACCCTCGATTCGTTCCCCACCCTCACTCACACTACCACCGAGCCTGAAACCCTCCTTCCGCGTCTCAGTCGGCAGCCATGGAGGCGGTGGCGGCGGCGGCCTCGGCTGCTGCGGCGGCTGCCAAGGATGCGGCGTTGGCTTCCGCGAAGGATGCGGCGGCAGCTGCGGCGACTGCCAAGGAGGACAAGGCTGCCGCCAAGGAGGCGGCTCTGGCGGCGGCGGCTTCTGCGAAGGATGCGGCGGCGGCTGCAGCGACCGCCAACAAGGCAGACGCTGCCGCGAAGGAGGCTGCTGTGGCGGCGGCGACCGCGGCGTTAAATTCCGAGCAGGCGGATGCGAGGGCTTCGGCTGCGGAGCTAGATGCGAAGGAGGCGGCTGCTGTGGCGGCCATTGCAGAGGAGGCTGCGGCCGCTGCGACGGCGGCGTTGCAATCTTCCAGGAAGCGTAAGTTCCATCTCATCGATTACCAAGATGAACCACCGAGGGGTGTTGGCGTCGACGAGGAAGATCTCATTAGCAGCCTCCCCGACCACCTCCTCGGCATTATCATCTCGCTTCTCCCCACCAAGGACGGCGTCCGCACGCAGGCCGTCTCTCGCCGATGGCGCCCGCTCTGGCGCTTGGCTCCTCTCAACCTCGTGGCGGACGATGCACTCATAAGCAAGGGCCGCAGGAGAAATGACTTGGTTGAAAAGATCCTCTCTGAGCACCCCGGCCCAGGACACCGTTTCTCGCTTGGCGACTACAGTAGCGACTACTCTGACAAGATCGGAGGCTGGCTTAGTTCCCAAGCCCTAAACGAGTTACAGGAGCTTGAGTTGACCTACCATTTCTTGCCCGTCGTGCAGAGGCAGTACGTGCTGCCGTTGTCCGCTTTTTCGCTTCGCACCCACACTCTGCCTGGCTAAATTCAGCAACTGCCAGTTCACCAACTTGATTGCGCCGATGTGCACCAAGTTTCCGTGCCTCACGCAGCTGACCCTGCATAGGGTCACCATCTCGGAGGACTCTTTCCAGAGAATGCTCGCTGGCTGCACTGCACTGGAAAGCCTTGAGTTCACTGACAACCTCGGCATTGGTCGCCTCTGCATCAGCTCTCAAACTCTCAAGAGTTTAGGCTTCTACGCAAACAGTAGGCTCATCAGTAGGTATGGTCTGAATGACATCTTCTTACAAGAGTTGCTAATCGAAGACGCCCCGTGCCTCGAGAGATTGCTACCACTTGATCCAATGTATGGTCCAGCGACCATACGGATAATCTCGGCACCTAAACTGAAGATACTGGGTATGCTATCCGAAGACATAGAAGAAGTTCAGTTTGGAACCACAGTTTTTCAGGTAGCAGCAGCTTTCACCGGCAGCTCATTCAACATTCTTATATGCAGGATGGTATTCATATTTGCAGTTGTTTTATATTTCTGCAGAAAATGGTTGCTGTAAGCTTGACAACTAAACTGCACAACGTGAGGGTGTTGGTTCTTCACTCTGCTGGCCCTAAACTGGATGCATTGGTTAACTTCCTGAAGTGCTTCCCCTGCCTGGAGAGGCTGTATATCATTGTGAGTATAAACATAGTTGTTTGATTTAGATGTCAAAATCAACATTTTGTTTTTACGTGAAATCTAGCCAACTATTTTGTTGTAACCTGTTCATAACTTCTTTTGTAATGCCTGTCCTTTCTATCTCCAGTTCCAGCCAATCCCTGAAGAAATCTTCGAGTTAATCGCACACAAATGGATGGTTATTAGTGATGTCCAGAAGTATGACCTATTGGACCCAATTGAATGCCTCGAGCTCCATCTCAAAGAAGTGGTGTTGAAAAATTATGAAGGCACCACATGTGTTGACTTTGCCAAGTTCTTTATTTTAAATGCCAAAGTGCTAAGGGAAATGAAAATCACATTGCCTGACCACCGCAAGAAGAAATGGTTTACTAATCAACACGGGCTGCTACAAATCGATGATAGAGTTTCTCGAGATGCTCTAGTTGAACTGAAATGTGGCACTAAGGATTATTTCACACAGAACAAGCATACCCATGATTTTTCAATGGTTGATCCCTTTGACATGCCCTCCAGCAGATGCTCTGATTGTAGTTGATTCCCAATTTGAAGATTGCTTTGTCTTCTGCCTAAAGCCCATTATGTATGTTCCTAGCCAAAGCCCAAACTTTGTCCAAGCCGTCTGAGTTCTCATGCTCCAAGAAAGGATCCACTTCATTTATTGATGGAATGTTTTGTTGCCTACTCAGAATTATACCCAGGCTGATGAGTTAGTGTCTAAGCTCAAGCTTCAAATCTGAATTTGCTGCTTGAAGGGGTTCGCCAGTAGTTAGTTTTCTTTTCTATTGCGCTTAAATGCTAGTCTAAATCTGTTATGTTTATTTGGTTGTCGTTGTTTCTTTGTTGTCTGGTCCTGTATTGTAAGCGTTGTCACCAGCAGTAACTATATTTATGTGGAACTTGCTTCAGTGAAAAAGGATGACCTTCATGCCTCTTGTCCCAAATCTCATCCTTTGCAGTTCATGAAGTGTTTGCAACATTGTTTCTGCTATTTTCAGCGAACAAATGCATCTTTGGTTTATAGAAGTGTTTCTTTATGGACAATTCGAATTAGTTGTCTTAAATTTATCCTAACTTCTTTCATTCTTATGAATAATAGCATGTGAAGTTTGAATGCTGATTTTTTTGGTATAGTTGCATCTACAAGGTGGCAAAAAAAAAGTCAATTTTTTAGCCCATTTCTGACTGTTCCTGTATGAACTGTGCAAGTTGGGAAGAAGTGCTACTTGATTTTTCTGACCTCGTTCTTGCATGTACCGTGCAAATTGAGAAGAAGTTCTACTTGATTTATCTATATTACTCCCTCCGTCCCAAAATAAGTGTCTCAAGTTTGTTCATGTATAGATACATTCATTTTTGTGCAAACTATCTATACATGTTTCATGTATAGATACATCCATTTTTGTGCAAACTTGAGAATTCATATATAGATACATCCATTTTCGTGCAAGTTTGAGACACTTATTTTGGGACGGAGGGAGTATTTATCTACTATACTATCAGCAGCATGTTAAGGTGATGGGTGTATCGTATTTTAATCATCTACAAAGAACTAGAGCTGATATAGTATAGCCATAGTAGTTTAGTGTGGTAGGATTTGTGTGTCCAGGGACATAATTCATGGATGTAGTACACACATATATTTTGTTTGTAGCAAATCAGGAGGGGAAATAGTACAAAGGTTCGCTGCGAAATCGTGAAAGGAAAATTTGAAGGAAGGAGTATGAAAAGCTTCTTTCAGAAAATTTAAAATGCAATTTGGAGGGCAGAAACTGGCAAAGATTAAGATACCAGTGCTTGATAAGTTGGCTAAAAACCAGTTAAGGGTGTTGGATTGGGTACATATAACAGAGGGACGTACCGAGTAGACGATATGAAAATTGTGCTCATCTCCAAATATCAATCTATTTGAGCCACAGAAATTATTCAGGAAAAATAAAATACGTTTATTTCTTGCTTGAGACACACATAAATTATTCAGGAAATAGTATCAAACTTTCTTGGATTCAACAGATAAATGGATGCTTTATTAAATTATTTCGCTGTATAACTGGAGGGTTGTTCCTTTAAATATTTAAGGCAGATATGCCTGCTTATTTTGCTGCTTGATTGATCAGAATATGTCGTAGCAATGGTGCAGTTGTGTTTGTATGTAGCAACGTTTAGTTTTCTATTTGTATGCATGATTCTTTCTTCCCAGTTTTTCTTACGATCACCATGCTCATTTCATTAAGACTGGTGTGATACTTATACATATGATGTTCTTCCTTTCCTGAAAAAAATATTTTCTTGTAGGTTGGGCTATTGTAGGTTCAGCGACGTATCTACGTTTACGAATATCCCCATTCTTATATTGTATGAAATAACTGGATTAGAGGTTTGTTTGTGTAGTATTTAAAATGGAACTCACTTTCAGCCTTTTCTATGACTGAAACTTCCGTGTGTGTGTAGCAATAGGTATATGTTGTCCTTTTTGGAAAAAATAGGTCTATCCAGATGTATACCGGCCCTTTCCAGTGACCTTGCATAAGCAACTACAAGCTGTATTAATACTTATTATTGGGTTTTTGCCATGGTGGTAATTTCTCTAGAAATGTTTGGTCAGCTTACACAGTATTAGTGTTGCATCGTCATGGTTATCAGCAGCCTGCATAGGTGTATCGTTCTGTTTTTGGAATGTACCTGAGCCTGGTATTCATTTTTAAAGAGCACATATCACATTTGAAGTCACACAGGCTTTCAAATATATATGTTGAGCCTGATGTACAGTGGCGGACCTAGGATTTTAGTGATGGGTATGCCGCGGCAAAATTTTGACGGCTGTTTGGCTAAAATTCAGTAACCGATTAGTAAATAGTGGTAAAATTTACATTCTAATACTACATCCCCACTCGCTGCTCATTCATTCACTTGCTCATGAACTCGCTGCTTCGCCAGAAGCGACTAGTCGCCTCCTTTCCTCCGCCGAAAGATGCTTAGCCAGAAGCGACGAAGGAGGGGAGCTGGGGATTGCCGACGATGGCAATGAGAGGGAAGCTGTCGTATAAGCTTTGCCCCTTGCTTGACATAAATTGTTATGAACTTACTAAATGACCTTATTTATTCTCCCGGAACGCTAGCAAATCTAATAGTTCCATCTGCTCTTCTTAACTTAAGAACGAAGGCCGTTTCGTAAGGTAAGGCGTATATTTTTAGTCAATAGAGTCTAACTTTGACCAATCTTATAGGAAAAAATATGCACATTTACAAAATTTGATGAACGAACAATTAAAATATATACTATGGTAAATCTATAGATGTTGATTTGATATTTTATATTTTTATCAGTACATCCGGTCAAAGTTACAATATGTTGACTTTTGAGTAAATTATATGCCTTATTTAAGGAACGGAGCAAGTATGACATACTAGAAGCAATAAACATTATGCAATAAAAAATATCCTGAAACATTTATGTAAATTACCATACGAATACGAATAGTTCAAACACCATAGTACTAGTTCAAAGTATGTATTAGAAAATTACAATTCTAGTTTGTTTGACTTTGAACAATCATAAATATGTTTAATTTTATTTAACTATTTAATCTAAAAATGATATACATGAATCTATAAGTTAAAAAGGTCAGCTACTTGAATAATTATCTCAGCACGGTGTGGCTAGTGGGCATCATTATCCTGGTATTCTGGTCGTGGCGATGCGACATAGCCGTTCAACCTATCGTTTAGGATCGGTAGACGAAGACATGTAGAATATGTCGTATGAGATCAAGCTACAGCAGCTGTAATTGATCAGGTTTTCCATTTTTGTTCTACTACTAGACCAAATGCACGAAACGATCAGCTCTAAGCTAGACAACTTTGCATGCAATCGATCCGTTCTTACCTTTTCTATTAGTACTAGTACACGAAACGGCCAGGCCCCAGGGTATGCCGCGGCATACCGGGCATACCCTGTAGGTCCGCCACTGCTGATGTATTTTCTGTTTCAGAAACTCACTTAGGTTTTTGCGTTCACTACATTGAATTATTCATTTCTGTCTTCGTTCCTATATAGACTGCAGCAGTAGTGCATTTATGCTCCGTGAGAATGTTTTTATTTGAGGATCCTATACGGAGGTGAGCATTTTTCATGATCCTATACGGAGGTGAGCACCAGCTGATTTGACATGGAGTACTCCAAATTGAGTTGTAACGGCCTCAAACGAGGGTATCAATTTACTGGCAGGTGAGGGGCAGATGAAAGAGATCTTTATGTGACGCCGTGACGCCATGGACCTGCTGTTCGCTTCAGCTATTTGGGGTACTTATCTTCTTAGACATGGCCGTCTGTGTAAATTCTCTTGTTGCCGTGTGCATCAGCAGGGTTCTGGGAGAGCTGATGTGTGGCAGACACACAAGGTGCACTACTGAACTAACTAACAGTGGATATCAGTTCACCGTAGCGTGTTTTATGTACGGACTTTTACTAAAACAAGTTGGACTTGGTAGATATATGTTCATTACAACGCGCGTGTTTGTGCAATACTGAAATGCTTCAATAGGTTTACTGGCTGCTTGAATCGACGATGAGTTTGTCGAACGGTCAGTTTGGATCCGAAGGTTAAAAACGATCCAGTGGCTGAAGGTTCAGAGACACGAGGGGTGAGGATGAAACACAACAACGATGGCATGACTTGGAGCTGCCTGAACCTGTAACGGTTTCAATGCAACATGACGTTCTCCTCGCATGTCCGACCTGATATAGATATAGAACAAGAGCAGAAGCTTTCTCCACGGCTCTTTGGCACGGTTTTGCTGGGCAGGCTGTGGGGTTACTCCGGAGATCCTGTCTAAGATGGATGTCCTCTGTTCCTGAACCTATTTGTCTGAAGAAGGGCCGGTCTTAAATATGCAGATTCAGAATACTCAATGGCGAGTGCGGACTTAGCATCTTCCCCTGGACCGTGGTGGAAGCGAAGACAACTCTATGTAGACTGCGATGATGGTCTTCCAACTGTGCCGTGCTGATGTGATGCTAAGTGTGATGCTGCAGGTAATCTTGCCCACGATGGGAGGGATCAGTACTTTGTGTGCTGCCCCTGCTTCTCATTTGCGTTTCAGATATATATCCTGGGAAGTTAAGCGCTCAGGCACCTACCTCGTCGTCAGTATCGGTTGTAGCAAAAGAAAATGCCCATTGGAGGAAGACCATCGAATAAAAGCTTCAGATCATAGAACGGTTAAAGTCACCGGCCACTGCCTCGCCTCCGTTCCTGGACCTGTTCGTGTGAAGGACCAGTCTGAATATTCAGATTTCGGACTTGGCGAGCTCACATACTCAATGGCAAGTGCGGACTCTGCATCTTCCCCTGGTGGCAGTGAAGGTAGACTGTGATGCTGCACAATCTTTCAGCTGTGCCGTGCTGATGTCCTTCGCAAGCACAACCATGGAGCCGTGCGTGGCGCTGCAGGTAATCGTTTGCATGCTCATGTTTCTGTAGATGCTATCTCTGAACCGGTCTGTTGTTTCCGAAAACTCACTTCCCCTTTCAATGGGTAATAAAATCTATCCATTCGACATTAACACGACTTTCAGTAAATGGACCAATTAGTTATGTCCTTGGTATCAATTTAGGCTTCAAATATAGGAGTAATTATTTTTGTGCTTGCAATGCATGCAGCTAGAACATGGGAGCAGCACAACATAATACAAAACATCATTATTTTTTGGACTCAGTTATTCCTGGAAGCTGGTAGACCAGATTTGACTTTTGAGACAACGATCAAACATGGAGACACCCCTAACTCATACTACTCTTTTGCTGCTACAAAGTAGTTTGCTGGCATGTTTTCCTTATAGCTGCTACTAAGTTCCTCTCCTGGTCCTCTTCCAGCATTTTACTTCCACGGCAGCAACAGGAGAAGAAACAGAAGGAGGCTTAGGACTAAACGAACGCTTCGCATTCGGCTTAGGACTAAACGGACGGGTAGGACTAAAAGGGGGTGACATAGGACTAAATGGACGCGTAGGACTGTAAGGAGGAGGCTTAGGACTAAAAGGAGGAGACTTGGGTGGAGGATGTGCGAGCCTGTCGATTCGGATGCTGAGGGGGACAATGTCACCGGACAGATACTCTTTCTTCACGATCAAGCACTTCACCTCGCCTGGCGCCGGCGCCCCGTTGGATAAGGAGCTGGTCTTCATCACCGGCGACTCCAGCGTCTGCCTCGTGCCATCGTCTGAGTGCTCCACGGCGATCTTGTAGGAGAACTGCGGCGCCCCGCCGTCCGCCCGGATGCACACCAGTGACACCTCCACCTCCGCGCTGCGCTCGCTCAAGGACACCAGGAACACGTTCCGGTGTGGGTCATCCTTATCCTCCTCGCCGACGAGGACCTGCCAGCGCTGGGAGAGGGGCAAGCTGAGGACACCGGGCTTGCCGTAGCGGAGGACGATGATGGTGTGCGAATGCTCGACGCCGGATATGTGCTTGAGGAGATTCTGCCAGGAGCCGGAGAAGCCGCAACGCCCTGGGCAGCCGCAGGGCGCATGCTGGCACGTGAGCCGGTGGTCGGCAGCCTCGTGGTAGGCGACGTAGCCAGGGTCGCAGCCGTACCGCTCGTAGTCGCACGGCACGAAGGCTGCGGCGGCGAAGGCCTCGGCGAGGGTGGAGTGGGCGACGGGGCGGCCGCAGGTCTCGCCGTGGATGCCGCGGCAGGAGGAGCACACCAGGTGGTCCGCGTCGCACTGCAGCATGGGAATCAACGAACAAGATCGGGACTTGGAAGTTGGAAGTAAAGAATGATTGATTGACTGTTCTGCAAGGAAAGAAAGACGGGGCATTGGTATGATTGATCTCACCTTGAAGATGGGGTGTTTGAGGGGGAGGTGGCAAGCATGGCAGTCCAGCATCTCCGCCACCATGCGCACCAACCTAGCGCCCTCCACCTGCAGCGGTACGTCCAGTGCTCCCTTTCCGCCGCCGGCCTGGCTCATTTCTACTCCTTGTTGCTTCCGATAAGGCCCAGGCTAGGTTGAGTAGAGCAATGTCTAACACGCAACTGATAAGTCAGTGAGCACCATGCCAATGACATGCCATCTCGTCATATACTCCATGCCTAGTTACACAGTATATGCAAAGATATGGTGAGTAAACAAGATATTTGCTAGCTAATTATACGCAAGATATGGAGAGTACAAAAGGTTGGTCTACTGAATGCATGTCAGGTTGCACATTATTGTGAAGGATATGGAGAGTACAAAAGGTTGTTACATGTCAGCTTGAACATTCAACAGAAATATCTCTGCCTCTCTGCCTGCTACTTGAGCAACCTGGAGATTTAGTTGCTACGCGATCATCTAAAGGTTTTGATTAATTAGATGGAATGGCACAACATGATGTAGATGCTTCTACAGCCTTTGAAGCTCCAGCAGCTGAAAAAGCGTTGACCAGTAATTTTTCTAATTGGTTTGTTAGAAAGGTGATATTCTATAAACATGGGAAATCTGAAGTTCATACTCATATTTATCCGGGGGGGGGGGGCAATGAAAAAAAATTAAGCATGGCCAGTGACCGTTCTATTATTTGTCACTCTATTTCTGAAACCGGTTTTTTCATACTGTCTCTCAAATGAATTTCATTTTTGAACTTAGGATTTTTTTTACACACAGTAGATTATCATCTCCAAGCAAGAGTTGAACAGTAACACACAGAGATTTATTTTGTCCATGGCCGTAGCAAGCCTACTCACTCAGCCAATTTACAAGTTGGATTATTACACGGCCTACCGCACAAGTCCATGTTCATTCCATGGTGGTGGCTTCAAACCATCTCCAAACAAGAGTTACCTTTCCGAAAAAAGGAGCTGAGCAGTATTAACACATGAGATTATCATCAACAAACAAGAGTTGAACAGTACCACACATGAGATTATTACAGGCGGTACACCTTGTCACCACCTAGTACTAAAGGCTTTCATTGACCGACGAAGTCATACAGTGGGAGCACACATAGGATGAGTGCCTTCTGCCAAGAGCACAGTGGCAACTCGCTTCAGGAGGTATTGATGGTGTGTGGAAGTGTGTTGGCGGCAGAAGAGCCTGTGATGGAGCCTGAAGCATGCGTAAGTCATTATGCAGAAATGGATGCACCATTGGCCGAAAGGATGCTGTGTTAACCACCGGATATGCTGGATGAGGGTTCGCTTGGAATGGAGTCTGAAGAAGGCGTGAGTCATTCTGTGGAAACGGATACACCATTGGTCGAAAGGATGCTGTGTTAACCACCGGGTATGCTGGATGAGGCTTCGCTTGGGATGGAGTCTGAAGAAGGCGTGGGTCATTCTGCGGAAACGGATACACCATTGGTCGAAAGGATGGTGTGTTAACCACCGGGTATGCTGGAGGAGGGTTCGCTTGGGATGGAGTCTGAAAAAGGCGTGAGTCATTCTGCGGAAATGGATATACCATTGGTCGAAAGGATGTTGTGTTAACCACCAGGTACGCTGAATGAGTGTTCACTGGTCTAGGTGAGAACCAATTGGGAAGATGTAGCCAGTTAGGTAGCTGAGTTGGCTGCTGCTGCAATGGCAATGACTGCTGGTTGTTGACATAGCTTAGGCGTGGGTAATCCTGAGCTCGATTTGGCTCCGTGATTACTTGCTGAACACAAGACCTTGGGCGTTTATTTCCAGTTATGTTTTCAGAATTGCTTGAATATGGGGTAAACCTTGATTCACATTTTCAGAGACTCTTGCTTGTGTAGCCTGGGCCAAAGCTAGAGGGTTGCTCAGATAATTTGACAGCACACATGGAAAGTAGGGGCAGTCATCATCCGCTTCAGCAGGAGGACACGGTGCGAATGCCTTGAGTGTATTATTCCTCATGTCAATGGAGATCATCTGCGTCTTCTCCTCGCCAGTGTCCAACATCCAGGAGGAAGTCATGTGGACAACATGGTCACCACAGATGCTCAGGGTCGGGAAAGATGGTAAAAAGTTGCTTACGGATGAGACTCCATGAGTACAGTCCTCAACCAATATGTCACTACCATGAACATCAAACCCCTTGCGCCAACAGTTGTCAAGAAGCAATCTATTCCATATGGTGGCCCTCCAGTCGACAACCTTACGCTATGTTTCCAAATGATCTTGCGGAGTGGCAAAGTAGTCTTCATCCCACATCACATCCGATGCCCGGGGTCGTTAACCACGGGCGGCGGTTCTTTAACATGTTGGATCTCGATGAACTTAAGTGATGATCCATTGATGCAAACGACGTCCCGAATGACCCATGGGCATATATGATCGTACGTGTTCCCAGTCAAAGGAAGCGGGATGAACCCCACCACAAGTTGGGGATCCTGGCAGAGCACGTCGCATACCAGGATACCCTTCCAAAGATCGACCTAGCCTAGCAGGCTTCCTCCAAGCGGGATCACCTTATTCGATGCGACCGGCATGCGCTGGTTGGTCAGTCGTCCCTCAACCCCCAAGCGAGCATGTCTCGCCGTCCAAGCTTTCGACGCAGATGAGTAGGAGTGGAGTTGATATCCCGCACCAGTGTATGTCAGCCCAGCCAGGATACACTCCTCCCCATCGTCATCGTCACAGCAGTATATGCCGAAACCATCTAACGTGAAAAGATCACGAAGACGAGGTCCCAGATCCGGAATCCGGAAGAGCTTAGGAGGTTTTCCCTGATGATGAGTGGCCTGCTACATGTAGTACTCGTCAACCCACTCCTTGAACCCGGCGGCGCCCCACAGTGATAGGTACAGGAGAAGGAACCGCTTCTCGGAGCGGACAACACGTGGCTCGCCGGAGTAGTCGGCCTCCGTGTAGTCAGGGTAGTGGACGCACACGTAGGAGAGAGCCGGCGGCTCGCAGCATGGGTGGGCTTCGGCGGCCGGCATCGCGGGGCTCCGGGCGGGCGCGTCCGCAGGGAGCTTCCCCACGCCGCCGCGGACGGCTTCCCGTGCTTCCCGGCCTCCGCCACGGGGGGCTTCGTCTGCCGGCGGGCTCCGGCGGGCGGGCGAGCTTCGGACGGCCCACGGGGGGCTTCGGCGGCCGGCATCGCGGGGGCTCCGGGCGCGCGCGTCCGCAGGGAGCTTCGCCCGGCCGCCGCGGGCGGCTTCGCGTGCTTCCCGGCCTCCGCCACGGGGGGCTTCGTCCTCCGGCGTCACGGGGCGGGCCGGCATCGCGGGGATCTCCGGCCGGCCGCGTACGCGGGGGGCTTCGTCCGGCCGCTCGCGGGGGGCTTCGCGTGCTTTTCTGCTGATTAGTCAGCCATGGTATGACCGACGGAGCCGCTGGTTCTGCTGGTCAGGTTGGGAAAATAGACGACTGAAGAAGACGACCGGATATTCTACAGCATATTCTGTTTTGCAGTTTGATTTTGCGGTTTCTGTTCTGCGCCGCGTCGTTTTGAGCAAAAAAAACGCGTCTTCTGTGACCTGCAAAACAGTTTTACGGGTCCGCTTTTACAGGCTCCGCTAGAGATGCTCTAATCGAGCTAAATACGGCAGCCCATACGGAAAAGCAAGTCGCATAGACAGCAGGAGGCCCCCACTTCTTACTACGCTAATCGCCTTCAGTTGCAACTTGCAAGTGGTCAGTTCGAAATTGACAGGAGCACATGGACAGCAGGAGGCCTCCCACTTGTAAATTAACTCACCTTTTTTAAACTGCTTCGCTAAATGTGCTCTAATTAACATAACTAGACCTCAATTTAAGATAACATGTAGTATGAAAAATATGCGCGTCGACGAGTAGTTTCCATTCCCGTACTCGATTTCGAGATTCATCAACTATAAATTCTCAATTTTGAACTGACGTTTGGAAAAAAATATATGAATTTTGTCAAATTTGTCGCACTCGGTTGACCGTTTGGAATATCTTTTGACGAGCAGATTCATCTCGATGTTTCGCATAACTTTCGTGCTGTAATTTTTGCAATACTATATATTTGTTGTACACGCGATGAGAATTTTTTGTTGCAATACTCGCAAGTTTGTTGTAATACTTAGAGTAAATCATCATGGTGGCATCTTCGTCCACATCTTATTATCGTCCGTTATCCATGATAGGGGATGGGGATATCTTCATCCATTAGCTACCAAACGGTTCTCTGTGAACTCACATGTGGATATCTTCAAGTAACACCGTAGACATAGTACTATCACCGGTTATCCATGGTACCGGATGCAGATAACTTCGATGAATATCAAAGACTCCACATCTTATCATCGTCGGATATCTATGGTACCGCACGGTTGTTCACGATATCATTTGTGGATATCTTCATCGATTGACAACCATTAGGTTCCATGTGATCTCACGTGTGGAGTGAATATTTTCAAGTAACGTCGTAGACCATAGGACTATCACCGGTTATCTATGGTACCGCACGGTTGTCCACGATATCATTTGTAGATATCTTCATCGATTGACAACCATTAGGTTCCATGTGATCTCACTTTTGGATATCTTCAAGTAACGTCGTAGACCATAGGACTGTCACCGGTTATCTATGTTACCGCACGGTTGTCCACGATATCATTTGTGGATATCTTCGTCGATTGACAACCATTAGGTTCCATGTGATCTCACTTGTGGATATCTTCAAGTAACGTCGTAGACCATAGGACTGTAACCGGTTATCCATGGTATCGCACGGTTATCCACGATATCATTCGTGGATATCTTCGTCGATTGATAAACAAAATTGTTCTCTTTGATCTCACTTGTGGATATCTTCAAGTAACGTCGTAGACCATAGTACCGGAAGCGGATATCTTCGTCTCGTACCAAAGAATCCACACCTTATCATCGTCGGTTATCCATGATAGCAGATGGGGATATCTTCATCTCGTTTCAAAGATACCCTCTCGCACAAACATTCACACGGTTATCCACGATGTTAGTTGGGGATTTCTTCATCGATTAACGACGAAATTGTTCTCTGTGAACTCACCTTTGGATATCTTCAAGTAACATCGTAGACATATTACTATCACCAGTTATCAGTGGTATCGGATGCGGATACCTTCGTCACGTATCAAAGGCTCCATATCTTTCCATCGCCGGTTATCCATAATATCGCATGGCTGTCCACGTTATCATTCGCGGATATTGTCGTGGGTTTGTCACGTCAGATGTCATGGATGACTTCGTAGGTGTGGGATTTGCGCGAGTCAATCGTCTCCGAGCTTGGGATCGCAGGAACAAGGACGAACACAGATTTACCCAGGTTCGGCCCCTCAATGTGAGGTAAAGACCTACTTCCTGCCTACCCTAGATTGGTATTGATATGATATATGTGGTGTTACAATGGAGGCGATCCGATCTGGGAACTCGCCGTAAGAGCTAGGGTTTTAGGGCTTGATAGCTTGACCCCGTCTAAGTCCTGCGAGTCCTCTTTATATACACAGAGGCTCGCTAGGTTACAAGAGTTCTACACGAAGCCGATTGCAAGCTTGTTATCCAAGGCAAGTTTTACCACCGACCTTCTGGAGCCTTCCTTTGGCAGGCCGCGATCCTTGATCGGCCCATCTTTTACGTGGCCCAATAATAGCGTGATCATGAAGTCGCTGTTTTGGCCTTGAATAAGTCGCGGGTTAATTATTCCCCCGACATTAGCCCCCAAGTGTAGCCTGACTTCATGGAATATCTTGATATGTTTTCTTGACTTTGAAAGGTTCCTTGGACGTTTAGGCTGCACTTTTTTCTTTCTAGCTTGCACTTCCTTGCTCTGCGACTCATGATCACGTTGGACTGGCGTTTACTCGCACTTTTGGGGCGGCCTTGAAAACACATCTGACTTCGTGAGCTTCTTACTCTGTCAAGGTTTGCCTGATAGCTTCAACACTTGATGATGACCAATCTTCAAATTTTTGATAACAATATGCTGTAGCCCCCAAGGATTGAGCTGATGTGATTTGACAATCATCTCAATTCTTCTCAGGAGGTTTTGAAGATCGTCACCTGTAGCTTGATGTCATAGATAAGAAACAATTGTTAAGATATAAGCAATTGCAATTGGTGTTGCCGTACTATAAGCAGTACATTGACCTCTAGTTAGGCCTTTTGAGTCCATTAAGTGGGCACTCGCGCGACTCAGTATTTCCTAGGAACATGTGTGTTCAGGGTCGAGAGCGGCCATGATAGGCAATCAAGCTCGATTGACGCCACACCCCAGTACTTTGGACGCATAATGCAAGTTGCAATCCGACTTAAGGTAAGTTTGATGGTTGCCAGTAGGTTGGCTGTTTCAGGGTACAAAGCCCCCAAGAAACAAATGATATATAGCTATAAAGCTTTGTTTATGATGACACATAAGGTCGCGCCTTGGTGGCAACCGAGTGTTATACATAGGGTTGGGTCGCACGTAGGCGGCGATCCCAGTTTGAGACATACGGCCGCGCCTAGGTGGCGGCCGATTTCTGATACAGGTGTTGCAGGTCGCGCCTAGGTGGCGACCAATTTTGAAGCAAGAGCCCTTAGTGGCTAGGATGATACTCAGCTATAGGCAGCTGGAAAAGATGAAACTTAGCTCTGATTAGCTTTTTTATGTGTAGTAAGGTCGCAGTTGCGCGACGTTCCAAGGGCGAGGCGCTTCTAGACGATCCTCGAAATCATGGCGATCACTGCTTTCTTCTCTCACATCCAGCAGATAGTACGATCCATTGTTTAGTTTTTTGCTGATGATGTAGGGTCCTTCCCATGGAGAAGATAGCTTGTGCATTCCCTTATGGTCTTGCTTGAGTCGCAGCACTAGGTCTCCTTCTTGAAAGGTGCGGGTTCTGATGCGTCTGGCATGATAGCGTCGCAAGTCTTGCTGATACACCGCTGACCTTGATGCTGCCAAATCTCTGACCTCTTCTAATGTGTCCACAGAATCCTGCCGAGCTGCTTCATTATCTGCTTCGACATAGGCCGCAACTCTTGGTGAATCATGTATGATATCGCTGGGCATAACCGCTTCTGCTCCATAGACCATAAAATATGGTGTAAATCCTGTGGATCTATTAGGGGTTGTTCTTAAACTCCATAGCACGGCTGGCAGTTCCTCCACCCAACATCCTGGAGATGCTTCAACCTTTTCAATAAGGCGCGGCTTAATCCATGGAGAATTTCCTGGTTAGCTCGCTCAGCTTGTCCATTGCTCTGCGGATGTGATACTGACGTGAGGTCCAGCCTTATCCCATTGTTCGCACAAAATATTTGTGTAGCTCCTTCAGAGGTGTTGCTTCCGTTGTCTGTAATGATACTATGGGGATATCCAAAGCGGAATATGACCTTCTTCAAGAACTTGACTGCTGTTTCAGCTTCACAATCTCCCACGGGTTCTGCTTCTATCCACTTTGTGAATTTGTCCACCACGACCAGGAGGTGAGTTTTTCCCGTTGGGGACCGTCTGAAGGGTCCTACCATGTCAAAACCCCATACGGCGAAAGGCCATGTGATGGGTATTGTACGAAGTGCTTGAGCTGGCATATGATCTTGCCTGGCGTATCTTTGACATCCATCGCACACTCTGACAATCTGCTCAGCGTCTGCTAGCGCCGTTAACCAGAAGAAACCATGTCTGAACGCCTTTGCCACCAAAGATCTTGACGAAGCATGATGGCCACAATCGCCTGCGTGAATTTCGTGCAAGATTTTTCGTCCTTCTTCTGGTGATACGCATCTTTGGAATGTCCCCGCAACGCTGCGCTTGTATAGCTCATTGTTTATTATTGTGTAGGCCTTGGATCGCCGTGTTATCTTGCGCGCCTCTACTTCATCCTCTGGTAGCACTCCGCGACTTAAATATGCCATGTATGGCTCTGTCCATGCCGGCTGTTCATGCAGGGCTGCGACTAAAGTTGAATCATCCTCTGGCTCTGCGATGTCAATCTCTGCTGGAGGCTTAACTGATGGGTTATGCAACTCATCCAAGAAAACATTGGGCGGGACTGATTGCCTATTGGATCCTAGCCGAGACAAGGCATCTGCTGCTTCATTTTGTCTTCGATCAACATGTTCAACTTGGAAGCCAGTGAAGTGTCCAGCAACTCTGTCCACCTCTCGTCTGTATGCAGCCATGTTTGCATCCTTACTGTCCCATGTTCCAGAAACTTGTTGAGCTACCAAATCTGAGTCTCCAAAGCAACGGATGCGACTGACATTCATCTCCTTTGCTATACGGAGTCCGTGAAGCAATGCCTCATATTCTGCTACATTGTTTGTGCAATTGAAGTGTATTTGGAGCACGTATCTTAGCTTGTCTCCCTTGGGGGAAGTGAGTACAACTCCAGCCCCCGAGCCTTGTAGCTGTCTTGACCCATCGAAGTGCATGGTCCAGTATTTTGTTTCTGCCATGGTGGGAGCGACTTGAATTTCTGTCCAATCATTGATGAAATCTGCGAGAGCTTGCGACTTAATTGATGTGCGCGGCTCGTAGCTTATATGGTGTGGACCCAGCTCGATCGCCCACTTGGCTACTCTTCCTGTTGCTTCTCGGTTGCGGATGATGTCTGCCAGTGGTGCCGAGCTGACCACAGTTATTGGGTGTTCCTGGAAGTAGTGCTTCAGCTTGCGACTCGCCATGAATACTCCAAACACTAGCTTCTGCCACTGAGGGTAACGCTGCTTTGAAGCCGTGAGCACCTCACTTACGTAGTATACTGGCCTTTGGACTGGGTACTCCTTGCCTGGCTCTTGTCTCTCTACAACCATCACGGCGCTTACGGCACGAGAGTTTGCAGCTATGTACAACAGCATGGGCTCTTATCTTTTGGAGCTGCCAGAACTGGAGCATTTGTCAACTGAATCTTCAGGGCTGTTAAAGCTTCGTCGGCTTCTGAGTCCCAAACGAAGGTATCTGATTTTTTCAGCAATCTGTATAAAGGCAGGGCTTTTTCTCCCAGTCTTGATATAAAGCGACTTAACGCCGCGACGCAACCGGTAAGTCGCTGTACGTCCTTGATCTTTTCTGGTTTTTGGAGGTCCATTACAGCCTTTATCTTGTCAGGGTTGGCTCGATGCCTCTTTCTGACACTATGAACCCCAATAGCTTCCCCGCTGGTACTCCAAAGACGCACTTCGTCGGGTTGAGCTTCATGTTATATCTTCTGAGATTTGTGAAGGTTTCTTCCAAGTCACTGATGAGATCCTGGCCTACTTGCGATTTAATGACGATATCGTCCACATAGGCGTGAACGTTGCGACCTATCTGCTCATGCAAGCAACTTTGAATGCACCTCTGGTAAGTCGCACCTGCGTTCTTCAATCCAAAGGGCATGCTTACATAGCAAAAGGCCCCAAAGGGTGTGATGAAGGATGTCTTTTCCTGGTCCTCCTTCTTCATCTTGATTTGATGGTAGCCTGAATAGGCGTCTAGAAAGCATAACAACTCGCATCCGGCTGTTGAATCAATCACTTGGTCAATCCTTGGCAAGGCAAATGGGTCCTTTGGACAGGCTTTGTTGAGACTGGTGTAGTCAATGCACATTCGCCATGTGCCGTTCTTTTTCATAACTAGGACTGGGTTTGCCACCCACTCCGGGTGATATACTTCTGTGATGAATCCTGCGGCCAATAGGCGAGCTATTTCTTCCCCTATCGCTTTTCTCCTGTCGTCGTGGAAACGCCGCACGGTTGCTTTACTGGCTTGGCCAGGGGGTTCACGTTAAGGCTGTGTTCTGCCAATTCCCTTGGCACCCCTGGCATATCTGATGGTTTCCATGCGAAGATGTCCTTGTTTTCCTGAAGGAAAGCGATGAGTGCCCGCTCCTGTTCTTTCTCCATGTGGGCTCCGATGCTCGCCTGCTTAGATGAGTCGCCAGGAACAAGATCTATCTGCTTGGTGTCTTGGGCCGCTTTGAATTTCATTGGTGGTTCGGCAGATGGCGTGGCACCTTGCTAGCGCTAAGTTGACGAGGGAATATCTCCCCAGCAACAGCACCAGAAACAATGCTTGTACGTCACACGTCAGTTGGGAACCCCAAGAGGGTTGTCTCCCATAAGCGCTTTTCTTTAACGCCTTTCAGCTAGGCGCAGAAAGTGAAAATCAAGTGTCAAAAGGTGGAGGAGCATTGACATCAATACCAAGGGCCATGCGCCTACCTCTCTTACCCTTAGACTTACTCTTTGGTTTGGGGAATACATGGCCGCACCTTGGTGTGGAGGTAAGATTCAGAGTGCCTTTTCCCACATCTATGGTTGCTCCCATTAATTTGAGCAGAGATCTTCCAAGTGTAATTTGTCCTGTCCCTGCACATTCAATAACAAGATAATCAGTGGACACCGTTCTCCCAAGAAACGTTGTAAACACACCCTCAGCTATCCCCTCGGGAAATATAACAGAGTTATCAGTAAGAATTATTCCTTCTCCTCCTTCAGCAAGTCCCCAAAGATTCAAAGTTTCATAAATGCTTTTAGGCATAAGGCAAAACTCAGACATAATATCACAACGAGCATAAAAGGTTTCACCACAAATAGCAACCTTTACCGTAGGGACCCACATCGAAGGTTCAAAATTTGTTGGAACATAGTCAAAATATTCCCGAATTTGATTATAGCCGTCCTTTAAACAAGATATATGTGTCTCAAGAGTGTTTAATCTAGCATGAATGCTAACAAGGGCCGAATCAAATTTATTAGTTGAGCTAGAAGTTGCAATCAACTTTTTTATGGCATTAAAAGCTTGATCCCCATCACAGTGAAGGAAATCTCCTCCCACAATAGCATCTAAAGCATATCTATAACAAAGTGCTAGACCAAAGTAGAAGCTAGTGAGAAGCAAACTTAAAGTCATTTTAGGATCAGTTTTACCAAAGGAATAATTAATTCTAGACCAAGCTTCTTTAAAATTCTCCTCACTCCCTTGTTTAAAAGTGAAGATCAATTTCTCAGGTGACATAGCAACAGGCATGGAACAAGACATGATGGTGACAAGAGACAAAACAAAACCGAAATAAACAAGTAACTAATTTTTTGTGTTTTTGATAAAGAGAGCAAACAAGACTAAATAAAAATAAACTAAGCAAGACAAATAACAAAGTAAAGAGATTGGGTGTGAGAGACTCCCCTTGCAGAAGCAATTCGGTTTTCTCCGGCAACGGCGCCAGAAAACGTGTTGCTAGCGCTAAGTTGACGAGGGAATATCTCCCGGCAACAGCACCAGAAACAATGCTTGTACGTCACACGTCAGTTGGGAACCCCAAGAGGAAGGTTTGATGAGTGCAGCAGCAAGTTTTCCCTCAGTATGAAACCAAGGTTTTATCGAACCAGTAGGAAAACGAGGTTGCTTCGAAGGTGTTGGTGAAGGAGTGTAGTGCGGCGCAACACCAGGGATTCCGGTGCCAACGTGGAACCTGCACAACACAATCAAATTACTTTGCCCCAACTTAACAGTGAGGTTGTCAATCTCACCGGCTTGTTGAAAACAAAGGGTTAAATGTATCGATGGAAGATGATGTTTGTTTGCATAAAACAGTAGAGAACAATGATTGTAGTAGATTGTATTTTAGATGTAAAAGAATGGACCGGGGTCCACAGTTCACTAGTGGTGTCTCTCCAATAAGATAACTAACATGCTGGGTAAACAAATTACAGCTGGGCAATTGACAATTGATAAGTGCATATAACATGCATGTGTGAGTTGTGGTGTCTACTATGAGATTCATTTGGGCATTACGACAAAGTACATAGACCGCTATCCAGCATGCATCTATGCCTAAATAGTCCACTTTCCGGTTAACATCCGTACCCCTTCCAGTATTAAGTTGCCAGCAACAGACAATTGCATTAAGTAATGTGCGTAATGTAAACAATACATTCATCCTTGAATAAAGTATTGTTGTTTTACCCCTAGTGGCAACAACACATGTACAACCTTAGAACTTGCTGTCACTATCCCAGGTTAAATAGAGGTTGAACCCAACTATCATGCATAAATACCCCCTCTTGAAGTCACAAGTATTCACTTGGCCAAGGCTTCAACAAGTAACGGAGAGCATGCAAGATCACAAATGACATAGACATGATAATATAATATTCAGCTCCACATAGGTATCAATATAAGTCAGATCCCAGCAAACACAACATGTAGCATTACAATAAGATGATCTTGATCATGATAGGCAGCTCACAAGATCTAAACATGATGGCACAAGTGGAGAAGACAACCATCTAGCTACTGCTATGGACCCATAGTCCAAGGATGAAGTACTCACTCATCACTCCGGAGGCGGGCATGGCGATGTAGAGCCCTCCGGTGATGATTCCCCTCTCCGGCAGGGTGCCGGGAAGAGCTTCAGAACCCCCGAGTTAGGGTTGATGACGGCGGTGGCAGCGAATATGTTCTGGATGAAAGGCTCGGTCTTTTAGGGTTTTCACGTCTCGGGGAATAAATAGGCGAAGGGGCGATGTCGGCGGACCCCCGAGGGGCCCAAACCACCAGGCGGCGCGGTGGGGCCCACTGTCGCGCCGGCCTATGGTTTGGCCACCTCGTGGCGAGTCTTCGTCTCTCCTTTGGACTCCGTGTACGTGTTGGAAAAATAGGGACTTGTCCTTTTGTTTCGTGCAATTCCGAGAATATTTCCAGAAGTAACTTTCTGAAACCAAAAACAGCAGAAAACAGGAAACTGGCACTGTGGCATCTTGTTAATAGGTTAGTCCCAGAAAATGCATAAAAGTGATATGAAGTGTATATAAAATATGTAGCAAATGGTATAATATAAGCATGGAACAGCAGAAATTATGGATACGTTGGAGACTGAAAGGGCATGGCGCCCCATGTGTGGTTTTGGTAATTAATGACAATCTCTATGGACTAATGGTTGCATTGAGTTTTACTTGTAGTGTTTGTCCATAGACCATACTTGAACTCCATATGTTGGATTCAAGGTTGATGCCATGAGTATATATTGATATAATGAAGTATTTGGCATCAAGATCATAGAGTTGAGCATATTGCAAGTATGTCTTGAAGAAAAGAATTATGTGATCATTCATGGTTATCTTCAAGACATCATCTATTGAAAAGAGAAGAAAAGATACAAGGTTGATCAAGTATTGATCAACACACAAAGCTACAAGATGTACCAAGTGGGATCATGTATCTCTTAGTGGAGTATGGGGGAGCAATGTTTGGGTCTTCACCAAGCGAAGCACAATCAAGAAAGGTGGTCCACTTGAAGAGATCAAGATCGACGTCATCTAGCTCAAGTGGAATGCGCAAGGTAAAGGTATGATAGGGTTTCTATTTTACCGGTCTCATGGTACTAGTTGGGAGACCGGGTTATAGGATAGATACCGTACTATCAAGAGGGGCTCTCGATTGAGCTTTAGCGTATCAGTTGGAGAGAGCTCAAACCTTTGTATACTTGCCTTCATCATCTTTCTTGGTTCTTATTTGGTTTGTCTCCTTGTTGGGTTTTGGTGCTTGTTGTGATCTTCATGACAAGCTCAAGTTCTCCGAAAACGGATTTCGTATGGAAAACTTGTTGCGTTTTCTGGTTGGAAATATTATCGGTCCACCTTCGAGATAGGGTCCACACCTTCCCATCTGTGGTATCCCCTCTATATTTGTAGTAAAGCTCTTGTCGCTACCTTTCCAACAGAATTGGATTCATCTCGTTTGGAGCTTCCTTGCAAAAGTTATTGCGGTTCTCTTTTTCTGGTTCTGCAGTTTCTTCTTAGGCCGGTAGTACCGACCTTAGCCCGGTACTACCGGGTGACACCTTGCGGAACTACCGCGGCCAGTACCGGGCCCAGTACCGGATCTCCAAATGCTCTCTGGACTCGCTCGATTTAATCCGGTAGTAGCCCCGGTAGTAGCGCGGTACTACCGGGTGGGGAGCAGTACCGGACCAGGCGGTCCGGTACTACCGATGCGCGCATGGAGGAGGCGTTGACCAGTCTGTCGCCAGGCCATCCGTTCCCTGTCAGCCGGTACTACCGGGCGAGGCCCGGTACTACCGCTGCGGCCTTTTTCGTCTGCAACGGGCAGATTTTTGAGAGGACCCTTTTAAGGGGGTTTCTTCCCCAACGGTTCTCTCACCCCTTGAGCTAACTTTTCCCCTCTCTCTCCTCCATTGTTGACCTTTGGAAAAGCTTGCCTTCCTCTCAATCCCTCCCATGATTCTTGCATATCTTTGAGGGAATTTGAGAGGATATCAAGATCTACATATTCATCCAATCCATTCCTCCTCTAAGTGAGGGGAACCTAGTAGATCATGATCTTGAAGTTCCATTTGTTGAGTTCTTCCTTGTTCTTCCTCTCTTCTCCCCCCACAAGCATTAGTTGCTTTTGGTGGGATTTGGGAGTGAAGGATTTGACCACTTCTAGTGGTCTTGCCTTCTTGCATCGGTTGCATCGGTTTGAGTTCTCCACGGTGATACGTGGAAATTGAAGTTGAGAAGCTTGTTACTCTTGGGTACTTGGGGTGCCCTAGAGCTTGTCCTCTTGGGTACTTGGAGTGCCCTAGACGGTCCTTGTTGATCTCGGAGTTTTGGTGGCTCGCGGGATAGTTGGGAGCTTCCAATTAAGTTGTGGAGTCGCGCCCCAACCTTGTGATTCTTGTGGCTTTGGGAGCCGCGGGAATTCGGTGAGAGCCTCCAATTAAGTTGTGGAGTGTGCCTCATCCTTGTACGGGTTCGGTGACCACCCTCAAGTGTCCCATAGTGGTTCGTGGCACTCCGCATTGGTGGAGGCACGAAGGAGATTACGGTGTACCATTTGACGGCTATTCGGGGATCACTTTGTGACTCCGCACCGCTCCAACGGAGACGTAGCTTCCATTGGGAAGTGAACTTCGGGATAAATCATCGTCTCCAAGTTCCTCGGTATTTCTATACCCGAGCTTCTTACTTATGCTATTTACTTTGTGATAGCCATCGAGCTTGAAATAATATATCTTGCTATCACATATTTGCTTATCTTGTTTAGCATAAGGTGTTGGTGCACATAGGTTAACCTAGCTTGTTTAGGTTTCGTGCTTGATAAATTAAACGCTAGTTTTATTCCGCATTTATTCAAGCCTAAACCGCAAAGAATTTTAATCGCCTATTCACCCCCCCTCTAGGCGACATCCGTGTCCTTTCAGAGACGTATCACACCTACGCTCATATCATTGGGATCCACCTGCGACTTATAAATCTTTAGCTCTTCAGCGGCACAAGCTGATTCTGCGAAGGCTACATCTCCCTCCTCGCACTCTATTGCTTTTTCTCTATCCCGTGCACTGTGATGACCCCTCTTGGTCCTGGTATCTTCAGCTGTAGGTAGATGTAGCATGGCCTGGCCATAAACTTGGTGAAGGCCGTTCGTCCGAACAGGGCGTGATATGGGCTCTGGAATTTTACCACTTCGAAGCATATGAACTCGCTTCTAAAGTTTTCTTCCGTCCCAAAGGTTACTCCCAGGGTTATCTTTCCCACTGGCTGTGCTGACTTTCCTGGGATGATGCCGTGAAATACGGTCGTCATGTGTTGCAGGCTGGAGTCCATGAGCCCCAAGCGCTTGAACGTATCGTAGTACATGATATTTATGCTACTTCCCCGTCCATAAGCACTTTGGTTAGCTTGTATCCTGCTACATAAGGTGCCACGACTAGCGCCAACTTCCCTAGCTCTCGCACCTGCGGCGGATGATCGTCGCGACTCCAGGTGACTGCATGTTCTGACCATTTTAGCCAATTGGGGGTTGCTGGTATCACAACATGTACCTGCTGGCTTCTGCGACTTAATTTCTCTTCCCTCTTGGAGGTGTTGATAACTATTGTATGGTACTGCCCCACCTGCCTGGGGTTACTCGCAATGTGCGGTCCGGCGCCTGGACCATGAGTCGCACCAGGGGTTCCTTCATGGTGGTTTCCCCTATTGTGTTGGCTTTCTTCTTTCCACTTCTTGTAATAATTACATTGCGCCTTGGTATGGTCTGCTGGCCGCCCGTCGCCTCCCGTGTGAAGATCGCACGGCCGATTAAAAACTTCTTCCATGTTAATTGGACGAGAGCCACTTCCTCGGCCTCTTCCTCGTTGGCCCCTGAAACCTTCACGTGTGTTGGCGACAAGCCCAGGGTTTCCTTCTTCACTCTTGCGCTTGTTTTGATTTGCGTTGTTGTGGCTAGTTTGTTGCTGTGGAGGCTTGCTGGTATTTTTCTTTCCTTCAACAGCGGCCTTCTCCTCTTCTCCATCTGACGGATCTCGGGTCTTGTCTGAGCCAGCGTATTTGTTAGCCGCAGCCATTACCTCGCTGAGATTCTTGACCTTGCCCTTCATGCGACCTAACTTATGGATCAGTGGTTCGAACTTACAATTTTTCTCCATGACCAGGACAGCTGAGTTTGGATGTATGTTGTCTGAGGAGTGTATAATTTCTGCCACCCTCCTCATCCAGTGGCGACTTGACTCGCCTTCTTTCTAAACACAACGCTCTAGATCTTCTATATTGCAGAGTCGCTTGCAGGTTCCTTGAAAGTTTTTGACGAAAGCGTCTTTCAACTCTTCCCATGTATTTATGGAGTTGGGAGGTAGATTTTGTAGCCATATGTGAGCTGCGCCCTCCAACATCATGTTGAGGTACCTTGCGCATATCTCTTCTGAAGCATTTAAAATACTCATACCCATCTCGTAGTTGTTTAGCCAGGTGGTAGGGTCCATGCTGGCGTTATAGTTTGCCACCTTGCGTGGTCCTTTGAAATATTCAGGGAAAGGTTCCGATCTGATCTTCTCAGTGAAACATGCCGGACCTTTGAGTCGTGAGGACAAAGCTGTGGATGAGCCCGTAGGGTTGTTAACTTCCACGAGCCGCGTCTGCGTCGTTGGCATGATAGCCTGTGCTTCTGCGGCTTGTTCCTGCTGCCTCTGCGCGAGCCTTGATACATCCTCCGGCGGCCTGCTTTGGATGCTTCTTTCTGCCGCGATCCCGCGGCCGGCCAGTACAGGGGGCTGCTACCCCTCAGCTTCTGCCCTGTTGGCCTGTTGTAGGACAACAGTGCTCAACATCTGTATCGCACGCCGTGCTTCAGTGTTGATTGGGTCGTCGCCTGTTGGTACCATCTGTGTCAAAATATTAGCCGCTGCATACATGTTATCGACCGGGCTTTGGCGGTGGCCCTGTGGGGTATGAAACCTCCTTGGTTGTTGCGATGGTAGTTGCTGGGCTTCATGGACAATTGATGGTTCCAAAATCCTTGCGACTGGTTGGTCTCCAGCAGCTGGAGTGGGTGGAAGTTCTATTGTTGGCTGAGTCGCGCGCGCTTGCGCCTGCGAGTCAGCTTGTCTTTGAGTCGCGGCGAGCGCGGCTATCCTTTGCCGTTCCTGTTGGATTCCTTGGTTCACCTGTTCGAGCCTGCAGCGCTCTGCTTCCATCCTCCGAACCTCGTACAGGAGCTCGGCCCTGGCGGCCTCAATTTCTGTTGCGCAGACAACGGCGTTTGCGGCTGACACCGGGATAAGTAGTGGGTTGCCAGGAGGTGTCGATCTTTCGGCTTCTCCCGCAGTTCCTGACGTACTTGCACCTCCGGCCATGTAGACTCCAACTGGTGCCGTCTCTTGTCCTACAACTGGTGTTTAATCCCAGTAACTGTCCTCAAGAGCTGGTATGATGGACCCAAATTCTTGCGAGTCCATGCTCTCCAGAGACTCTTCTCCGTCACTGGCGAATCCTTCTGCTGAGTCGCCTTCTTGGACTGAGCTAACAGATCCGCCGCCGATGAAACCGACGAAGACATGAATAGATCCAAATGGGATGACGCGACCTGTCTCCAGGTAATCAGCTTCTGGTCCCCAGCTTGAATCGTCAATGAGAGGCGTGCCATCGACCATGATGATGTGGCCAATGGCGAGATCTTCAGCTTCTTTCATCGATCCTGCGCGGAACGTGACGCTTTTGACCGCAGGCCCCACGGTGGGCGCCAACTGTCGTGGGTTTGTCACGTCAGATGTCATGGATGACTTCGTAGGTGTGGGATTTGCGTGAGTCAATCGTCTCCGAGCTTGAGATCGCAGGAACAAGGAAGAACACAGATTTACCCAGGTTCGGCCCCTCAATGTGAGGTAAAGACCTACTTCCTGCCTACCCTAGATTGGTATTGATATGATATATGTGGTGTTACAATGGAGGCGATCCGATCTGGGAACTCGCCGTAAGAGCTAGGGTTTTAGGGCTTGATAGCTTGATCCGTCTAAGTCCTGCGAGTCCTCTTTATATACACAGAGGCTCGCTAGGTTACAAGAGTTCTACACGAAGCCGATTGCAAGCTTGTTATCCAAAGCAAGTTTTACCACCGACCTTCTGGAGCCTTCCTTTGGCAGGCCCCGATCCTTGATCGGCCCATCTTTTACGTGGCCCAATAATAGCGTGATCATGAAGTCGCTGTTTTGGCCTTGAATAAGTCGCGGATTAATTATTCCCCCGACAGATATCTTCATCGATTGACAAACAAAACGGTTCTTTTTTATCTCACCATTGGATATCTTCAAGTAATGTTGTAGACCATAGTACCGGAAGCGGATATCTTCGTCTCATACCAAAGAATCCACACCTTGTCATCGTCGGTTATCCATGATAGCCGATGGGGATATCTTCATCTCGTATCAAACAAATCGATACTCTGTCGCGATATAACTCGGATCTGCATGTGACTGAGACCAACTGAAGAACGCGGTATAGGGTGTGTAGCATCAGTTTTGGGTCATTTGCATCGTGGCCTAGCAGTGTGTGGATTTGGAGAAATGAGTATTGGGCCATGTGTTTCATATACTCTCATCCCTTGTCCATGTGGTGAACTTGCCTCACACTATCTCTACCGCCGGTGATGAGCAGGACGAGAGTATGGCGCGGTGACGCTGCGATGGTGAAGGTTGCGTTGGAGGTTAAAAACGCGCGTATATCAAATACAACATAATAACCGTGTGACGACAGCGGAGTTCACGTCTATGAGCGACAGCGGTTGAACATAGATGATGAAGTGGTTAAGAACACATGTACATGTAGACTAGTTGTAGTCTAAAGACGTACATACATCAGTACAACCAATAATCCTATATGACTACCGCCACAGAAAAAGTTACAACATGAAATGTGAGAAACATCGAGATGAATCTGCTCGTCAAAAGATATTTAAAACGGTTAACCGAGCGCGATGAATTTTACAAAATTCATCTAAAAAAAATTAAAATATCAGTTAAAAATTGAGAATTTACACTCGACGAAACTCAAAACCGAGTACGGGAATGGAGCCTACTTGTCGACGCGTACATTTTTCGTTTGCATTTTATCTTGAATCGGAATATGGTTACATAAATTAGAAACTAAATGGAGTAGTCTAATTTGAGGCCAGTGGTGTTTAAACATGTCCTGTGATTCCGTCTCAATGATGCTTCTCCAAACTTTAACATTTAAACTTTAACATTTAACAAGTAATTGGAGTTTGGCAGGAAATGAAAAGGGTAAAGGTCAAGCAGGTGCTGAGCGAGTTCAATCACCATTGTGCTCACCTTTCGCCTCCACCATCAAGCAGTTCAATCGGCAGATAAAGGTAGGAAGCAGTACTGAGCGAGGAGCACATGCTAGTTGTACCGAAGCATCTCTCTCATCTCTCGCGGAATACACAGCTCAAAAACAAAACGAATACCTGACAGCCAAACAAAAGTAGCAGCGGTGGGGCTTCCGGTCAACAGATGGGCTCGCATCCACAAGATAAACGCACGGGCTAGATAGATGCTGCGCGCCATAGCGGCTGGGCGGAATCCGCTTCACAGCAGATGCAGTTTGTTTGCTTGCTAGACTTGAGGCCCATGGGCGCCCGGCGTGAGGAGAACATATGCAGTTTCACGGAGAGACTGTTTGCCTGCGTGCCCGGCGCGCGACGGCGACCACTCGCAGCAGACACACCCACCGCCACCGGCCGGGAGGGCAAACGCCGACCGCTGCCGCCTTCCATGGCGACCGACCACTAATACCCACGGGCCAAGGCCTAGTAAGCAGCAGGTTGTGCGCTCGACACTCGGACCTGCCAATACCCACCCCATCAGCCGCTCAGGGTTTTGACTTTTGAGAATATATTACACTCAGAATAGCCGACGCGACGTACACAGTTTTTTGACGAAACCAACAGCGCTCTACACAGTTTCACAACTGATGTTACGGACACGGCCTACAATGATGGATCGATTTTGTTTTGAGGAGCCGTGTCAGAGACTTCTAGTGACTGAAATTTGTCACTCGTCGAATTGAGAAAACAGAAATAACAAGCATGCCGGTTTCAGGCGATTAAACAACAACAACAATCAAGACATGCAAAAGTATACTCACGTGCTTTCCAAAGGCTATGATATGGTCGTGAACCCTCTGAATTGGAAGAATTAGATCCATACCATTAAAAGATCCAGTCTTTAGAAAAATACCACCGAAAGTTTACGAGTTAGAAAAATTCCATCCAAAGCCTGCTCCGTTATTGCCTTCTACCACAACCGTGAACTGGACGTTAGGTGCTCAGTATCGTGCACAGGGCCACACGAGCGTGTGCTGAGCTCGCGTGCACCCATGGCGGACAGAGCGGAAAACGATGGTGACCACGGAAACGAGCGCGGAACTGAGAGGGAAACCAGGTTAGAGGCGTGAATTCTCACAGAGAAGTGCTTGGTGGAGTCACCCGTGCTCCGAGAAGACCCATGGCGCCGGAATTTGGAGATCCTCACCGGCGACCGAAGAGGACGTCGAGGAAGTACGCGTTGGCTGCAGGCATCCTCACCCCAATTCCTTGGGCAAACTTGAAGCGGATGAAGCCTTTGTTCCATTCCCAGTCCCAGGCGACCATGGTGACGACCACGGCGACGACACGTCGGGCTCTAGCACCTCTCTGAATTTTAGCCCCTGACATAGCTCTAGAAGGAAACCTCGCAGGCCCGAAGAACAGTCCAAGGCGACCGTTCGGTAATAAATACCCTATATCTACTATATTAAAGCGGAGTCGGTGGTGTGTACGTCGTCACCTCCCGCACCGCAGGAAACAATCGCTAAAAAAACCAGAAGACAACCGCTTGCTGAAAAAAAACGCTAAGGCAGAAAACCGGAAGAAAACCTTCTGCTAGAAACCACCCAGCATCGTCCATTCGTCCCCTCCTCCTAAACTGATCCCCTCCATCTCGTGCCGCGCCGCCGATCCAATCTTCGAGCATGACGCCAACTGTGGCTCAGGCACTCGGCTTATCCATCGCCCGCCCGTGCCGATTCCACCATCCGCGAGCATCTCCTACTCAATCCCCTGCGCCGCCCCTTCTCCCGTGGCAACCGCTGCAGCTTGTGTGTGTGCAACCGCCGGTTAGCGCAGGAACTGGCTCAGGACGTGGGGACTGCCGATCGTGGTGGTTTGACTTCGCCGAGCACAAAATGCCCGAGCCCCTCCAAGATGCTCACTTGCTCTCCTCTCGCCTCCATCGCCTCTCTCGAATCCGGCGACCGGACCAGCCGCCGCCACCTTTCAGACCTCATAACCTTTGCCGACGTCGCCGGCACCGGACACACCCCCGTCCGCCGGAAGTGTTAGTATGCTCCACTCCTCGATATGTTCTATACGCTGCTGCTGCTGCATGTTATTTGGGTTTGATTGATCGATCTTGCAGGTGGAGGTGGTGGTTCTGGAGCGGAACATCGTAGCATCGTGGAAGAACTTGCGAGGTACACGAAGGAGTCAAGCGTGCACACCCTTCTGCTAGGATCTGTTTCCTTGAGCTGGATCGGTAGGTATTATAAATATGTGTATTCATTACGCCTCAAGTTCAGTATCTGAGTACATATATCACTGGTGTACCCGTGAGTATATGTCCTGTAGGTTGAGTCATGTCATCTATTTTGTCTGCTGCATACAAACAAGTTCTCGTCTTTTCTGTATCAGATGTGAATGATGAATTTTATGGGGCTTACTTGAAATCATTCGAATTTGTCTGTGGTGTTCTAGATAGTACGATGCATCCCTCTGAACATGAGAAATAGGTACTTTATAGGACTGAATACAGTTGGATGTGTTTGTTGCGTTTTGAAAATAGATCAACAATAGAGCTCTAATTCCATAAGTATTTATATTATTATATGCCTTCTAATCCTCCATACTGCAATCGTTTTACTAACTTTAAAAGATTGTGTATTCCAAACATAGCAAACATGTCACTATATTGTTTCCACTTGAATTTAGTTGGCCGAAATGGCTTGAATTGTGTATTCCAAACATAGCAAGCATAAGTAATGGAATACCGAATACCCGTCTACAATTCTATTGTCCTTGTGTAGATCAACAATTAGTAGTAGTCTGGTGTGTGCTTCCATTAGACTATGGGTAATTGAATATTTTCAGTCAAGCCATCTGGATATTGAATTCACCGTATGATGCCAACTTCCTTTGTCCAAAGCTGATTTTTTTTATATTATAATATTCTTGGTCCAAACAAGAAAAAAGCCAGAAGATGTAGGCAGATTTGATAAATAACCTGTGTGTTATCTGATACTAGTTGAATGCCCGTGCTTTGCCACGGCATATTAATTTTTCCCGCCGTTGCACATGTAAACATTAAGTGCACATAAATATTCATGTATATTGAAAATATAGCAATGTAGTAATTCAAATGCATATATATGTCTCAAATGTGTCGGCAAGCATTACATTTTAAAACACTAATGATCAGCGAGAAAACAACTCAAAATGTATTCCAACTACATCAATATGAAATGAGCATGGGGAATACCCCTCTTCTGGAACTCTACCACATAGACGTACCCCTTGAGAGCGCCTAGGATATGCTTCTCCGTCAGCATCTTTTTCATCGTCTCAAGTTTGGACGTGAGCACTCGGGCCACGAGATCTGGTTGGTCATGCAGGGTTTGGCCGGGAAGCAGCGCGTCTTGTATCTCGTGCCAGTTTGGGTTGCATGTCATCGTCAGGAAGATGTCAGGCTTTGCCGTACTCGCCATCTACATAATAAAGGTACCAACATTAATTCTTTATATTGTGGTTCTTGAACCAGTCACCTCAAGTAAAACAAAATCATGGGTATGCTTGTGAGAATAAAGTGAAGAATCAATACTACATGTGTGATGTAATGCAGATCTCTGATTCTATCAGAGAAAACTTTGGCCCATACCAAATTGAAGAGCTCATCTCTGATTCTAGATACATACCTTTTTAGGGGCAAAAAAGGTAGGTGTTGAGCAAAAGTCAATCGTTTGGGTTTCGATCTTTTAGGACGTGGTCCTGACAAATATGATCTAATGTAAAATTCATAGTTTAATTCTGTGTGGTCAGGGGTCTAGAATAAATCATATCAGATCATGTAGACGGACATCTAAACAGAGAAGGATGTGGTTCAGTTCAACATTTAAGCAAACACATAATTTAGAAAACACAAACCATTTTACAGTTAATCAACCACATAGTTTAATTTGCCATAAGATAACAAGGATCATTAGTCTAAAACCAATATAAATATGATTAAGCATTTACGAAGATTCTGTACTGCCCTTGATATCCATGCTTAACACAAGCATCACCAAAGTGGCAATAATTGAGAACCAAAGACAGACACTGAACCACACATTCACCATGTCATAGTCGTCATGTTAAATGCAACCATGAATTTTTTTTTAAACATTTATCGTTGGATAATTAACATTCTTAAATTAAATATAGAGTGGGCTTCAATAGGGCAACCGTCCTAGTGCGCCTTAGTGTTTTGTCAAACTACTATTCCCATAGTTTTAGAACTACCATCATATTTTTTAAGCTTCATAGGCAACAACTAAAAGCATGCTCTCATATTTGTGGATAGACTGTTTAGTTGATTTGCTTCCTTTCCTGCACGTTGTTGCCTATGTAGCTTAAAAAATATGATGGTAGTTCTAAAACTATGGGAATAGTAGTTTGACAAAACACTAAGGCGCACTAGGACGGTTGCCCTATTGAAGCCCCCTCTATATTTAATTTAAGAATGTTAATTATCCAGCGATAAATGTTTAAAAAAAATTCATGGTTGCATTTAACATGACGACTATGACATGGTGAATGTGTGGTTCAGTGTCTGTCTTTGGTTCTCAATTATTGCCACTTTGGTGATGCTTGTGTTAAGCATGGATATCAAGGGCAGTACAGAATCTTCGTAAATGCTTAATCATATTTATATTGGTTTTAGACTAATGATCCTTGTTATCTTATGGCAAATTAAACTATGTGGTTGATTAACTGTAAAATGGTTTGTGTTTTCTAAATTATGTGTTTGCTTAAATGTTGAACTGAACCACATCCTTCTCTGTTTAGATGTCCGTCTACATGATCTGATATGATTTATTCTAGACCCCTGACCACACAGAATTAAACTATGAATTTTACATTAGATCATATTTGTCAGGACCACGTCCTAAAAGATCGAAACCCAAACGATTGACTTTTGCTCAACACCTACCTTTTTTGCCCCTAAAAAGGTATGTATCTAGAATCAGAGATGAGCTCTTCAATTTGGTATGGGCCAAAGTTTTCTCTGATAGAATCAGAGATCTGCATTACATCACACATGTAGTATTGATTCTTCACTTTATTCTCACAAGCATACCCATGATTTTGTTTTACTTGAGGTGACTGGTTCAAGAACCACAATATAAAGAATTAATGTTGGTACCTTTATTATGTAGATGGCGAGTACGGCAAAGCCTGACATCTTCCTGACGATGACATGCAACCCAAACTGGCACGAGATACAAGACGCACTGCTTCCCGGCCAAACCCTGCATGACCAACCAGATCTCGTGGCCCGAGTGCTCACGTCCAAACTTGAGACGATGAAAAAGATGCTGATGGAGAAGCATATCCTAGGCGCTCTCAAGGGGTACGTCTATGTGGTAGAGTTCCAGAAGAGGGGTATTCCCCATGCTCATTTCATATTGATGTAGTTGGAATACATTTTGAGTTGTTTTCTCGCTGATCATTAGTGTTTTAAAATGTAATGCTTGCCGACACATTTGAGACATATATATGCATTTGAATTACTACATTGCTATATTTTCAATATACATGAATATTTATGTGCACTTAATGTTTACATGTGCAACGGCGGGAAAAATTAATATGCCGTGGCAAAACACGGGCATTCAACTTGGCGATAAACGAGTACATTTGTAATCGTGCATCATGGTCTTGTCACTTGGCGAGAAAATCAAGCTCCGCACAACCGCTAATTCCGATGCTTCCAAGTCCTAAGTTTTTTCTAGTTTTCAACAACATTGAAAACGAGCTCCAGCTAAGTGCAAAACTCGTGTACATTGGTATGTGCCTATGTCGAGTTTGTCAATATAAACGTATATATGGATGAGCTCTACTCCTTCCTCAGCCTTGATCATATGGTTATTCTTCTGAATCATGATCATGTTTGATCAATATTTTCATGCTTAAATAGAAATGATCTTATAAAGTTGATATTTTTTATAAATATTTGATCAACCTTGGCAAAGTTTGACATTGTGTAAACCTATAACGCAAAGTAAATAAAAACGGAGGGAGTATTAATGTACAGTTGTGAGCATATCGTCCCCAGGTGTGGTAGGTTTTTTAATGCTCTGCGTGTGCATGCACTGAACTTTTCTTTTGATATATTCATATTCCGCTAATCCAGCAACCTACTCTCCTTTTTTGTGTGCAATAGTTTCAGTCGGCACGACCCAAGAGTCATCACATGTTTTCACCCATGTATGCACTATTTGTGTCGCTCTTTATTCTATGTTTGCGCTCTATTTCAGAACATAACGAGAGCATTAGCTTCGTGTGTCATAGACGGATTTTTTTCTTTTTGCGAAAGTGTCATAGATGGATTGTTTTCCTAAGTAAGCATACCTAGCAAAATAGAAATTCAAGAATCAGTAGTTTAGATGTTCTACAATTTTAACTGATATGTGTTTTTATATATATTGATAAATCTCCGCATTATTCTATCACTTTAATAATGTATTGGTGTTCGTTTGATGTATATTAATGGATCTCCATATAAGGCTCAGTTCGGCAACAGCTGGCTTTTCGTCGTCTCAAGTTGATCATCGACGATCATAGGTTCCTATTCAAGACGACCGAACACCATATTCGTCCCTTTCATGTGTACCGCTCGGTGTGCCTGTGGAGACTGTCATCCACGTGACAGACACATTTCCCATACTTCATTTTTGTTCTCTAAACTTTACAGAGATCCATATCTTCAGATAAGCCACCGGTAGCTGAGGGCTTTAGCATCTTATAACGAACCATTGTTTCATAGTTTGCGCGGGCTGGGAGCTGCGAGGTGGACAAGCTTTAACACCGAGAAGACAAGACCGAGTGATGTTAGACAAAGCTGTCCACGAGATCCGCCATGTCCCAGGGCCAGGGTCACGACACGGCAGCTTCCGATCGAGTTCCATCTCCCTTCTTCTCCAAGCTACTGCTTCTTTGTACACCAGGAGAACGAAGAAGCACCAAAAAAGTGTGTGTCTGTTTTATCTACGGCATATTGTGAAGGACAGCAGATAACAAGTGGATGTAGACGAGCTGGACAAAGCAACAAGTAGTGGATGGAGATGAGTATCTCGTGCTAGGAGCCTAGGAGCACATGCTTAAACAATGTCCAAATTGAGCTGGCGAGCTAGTCATGGCCAGGATGATTTTATTTCTAACGTGGGTGTCGAATGAAGAGTCAACAAAACACTTAGGCCTGGTTTAGCATGGGTGTATTTTCATCCCCAAAGGGATTGGGGATGAGAAAGAATTTGGTGAATTTTTTGTTTTCATCCAATCCCCACAAATACTATTCTTCCACAACTAGCATGGTGGCCCTCGCAAATGCGAGGGCATCAACTTTATTTTTCTTATAGAGTTGAGCATCGTCTTTAGTGTGTCAAAATTAACCGAAAATACATTTATATTTTTATTTATTAGCAACTATTAGGAAGCTCAAATGGGGCTCCTTGGAGCATGGGCATCAGGATGGAATACAGTACGTTTTAGGTATGTGGGCAAAAATATATACCTTAGATATGTATACCTTAGATATGTAGGAGGTACATATGACTTTGGGTATGCACATAACGGGGTATACATACCTAATATGTACACATACCCAAGTTATTTATATATATACTTGATTTGTACGTGTACTATTGGACACACATATCCGAGGTATATATACCATGTAGATACCTCAAATACGCATACCCAAGGTATATGCATCTCATATATACCCAACATGTGCATACCCGAGGTATACGTGTTGTCTACATACCCAAAACGTACAGGATGCCGGGCACCAGGGAGTATCTGTTAATTTACCCAACTATTAATGATAAGTAAATATCATTGTGTAGAAAACATATTTAATCATATTTCGTTTTTGGGAACAATTATTAGGCAATTTCCATATAAATATGTTACTAACCGAAAATACATTTATATATTTATTTATTAGCAACTATTCTCACTCACTTGTGTTTGCCATGTGAAGTATCCAGAATATGCTGGCATTGGTGGCATAGTTTTGACATCTTAATTAGCTAACCTAATTGCATGCAATGACATGCCCCCATTTTTTTTTCCTAAAAGGTTATATTCAAAACAACTTTTTATTTCCAATCAAGTGTGGTTTGTAGAAATACTTTGTGATATTTATAATCCTAAATGTAAATAATCTAGATATATGGGAAATTCCTATAAGTGAAAATTATAGATTGACTCTAAAATTCTCTATAATAAAAATGGTTGTAAATCTGTGTGGAAACTAAAGAGTAAATATCGTCGGTGAATTCTCATAGGAAAGCACATATCTAATAACTAACCACAAACCTTCTACCTTCGTGCACATCTTACGCTTCATATTTCTATTTTCCTTTGCCCTAACTATTTCAACACGATATTCATGACTGTGTCATAAAGCTCAAATCCAATTAAAAAACTCTAGTTTAGTTCACCTTCCAACTAAATTGTAAGGTTAAAGGGATATATCCATCCTCGCTAATTATACCATTTTAAGAGGTAAGTTTATGGTCCGATGCTATACATATAAAACTAATTAACTGATAAATTATTCAAACCGTACGATCGCTCGGTGATGTTTACATGTTAAATTTAATTAAACTCATGAAATCTATTGGTTCTGACGATTTAATTTTCAATAACTAATAGTTCCTGAACTTGATGCATTTTTGGTAGATCTAACTGTTGTGATATGTTAAACTGCTTGCTTGTCTTTAATCATTAAAATTATACATTCCTTCAATGACGTTTACATATTAATTTTAATTAAACTCATAAAATCTATTGGTTGTGATGACTTTAGGTTCAATTGTTAATAGTTCCTGAACATGATGTATTTTTGGTAGATCTAACTGTTATGATATGTTAATGTAGTGATCTATCGACAACGATATTCTTAAGTACTACGATAAAAAATATTGACTCTAATATGTTCAAACATAAACTATTATGATGGGCTATTTTTTGTATTGTTTATTAGTAATAGTTGGAAATATTTATTATCTGAGGTGTACTATTAAAACAGGGTATTCTAGAATGATGATCAGATGTTTTGCTTTTGTGAGAAATTTTTGGCATTTCACCATGATCTATTTTAGTTGCACTTATGAATATCTATAGGTTGGTGTGCACTTATTAAAATTGCTCGGTTAGATTGATGGTCATACGTTTTGTATTTTATTATAATTTTTAGCTCATCTCTTTTTGTATTATATTGTCCTTTTAGTTGGTATTTGATACATGCGCAAATTTATAGATTGCGGTGGAGTAACATTATCAGGGATACCTATTTTGTGTAAGCATAATCACAGTGTTGAGTATTTGACCGAATGAGACCAATGTTTGATGTAAGATAACTATAATTTTAGTATTCTGTAACCTCACTTGAGTATGTAAGCATATTCTTTTCATTATGTTAGTGTGGAAGTTTAACATGTTCTCCTTGTGAAACGAAACACAAGCATGCTAGATGAATCATACATGAAGTAGCCTAACATGTTCTTTGACTTTGGAATTTTCGTCGGCATTGAACCTCCTATATTATCTTTCCCTTTCATTGAAAAGAACCCATTTGAATCTTGATTCGGCAGCCTTCACCTTTCCCACTCTTATAAGGCTCCAAGATGTGAGGGAGGCACAAATCAATCTCCCGACTATAGTTTAGCTATGGTAGGTTAGTGTGTTATTCTTAACAATGTTTATTTAGCTGAAATGGTTCGGAATGAAGGCATATTGTCTTTGTCTAAATCTCAATGTTCTTGTATGGATCAACGCTTATCGATTCCACTAAGCGAGTGGTTTGCATGGATATACTCCTTTTTGTATCGCCAGTCGTGCCAGTCGTTTTTAGGGTCTACTTATTGAATTCAGCTTCTCGTATATATTTTTAAGAACTGTGGGGTTAATTCAACTTTTACTTGTTACATTTTTCTTTTTATCTATTTATAGTTACTCGTATAGATTCAGCTTCCCATGGATACTCCTTTTTGTATCGCCAGTCTTTGTAGTGTTTACTATTTGAATTCAGCTTCTCATATACTCCCTCCATTCGGATTTAATCTACATCCTAGCCTAATTTTTTTTCGGATTTAATCTACATCCTAGGGTGTAATTAAGATGAGAGAGGCCAACATCTACATGCATGTCATTTACTTTTGCTTTGGGTAAAGAAAAAAATTGCATGCATCCAATTATTTTGCATGCATGTCATTTACTTTGGCTTTGGATGAAGAGGAGATGCATTTTTCTATGCTACATTAAGGCTAAAGTAGTACTAATAAATGACTTGCTAATTTGTCTGAATTTTTCTAAAATGTAGATTAAATCCGAACGGAGGGAGTATGTCCATGTGTAATTGTGTATTATCTTCGTCAAAATTTCCACCCATAATGGTGTATGTATTGATCCCACAATGGATATCAGTCACGTGGTCACCCTGTATAAACTGTCAGTTAGTGGGGCTGCAAGAAGAAATTCGTAGATGTAAGCTAGCAATGTTGTAGAAGTATCGTGGAAACCTACTCAAAACACTACACGGTGAATTAAGTGACTGATTATAGTTGTTAGTGTACCATGTTGGTAGAGCATGCACCACAGAACCAGCCCACTACTCCGTGGTCACCTTTATACCTCTATAAATTGACATCCTCGTACATACTTGCAGCGTACGACTAGTTAGCTCAAACGCTAGCCTACATCCTTATGCTGACAGACAGTGTTAGGTCTTGTTAGTGAAGGAGCAAAACCATGGCGGCTTCACGTGGTTCCACTGCACTGCTTGCTCTGGCGGCAGTGGTGCTAGTTTGCTCTTCAGTTTCTCGTGTTATGGCGGGTGACCCGAGCCCTCCTTAGGACTTCTGTGTTGCTGATCTGATGAACCCTGGTATTTTGCATGCTTAATTTTGTTCATGCAACATGCATGCGTAGTTGAGTGCATGTGATCCATTGTTAATTTCATTGATCAGGAATGTTGATTGTTGTATTTACTAAGAAAAATCTAAAAAGAAAGGTTGCATCCCATTAGTACGGATAAAATTTATGTGGTTACAAAGTTTATAAATTGTATGCAATTTGGTCGATGTAGAAGCAACTACTTTTTAGATAACATAGAAATAATTTTTTAAGAAACCTTACATACTAGAAAAAGTGAACTCAACTGTTTTTTGTGATGGATAAATTGATAAAACTTTAATTTTGTGTGGGCAACTATATAGTACTCCCTCTGTCCACAAATAACTGTCTTAGATTTGTCAAAAAGTGGATGTATCTACATCCATTTTTGTGTAAATTTGAGACACTTATTTTAGGACGGAGGGAGTATAACCTATGACTTGGAAAAAACGGATGCACGAGATCTTATTATGTCTAAGTTGGTGACACTAAATGTTGATTCCTTTATCCAATTGAAGTTAAGAAACTGTATACAAGTTGGACGAATAACTATTTAGTCCAACAGTATCAGCCTGCAAGTTAAAACACTAAATGTATAAAATTTTAGTTGCGTGCTGCATGATCTTTATCTATGCATGCATGCGCTGGCGGAGCTACGTTAGGACAAACCTGGGCCACCCATGATTTTTATAGAAAAAGCATCTATGCCTATACATTTGTTGGCCCAATCCACTAGACTAGCACACAAAGGGCATCATATAATCAAACAGGCTGGCAGCCTTGCAGGCCGAGCACCCAGAGCTTCTGCGCAGTGACAAGAAAGCCTAATAAGAAAAATAGCCTAGAACAGGCTGGTTTGACGAAAATGAAGTTTACAAGGGCATAGGGCTTGTCTCAAAACAAAAAAATGCAGACTGTTTTGACCGCTTCGTTTTTCTTGACGATAGAAAAAATGTTCCATCAGTAGCTAGCTTAGCTTTGTTTGGTCAATTTATAAGATCATGTATCTTCGCTAGGCTAGCACGCATAGTTTTATATTCTTTTTCCAAACTCTTAGCTGGATATTTGATACATAGAATATTTTCATTCAATTTCTCCCTAATTTCATAGTTAGTCAATAAAAAAATGTAGTCTCTTTTAGTTGGCCCGCCCCGATATTTGTTTGAAGCTCCACCACTGCATGCATGCAGTGTTCGTGAACAGGTTCGTGTGCAAGAACCCGAAGCTGGTGATGGCGAACGACTTCTTCCGTCCCGGACTCAACATCCCGGGGAAGTTGAACGCGCAGAGCTCGGCCGTCACAACAGTTTCAGTTCTCCAGCTTCCCGGTCTCAACACCCTGGGCATCTCCCTGGCGCGTATCGACTTCAGCCCCAATGGTCAGAACCCGCCGCACACGCACCCGCGCGCCACGGAGATCCTGACAGTGATCAAGGGCCGGCTCCTTGTCGACGTCTTCACCTCCAACCAGGCCGACGGCACGAACCTGCTCTTCACCAAGCAGCTGAGGAAAGGCGACATGTTCGTCTTCCCCCAGGGGCTAGCGCTCATCCACTTCCAGCTCAACAACGGGCCCGTAGCCGCCGTGGCCATCGCCGCGCTGAGCAGCCAGAACCCCGGCGTGCGGCGTCATCACCATCGTGAACGCCGTCTTCGGCTCCACGCCGCCCATCAGTGATCTGATACTAGCCAAGGCGTTCATGACCGAGAAGGACACCGTCGACTGGATCCAGTCCCAGTTCGCACCGGCCATGAGCGGCAACAGCAGCACGGGCGGCGGCGACGACATGGGAGGCGGCGGCAACTATCCCGCTGGTGGTGGCGGTGGCTACTACGGCGGTATGCGCAAGAGGCCCTAAGCTATGCCGGCGATCCATCGAGTAGCTCTCTTGGTCGTAGTATATCATAAAACAGTGGCAAAATATTGTATCGGGGGTAGCCAAAAGATGCTGCCTCTACTCTATGTGAAATAAAATCCAAAGGGTTTGTGTGTTTGTTTCTTCTTTCAGACAGTACGATCAGCACTTGAGATCCCAATCGATTTCTCGTACTTTAGACTTGCATTAATCACTCTGATTAGATTACTATTCAGTTAGTAAGATCAAGGTTTTCAAGTCTCGGTTACCTGAGACAAAACATCCACGTAGAAGGCAAAATCCCATGCACGAGACCTCCGGTGGTCGATACGCTCGTACGTGTACCATGCTACCGCTTGCTAGCACATGCATTCATGACAAGATCTCACATAAACCCACGATGCCGGGTGCTATTAGTCGTTATTGAGGGTTCTTGCGGATCCCATTTCCAACAGATTTCGTGCGCGCGGGGCTGTGACACCCTCTCTAGCTCGCTCGCCACACTCATCTTGAAGAATACGTCATTCTCAGTATTTTCCTGGAGTGCTATCTCCCACATCCGTAAGCAGATTTCAGTATAAATAATTGTCACTTGTTGGCACAAGAGGTCGTACAACTGACCGTGTGTCCAACGTCACAGTTAGTGGAGTATATAGAAAACATATGTCACTACTATGTTAGTGGATGCATTTTTCCCTGGACCTAGCTGGATGAATGTTTTTCTAAACAAAGATTCTATTACTCTCACGGCCTTCGCATTCCACAAGATGCACACGATTTATAGGGTTCGATCATCACATGGTTTGATTTAGGTCCAGACAATGTTCACTTGAATTGGGGAAAATGATGACCACACTTTTAGTTATCTATTTCATACAGTAATTTCTAGCACAAATAAATACACAAGCATAACAAGTGTATGGGTCAAATTTTTAGGCCGCATAATTGAAACGAACACTTAAAAAAGTCTTCTGTGGCATATCCATAATATCCATTACTTTAGTATTTTCATGAAGAGTTAATTAAATGTATACTCAAGAGGAAATTATTTCACCATATTAATTTCAAGAAGAAATATGTGCTACCTTCACATCATTCCATACTAGTCAAAATATTGCATCAAATATCTGCTATATTAAATATTATACCATTTTTCAATCTAAAAATGTGAAGAAGGTGTCATTTTTTATTTGATATGCTACATCGGTATAGCTAGCTCACCAATTCGATATATTAACCGCATCGGTCCGTATTTTGAACCTTGACCTTGACTTATGAATGATCAGAAGTCCATGGCGAACGTCATCATCCAAACAGTCTTAGACAAAAATGACGATATCGATCTAAGAAGAATTAATCAGCGTCGCCCAATGATCTGCAAGTGCGCAAAAACCTAGTTAGCAAAGAATTCCATACCACGACCTCCAAAACCCTCCCACACGATCGTGATGTCCTCGAATTCACGCTTTGGCAAGTCATTGGATGTTTGCAAAAACTAAAACTCAAAAAGTGCCATTATCTTCGTCAAAATTTCCATCGATCCCACAATGGATATCAGTCCCGTGGTCACCCTGTATAAACAAATAGTTAGTGGGGCTGTAAGAAGAAATTAGCAGATCGATCCTACGTAAGCTAATTATAGCAGTTTTTACACCATGTTGCTAGAGCATGCCGCCAGCCTTCTTGCTAAATGTGCTTACCACAAATGACACCGCCACATCACGAGAATATACTCGTGCGGTGGGCGTGCCTCCATATTGGGGCACACTCCGTGGTTCACCTTTTATGCCTATATAAATAGACATCATTGTTAGGTTGATCTCCTCTCCCGTGTGACCCAACGGTCACACCGGACCCTTGACCACGCCCTGATCGGGGGCGTCCAACCGCATTAAGGTTGGTGGGCCCCTGTGACCCACGCTACATAAAGGGTGGGGGGGTCGGTAGCACTGATCACGAGGTTCCGACGCCGCTGCCTACTCTCTGTCACCACCGCTGTCCTCCACCATGGCCGGCTGCTCGAGCTCCTCGACCCATGGAGAAGGTACGGCCATCTCCCCTCTATTCCTCTCTGTCTTCACACAAACACGCCGATGCACACTTGAACTACATGATCTACGCATGTAGATGTTTCTAGGTATGCTAACAATGGTATCAGAGCATCTAATCCTAGATCCTACACGCATAGAAAGAAAAGAAAAAGCAAAAAGCAAAAGAAAATACAACCAGGTTGCCCTCGGGCTCGCCGGAAAGTTGCGCCGCCGCGAGGCCGCGCCGCTCCTCTCGATCCAGTCCGCATCGGCAAGCCGAGGGACTGGACGAAGAGCACGGGCAGTGGAGAGGGGGCTGCGCCTCCACCACTGCCGAGAGAAATCCCCAAAGAATCAAAACCCTAACCCTAATCTAAAGAAAAAAAGGAAAAAGAAACTCACCTCCTCGCGAGGCAAAGATCCACCGCGGCCAAACCGTTCGACGGCGGTGCATCCACCGAAAGGAGGAGGCGCGACCGGCGAAGGGGATGGCGACGGTGAGAGAGGGAAGAGGAACGGGAGGAGCCCGCCGTGGCTTTGTGCCGCGCGGCCGCTTCTCTCGTCGCCGAGAAAAGGGAGGAGGAGACGCGCTTGACGTGGCCGTCTTCGCCGGACGGCGCGGCCGTCTCTGGCGGCCGGAAACGCGCATGGCATCGCCGCCGTCTCCGTGCGGGAAAGGGGAAGAGAGGCGCGCGCGCGGGGGGGGGGGGGGGGGGGGGGGAGAATGAGATTAGGGTTTGACCCCGCGCGGCGCAGAGGACGTTTTTGCTCACGCGTGAGTCACGCTGGACCGTCGGATCGATCCGACGACCAAGATGCGCTGGGCGCTAACCCTAGCCGCCAGAGACGGGCCTTGAGCCAAAAAGAGGCAGGCCGTAGGCCAAACGGGCCGCGAGCTGCGTCGCCGCGCGTGGCAGCTGGCGCTGCCGCTGACGGTCCGTGGGCCGCGGTTACACGCTGTGCCGCGCGACAGATAGTAAAAGGCCGTGGGCCTCCTATTTTTCACTCAGAACAATTTTTTCATGTTTTCTGTTAATGTTTTCAGAAGCATGTTTTAGTTAATTTTTGTTTCTGTTTTCCTATTCAATTTTATCCAACGAAATTTTGTTTAGGAAACAGAAGAAAAGAAGGAAATACTTGTTAAAAGTATAAAAGTTTATGAATTTTATTCATAATTTCCGCTGCAAATAGTTAAAAGTAATTGCTAAAAGCAATAAAGTGAGAATAAAAGCGTGATAAAGTAATATTTATGATGATTATGATTCTGTTATTAATTGACCAACGTTGTTAATAGCATTATCATGATTTAAAGTGAAAATTAAAAGCTTGATTAAAGTGATATTAAAGATGATTATGATTCTGTTATTAAATGACCAACGTTGTTAATAACATGATCATGATTTGTTTATTATGTGTTAAAAGGTGCATTTATTTCTTTTATTGCCCAACGGTAATATAGTTTTAACTGCACAAACAGTGACATAAATAGTTGTGAAAAGTATAAAGTTCATGAATTTTATTCATGTTTTTCCGCTGCAAATAAAGAAAAGTGAAGGATAAAATAGAATAAAGTGAGAATTAATTTTAAAGAGAATGTTAAAGAAATTATTGAAACAATTATGATCCTGTTATTTTACGACCAACGTTGTTAATAACATAATCATGATTTGTTAATGTTGAACAGTGCAATGTTTGTGAAATACAGAAAATAGTTTCTGCTGTAAAGTAAAAGGACTCTCCTCTAATTAAATTGGAACCAACGGGAAAATTTAATTAGAGAGGAGGAAAAAGAGAAATACTTGTTTAACAGATTAATTATGGTATTGTTTTTTCTGACCAACGTTGATGATAGCAGTACTATAATTATATGAGTTCTATAGTCAAAGGGCTAGATCTCTGATAATTTTGCATGAAAGTGATCAATTTTCAGAGAAAAGATAAAAGATCAAGAAATGCTCTTGAACTATAGAAATATGTATATTTCATGTTTCCGCTGAAATAGAGTTGATGATAATGTCATTTTCCAAACAGAGTTCTTTATTGCAATAGAAATATTATCATCATATTGTTTATGAGTTTTATGCATTGATTCTATTTCTGCCCAACGGTGATGTAGAATTAGTGTAGAAAGATGATGTTTCATTCTAATTCTGCCCAACGGTGATTTAGAATATAGAAGAAAGTTTTAAAGATTTAATGTGCATATCTTTAACCAGACCAACGTAGGGTTATTTTTATGCTCATTATTGTTTATTATTATTGAATATTTTCTCAGACAAAGATTCTCATGTTTTATTCGTGAAAGCAAAAGAATGGGTACTTGTGACCCGAAAGATGACCAAGAAAGGTCATAAAGTGAGAGAGTATGTTCTCTCTAAAAATGACTGCAAAAGAAAAAGAATTCTTGGATGTTAATCCAAGAATACAAATAGATCATCGAGAGTCTTGTTTGACAAATGTCTTTCATGTACTCTCCATGCAGAAAACAAATAAATCATTCAGAGTTTTGTTTAACGAATTTCTTTCATGTACTCTATGTGAAGAAATTTTTTAAACGAGCAACATGAATGCTTAATTTGACTAACGTTGGATTAAGCATGTGTATAAAAGAGTATTCAGATTTATTTCTGAATTTGATGATTGAATATGCAGTCTAAAGAGCCAATTGTGGCATCTGTGTCTCTTAATTACCCGCATGACGGGAAAAGACGATAATAATACCCACGTGGTGGGAAAAGTCTGGGAAAATACCCGCATGGCGGGAGAAAATTTTGACAAAGGACTTATCCTGTATGACAGGAGAAGATGTGATGACTCATGTGTTTTTATATCGACCGCACACTTTATGTATCATAGTTATAAAGCACTTAATGAGTCAAAAGAGAATAAAGTTAAAAGAACCTAAAGATAAGAATGTTATGCAAGTGTGACTTGCAAAAGTACCATTGAGAAAGAACTCTTGTGAGTTTTGAAAAGGAATGAGAAAAGTACTCCCATACATTAAAAGACAACTTCATTTTGAATGAAGCAGATAAAAGATAACTTCATTTTGAATAAAGCAGATAATCAAAGTTTCGAAATTGTGGCAAAAAGGTTCTTGCCACATTTCGAGGGGGAGATAGAGAATGTTACAGAATAAACTCCCCTATACTTCAGATGATGAATTGTGATCGTGTACGACGGTCATAATAATGATACCCCTAAAGTAAAGAAATAGATGATTCTTGGATATTTTACAGCTCCGAAAGGAGACTAAGGACGGTACTCAAAGTGCCATAAAGAAGACAGATTACAGGTTAACAGAATAAACCCAAATAAAAAGGATTAAGGATACACCATTTTGGAGAAAATGGAGTAATCTGGGGGAGCATGGTATGAACATACCTAAGGCTCGAATAGATTTTATCTGGGGGAGCTTGTTGCTTTATAATAGAGATGAACAAGTAAACATGGATCTTGTGATTTAGGTCCTTGTAAGAGCTATTGCCTTTTGGTGATAGAAGACTACAGAATTAATTGCCTCTAGGCAATGACAGAGCAACAACATCCCCATATGAGAAAAACAGATGACTATAAAGTCTATATCAGAGAAATTTAAATGAAGGTTGATCCCACCTCATTTACAGAAATTATAAGCAGCGCTCTCAATCGTTTTGACAAGTGTCTACTTGTCTTAATGATTAGAGACTATGTGAATCCCGACGATGTTTGGGACTCATAAGTAATTTCCAATGGAGCCAAAACAGTAGGCTATAAAGGGTCTACAACGCCAATGTGACTCCAAAGGAAATATGTAAAAAGCGATTTTAAATCGAAAGATTTGCGCTAAGAGAATAAACAGATTATAATGAGTATAATGGCACATAATGATCTGAGTTACATCAGATGAAAGTAAAGAACACAAGGGATCTTACGGACTAGAGCAAGTCTCTAGAATCAGAAGTTATTTTGGGTTAAAGAGAATGAGAGGACAATCGTTTTCTACAAACTTATAGAATGGGAAATTCATTCCTAATCCTGTGTATGTGGATGATATCCTACTTGCTAGTGGTGATGTCAATCTACTACCGGCAGAGAAAAGAAGTTCTTGTCCTCAAAAGAGTATTCTCGGTAGAGTGTCTGTCGTTAAAAGTATCGAGATTTACTAAGAAAAGAAGAAAAGGGGTATTAGAAATATCGCATGGACATGCTGAGAAGAAGTCTCTAAAGCATGCATGTCGAGAAAACCTACGCCTGTTCTTATTGTCAAGGGTAATGGAATTGGAACTTTAGTGTTCCAAGAGATAACATAGAACGGATCAAATGGATATGGTACCATATGCTTCAGCTGTTGGAAACTCAATATTACCCTGACAATTCATGTATCCGGGTTGTTTTGGCAATGTCCAATCCAGATATAGATCACTGGAATGGAATCAAAGATATCGGCCTCATGCTAAAAGAAACAGAGTGCTCTCAAAAGGTTGTGAGTACAAAGATAGATCTATAAATGTGCTCTCAAAAGGTTGTGAGCACAAAGAAAGAATTTGTGAAATGTATAGCGAAATCCACAATTGTCGCTAAATTTCACATTTGGAGTTTTTGTGTGGAAAACTCCAGAGAATGAAAGATTGCATCAGTGTGATGTAAAGACATGTTATAGCATGATATAAGGCTGAGGGATAGGCAAAATGGTTAAGGAAACCTGTACCCGGAATTGATAATGGTTGACAACAGCAATAACCATTAAGTAATTCACTCCTAAGACAACGAGTCAAGTGTGGTGCCAAACACATTGACACAGAGTTATACGTTGTAAAGGAGAAAGTCCGGAATTATGTTGAAATGCTTGGAGCATAAGAGGAATAGATAAAAGAAACACACAAGTGTTTGCAGATCTGCTAATTAAAGGCTTACCGCCCAGTGTGTTTTGGAGAACACATAGTCGACATGGGTTTATGGTATAGTCTATATGATTTCCGGACAATAAAGAGGCCCAAAAGTAAAGGATTTGTTTCAAAACAGAGACGTATATTGTAGCTGTCTGATTCTATCGGCAATTGAGCTGTGACGATGAAACATGCTCTATGTACTGATCCGTGATGAAACGAGTAAAGTACAAAGTTTAAAGTTAAAAGTAAAAGTTGAGATCAAGGGGGAGAATGTTAGGTTGATCTCCTCCCGTGTGACCCAACGGTCACACCGGACCCTTGACCACGCCCTGATCGGGGGCGTCCAACCGCATTAAGGTTGGTGGGCCCCTGTGACCCGCACTACATAAAGGGTGGGGGGGTCGGTAGCACTGATCACGAGGTTCACCTGTGCACCACCGCCCCACCAACATCCCCTACCGATCGAGGGTCAGCGCGGTGCTCACGGGAAGCACCACCGACGCCGCTGCCTACTCTCTGTCACCACCGCCGTCCTCCACCATGGCCGGCTGCTCGAGCTCCTCGACCCATGGAGAAGGTACGGCCATCTCCCCTCTATTCCTCTCTGTCTTCACACAAACACGCCGATGCACACTTGAACTACATGATCTACGCATGTAGATGTTTCTAGGTATGCCAACAATCCTCGTACATACATGCAGCGTACAACTAGCAGCTAGCTCAAACACTAGCCTACATCCTTACACCGACAGACATTGTTAGGCCTTGTTAGTGAAGGAAAACACCATGGCGGCTTCACGTGCTTCCACTGCACTGCTTGCTCTGGCGGCAGTGGTCCTAGTTTACTCTTCAGTTCCTCGTGTTATGGCGGGTGACCCGAGCACTCTTCAGGACTTCTGTGTTGCTGATCTGATGAACCCTGGTATTTTCCATGCTTAATTTTGTTGATGCAACATGCATGCATAGTTATGCGATCCCATGGTTTGATTGATCGGAATGTTGATTGTTTTATCCACTATTAAAATATCCAAAAAGAAAGGTTGCATCGCATTAGTATCCGATAAAATTTATGTGGTTACAAAGTTTATATATTGTATGCATGCATGCAGCGTTCGTGAACGGGTTCGTGTGCAAGGACCCGACGCTGGTGATGGCGAACGACTTCCTCCGTCGTGGACTCCACTGGCGGATCCACGTTCATCCTGGGGGGTGCACAGGACACCCCCAAAATACATTTTTCTTTGTATATCTCTAGATTTCCACCATAGGTGCACCCCTGAAATTATTATTTTTGTCCATCTGTGCACCTATTTCCATAGCATGCACCCCGGCCGCCTCCGCTCTAGCTCCGTCACTGGTGGACTCAACGTCCCTGGCAAGCTCAACGCGCAGGGCTCCGCCGTGACAACAGTTTCAGTTCTCCAGCTCCCCGGTCTCAACACCCTGGGCATCTCCCTGGCGCGTATCGACTTCGGCCCCGACGGACAGAACCCGCCGCACACGCACCCACGCGCGACGGAGATCCTGACCGTGATCAAGGGCAAACTCATTGTCGGCTTCGTCACCTCCAACCAGGCCGACGGCAAGAACAAACTCTTCACCAAGCAGCTGAGGGAAGGCGACGTGTTCGTCTTCCCCCAGGGGCTCATCCACTTCCAGCTCAACAACGGGCCCGTCGCTGCCGTGGCCATCGCCGCGCTCAGCAGCGAGAACCCCGGCGTCATCACCATCGCCAACGCCGTCTTCGGGCCGCCTATTGATGATCTGATCCTGGCCAAGGCGTTCATGACCGAGAAGCACACAGTCGACTCGATCCAGTCCCAGTTCGCACAGGGCGGCGGCGGCTACTAGGGCGGCATGCATGCGCAAGAGGCCCTAAGCTCTGCCGGCCATCCATCGCCTTAATAAATTAAGATCATACATTTGCTAGTAAAACAAAACATATATAGCAAAGCCACTGTATGCTGTACGCTGAGGCCGGCGTACCAGTAGTAGTTTGTGTCGATCGAGGAGCACCTAAGTACTAGTAGCTCTCTGGGTCGTGGTATATTGAATAAGACAGTGGCAAAATATTGCATCAGTGTACTGGGTAGCCAAAAGATGCTGCCTCTACTCTATGTGGAATAGAATCCAAAGGGGGCATGCCTCCAAAGGGTTTGTGTGATTGTTTCTTCTTTCTGACAGTACGATCAGCACTTGAGATATAGATCGATTAGATTACTATTCAGTTAGTAAGATCAAGGTTTCCAAGTCTTGGTTACCTGAGACAAAACATGACCGATCTTTTTTTTTTCCGAGGGTATGCAATTGCATATCATGACCGATCTTTTGAACGAAACGACGGACAGTTTACACTGCTCTAGCCCGCATTCGTACTTCCCAGCGGCCATGTTGTAGCCTGCCGGCGCAATGACTTCTGCCCTTGCTCAGACGGCGCACTGGATCAAACAGGTACCGCGGCACACCCGTTTTGTGTCGACCAGGCACAGCATGGTCTGATGAGCACCAGTTGGTGTGCGAGAAGAGATTAGGGCATAAAGATTATTTTCCTTCGTTTTATTCTCTTGAACGGTCAAGCATTATTACAGACGAGTTCTGAATCTGAATTCTGAAACCATCCTTTCAGAATGCCAAGCCACCGCAGCTTTCATTTTCAGACATACAGTCGGCCAACAGCCAAAATTGCAAAAGCGAGCAGATACATTATGACAGTGCTAGCAAGATAAATACACCCTGAGACCAGGAGGACAAGTAATTTTTCCATGCTGTGTTGCTGGAGGTATTTGCACACTCCAAGCGCAAGCAGCAGCGGAGAAGATGTAGCAATCTGTTTCCTCTCGTCGTTTCAGGCTGCAACAGAGAATAGCATGCATCCATTTTCTGATCTTGCAACACTACGATCTTGACAGAACACCTTTTGAGCTGCAGTTGAGTCAAGCAAAGAAACAATCAGGGATGCTAATGCATGAAAAATCAGAAGGGAGACGGAGAGCAACCATATGTTTACTACCATCGTCAGGGCCGGTCCTGAGATTTTAGGGGCCCGGGGCGAAACTAAAATTTGTGGCTCCTAATTTAGACATCATCATTTTGAGATATCAATATATTAAGCTAGCCATTTTGAGATCTTACAACAGAAGCAAAATATTCTATCAACATCCTTTGAATAAACTAGCCATTTTCTATCATGTTTCTCTCCATTGTTTAATGACCTATAATAATGATCATATGAAAAATGTCTTGATTCTTCACATTCTGGATCTGGAGGGTACTCCATTTTCTCCTCTCTAATAGGTCCTTTCTCAACTAAGATGTCTCTTGCTTTATTATCAAGATTATCCCAATTTCCTGGATCATAAATATCCGAGGTATAAACTGGTTGTTCATCAAGAATAGCAAACTTTGTATGTGCATCCGATGAATTAGCTACATTTTCAGAGCCACTTACATTGCTGTCGCCGATGTTGGTGTCGATATTTTCTTCTTGCTGGTCAGATTCAGAATTCTCATTTGCTTGTTGCTCTTCTTCCACAGTAACTATAGCCAACTCATCAGATGAGTTTATCGAAACACCAGTATTACTCTTAAAAAACTTGTAAATATCCCCTTTCTATGATTTAACACGCTTTGCTCTTTTCTTTTTAGCGGCACCGGATTCATACGTTCTCGAAGACATTGCAACGCAGAATGCTGAAAAATATATATCAAATAATGAAAATGAACTATACCGGGAGAGAGTATTGTACTACTGATTTTAAAAATCAGAAATTCGGAATATACTAGTTTGGAAATAATTTATACCGGGAGAGTGTATGTACGTCCGTGTTCACGTCGTCGAGAGAGAGTCAGGCCAGGGAGAGCGCGGCTGAGTCGCTGGAGCGAACCGCGCACGGCGGCGGCGTGCCGGCCCTGGCAGCGAGGGATGAGTGCAGCCGTGCAGGGCGTCGGTGATGGGATCGGCCCTGGCAGCGAGGGAAATACAGCGATACGATCAGATACTAGATCGATCGATCGATCGGAAGAAGCAGCGAGCCAGCGATAGTACTACCATGCGACGCCCTTGCCTTCCTAGCGATGGCACCACAAGGCCCATTAGCCCAAAAACACTCATACAATTTTTTTTGCTGGACTGAGTATACGTATACATATGCATGTAGCATACCTGGGTGGGGGGCCCTGGATTTTTGGGGCCCGGGGCGGCCGCACACCCTGACCCCCCCAAGGGCCGGCCCTGACCATCGTGAAGCAGCAACAAATAAGTGTTTCTATGTTTCTTAGAGAATTGTGTGGCCGCAAATAGTTTTAGAAACATCTACGAAACAGCGACCATAGACTGAGGAATCCTGAACAACATACTCCCTCCGTTTGGTTTTATTCTACATCTTGGAAAAATTCAGACAATTTAGCAGTGCATTTATTAGTACTATTTTATCACACACATGTATGAATTAAGACTATGATTTCACGGGAAACAAAGCACCATTTGCTTTAACAAAGCTTAATTAAATGCAGCCAACTAATTTGGAGCATTGTGATTGGGTAGGATTAGTAGTATTTTACAAATGTGGGGACATGTGATTTTAATTGTTGCTTAATTACTGAGATGGCACGGATTTCTACAGTAAAATGTAGACTAAATCCGAACAAAAAATGGGTCTAAAATGTAGACTAAATCCGAACGGGGGAATATATGCAGTAAGTGAGGACAAAACTGGGGATAGTGCCACGTCGGCGTAAGTCATATTCTGTTGCTTGTCGAAGGGCCCTGGCAAATGCTTTGAAAGATGCCTCGATGATATGGTGTGAGTTGTTCCCCGCGAGCTTCAAAAGAAAAAATAGGAGTGAGTGCAGGGTTATGCCACTCACTAAATTGGGGTGAAAAACAATCATCTTTACTCAGATTTTCCCCCAAAAAAATTTATATTGACCCAAAGATTAGGAAGAAGATTTTCTTGGAAACTGAAGCAACATATACCTGACGGATGTGAAGCGTCATACCAGATGTATTCACAATGGACTGGAAAAAGTGCTCAACTAGCTGTCACAAAAAAAACTAAATTATTGTTCGCCTATGTTGATAGCAGCAATATATGGAGTAAAAGAATGTCACACCCTAACTAAACAGCGAACTAACAAGTCTAGTGAAGATTTGTCAAAAATATTCATCTGAAGAGAAGAAGAGTCGGATTTAACAAAACAGAAAGAGAGGTAAACTTGAACTGAGTATGTAAGATTTCACACGAAAATCTTTATAAAGTCTGACATAAGGAAAAAATGAAAAAAGCTTAAAACGACTGTCAAAATTTCACCAATTACCTGTGTATCATATTTGCCAACTCGTGCAGTCGGAATATTTAAGCCACAGCTCAAATGTGGTCGACCAGATAGATCCTGGATACAGGAGAAAAAAATAGTTACTGGCAAACATCTACTAAGCTCAGCAAGGTGAGGCTTAATTGTTTAGTAGATAAATTGCATATTCACCATTACAATAGTTGACAACAATGTCACAAATTTCAAACAAACATTAGGTAACTCAAAACTAAGAAATGATGGAGAAAAATAACTTCAACACTCTCGGTGTAATTCAAGTCTCTAACTTATGTGAGATAGATGAATCTGAAAAACTATAACAGAAATAAAGCAAAATGACTACCATTCCTGATACTAGTCCTCAGAAGTCAAAATCTGCGCATAGAACCAGCCTATCTTAACATTAGATGCTCACGAAAACATAAGTTGACAAAAATAATTGCATGCCTGATCATTCCCCAAGTGAACAAACAGACATTTGCAAGTTGCGATTTAGTTATGTGTCAGACTGTCAGCACAGGGTAAAAGGTGCATGAGCTCATAAATGCCAACACAAACATGCACCCTCCTGAATGGAAGTTGCAGAGAACTGTATTTCATAGTATGATGATGCAGAAGATGGTCCTGCATACCAGTATAACCTCAACTGCTGCCTCATCAAGTGGTGCGGTAAAATGCCCAAACCGGTTGATTCCTTTTCGATCTCCAAGTGCTTGAAGTAACGCCTAAAAGCAATATTAAAAAAAAGTCAGCACGGTAAGTTATTTCATCTATAAATAGATCGCAGAACACTAAATTAGGACAATTCACCATGAGGCAAAGAACAGAAATGTGGCGTGCTAATTTAGTAATGAGGTCAATAATTCATATAACTATTTCTAGCAGTACAAACGTCAAATTTAAAATTAATTATAGAAAAGCAACAATCACCGTTCCAATTGCGAAAGCAATATCTTCATTCGAGTGATGATCATCAATGTGTGTGTCACCCGTCGCATTCACATATACGTCAAAGAGTCCATGAGATGCCAGTTGCTGTAAGTCATAAACTGAAAGTTAATGCTGAACTTTGACCAGAAAGAAAGAACACTGACGCAGCAAGAGTTAGAACCTTCAACTGTCAAGCACAAGATATACATAGAACAGAATACTGGACCATTCAAATTTTCAAAGTGCAGCAACCTGTGCAAAAGAAATATTTCTCAAAATATTGGTTTCTTTTTGGTGCTTGCATTGGTTTTTTCTACTTTAGCACGTTATTATTGTTTTTATCATGTTCATTTCAGATGTAGAAGGCCTTGTCACACACAGTAGCCATTGCTGTCAGTTTGTCACTGATGTGGAATAACCAAAGCCATACATTTCACGCATACAGACATTAGTTAATAAGAGAAAGAGGAGTGACAAACTTTCCATGGATCACATCACACCAGGGAAAGAAAAACCAACTAGCATTTCCCCTCATAATTGCTCAATATCACCTGGAAGACGTGGAACTCAAAAGGAAGCAAACTTTTCTTCAGGCTTAAATGTGTATACATTTCTTTCTCCCAATAGCAACATGATTGCACTAATGGTACTCTTAAAAATCAAAAGATAGTGTGACCTACATAAAGGCTTAGCCCGTCAGAGATGCAGAACAATACAGCTGTTTTTATGTGTGTGTTTGCCGATTTCATGCGTTCGCGTTAAAGTATTCTTACGATTACGAAGCTCCAATTTACTTTCGTTTGCACGAAGAGGTTACTTTTGTTCTTCAAGTAGATACAATAGATACATTTTTTGCTTTAAACAAATACCTTGCTAATAAGAAAATAGCTACGCTACCACAAATCCAGAATCATATGCTGTCTATATCCACAACTACTGAGTACTAACACAAGGAGTAAACCATACTAACATCGAGCATGTGGTCCAAGAACGGTATCCCTGTGCTGCAGTCGGCAACACCAGTGCCATCCAAGTTAATCTTGACATGTACATTTGTCTCCTTGGTTACCCTCTTGACCTCTCCCAACCTAGAAGACACTGCAATTTTTTAACACGATAAGTTATCGCTAGTAGGGAAGCTGAACAACAAACAGTGAAACAGATGGTAATCACATCACGAAGCAGCAAAGCAAACATCGCCGAGACCAAATCAACGATGCAGAAACCACCTGTGTAGTCTTCAGACACCACTGGAGAGCCGTTCCCGCCAGCGCCGGCGGCAGCCATGATGACAGGTGACCTAAGGCGAGGCAACGATCCGTGCGGTCGAGCGGGGAAGGCCACGACAGCCCCCGACCTCACTAAGGATTTGGGGACTGTAGAGGCCCCCGAGGAGTACAGGCGGGAGAGGGAGGGGGAGAGGAACAGCGCGGTGGTCATCAGCGCGAGCTCGCGATGGGTTCGCGGGCGATGTCAAGGAATTGAAAGCGGGCGAGCGCCTAGGTTGGGGGTGTGACTGGTTAATTCGGCCAAAACTCCACTGTACTCGAGCTCAGAGAGAATAAGATCGGCAATAGCGCGGCGACGGGACGGGCTCAAGAGTTGGAGAAGAGACGAGCTGGAGCTGTGGAGAGGGTACCGCGTGGAGCAATCGGGTCGTCGGCGGCGGCGATTGGGGTCGGCGGCAGCGCAGAGTCAAGAGGCGAGGTGCGGGACGAGAGAATGCATCCCGAGACTCAAAACTGGGCCGGATAGATGGGCCGTGTTGGGTCAAGGTGTCTTGAATTTGGAAAGGACTACTAGACCTAGAGAAGTAGGCCACATTTCCCTCAAAAAAAAAAGTAGGCCACATGCTTGGAATCCGTCCGTGCCGCTCCCGTCTTCTTTATTATCTCCCGTGTTCGCAAACAATTCTGTTTTGGTCTGTTAGGCTCTCGTGGAAGTAAACAACTCCACGTTGATCAGGTTAAGGGTTTCATAGCGCCCTTTAAATATGGGAGCGAGCGATTGCCTTGATCAAATCGATCAGGTTTGGGCTCTTAAATCGAAATCGGGTTTAGGCTTACGATCGAAATTGAGCTACCAGAGACACGAGCTAGGAATTTGACGAGAGATCAAACAAGAACCATAGCGGTGACCACGGCGAATAGAAACAAAGTGGACGAGATCATGGCCGAGAAGAGCAAGACGATCATGCTGGTCAGCTCCGACAGCCACCGCTTTGAGATCACACACGAGGCGGCAATGCTTGCATCCACCACATGACCGATTATGATCAATGATGGCCGAGCAGCGAGCAATGCCTCACGTTGCATATCCGGTGTGTCAGGAGATGGATGGGATGCGCGTGTGAACTGCCGATCGACAGGGCCGTCTCCAGAAATTCGGGGCCCCTGTGCGAAATGCAAAATGGGGCCCTAAAATTTGAAAATATCACATTACATAAACCTATGAAGAGCTCTCTTTTGAGACTCAGCTGCTACTATTAGTCTTTTTTCCCCTTATCACGCGTTTAAACAAAAAAATAAGAATTCATTTTTTTTCCATACGCCTCCCCAAGGGTAGCCGGGTTCCACTATCAAGCGATAACAGAACAAGAGTTATCTCCAAAAGCATAAAAACGACGACTAAAAAAGGACCCCAAAGGGAGCAGACAGAACGCCACCACTACCAACCCTACAACGGCAGCAAAATACCCAGACTCCCTATCCGACGATTACAATAAGAATTCAAATACTACATGAACTGAATTTAGAATTGTCCAAACAAGTAAATGGAAAAATCTTGCAAACCTTGATCGACCTTATGATTTGGGGCAGCCTGAATTAATTTTGGCCGGAACCGTCAGGGATGATTGGGAAATAGTAGCCCGTAGCCTCCATGGGGCACAAAATCTGGAACGGCGCCTGGTGGTGGTGTGTAGTTCTCCGCGAATCCGCACTGACGGCAGGATCGCACGTAGATCGATCGAAAGATCGGAGCAGAGAAAACGACGGGATTTGAGTAGGATCCATCGGTCCATCGGGACTCCACAAAAGTAAAGACGTGCCTCTGGCCGTCTGGGCCCTTGGCAGATTTCCGGCCCACCAAAGAAAAGCTGACCTGACCTAGACAATTTGACTCGCTGGTTTGGCCAAAATAACAAGGCTTGTTCACTGTCCGCTGGGGAAAATGGAGGCCCCCAGATTTTGGGGGCCCAGTGCGGTCGCACAGCTCGCACTGGGCCTTCGACGGGCCTGCCGATCGATTCAATGACTTGGTCTCCTTTCAGCGTGCACGTATGGCCGCTAGCACAAGCAAGCGATGAACGCTGCTATGAAGCATGATAGATTCGCCTTGCTGAATAATGCCTATGGTTTGTTCTGATTGGTGTTCCCGTGACTTTCACCAACTTCTCTGTAATTTTTTCTCTTGCTAATTTTGTCTCTGTAGTTTCAGGATATGATAGGAAAAATTCCGTGCTAATTATGGAGCTACTGGGGATGAGTAGCTTTTGTGCCATGTGGGTGTGTAATCTCATCACAAGGACCCGGTGATTATGTTCATGTTTCACACCGATTTGATATTCTTTTATTTGATAATTTCAAGATTGGATTTGGTTCTTTTCTGTATATGGTTAATGTATTTCTTCTGTATCTGGTTGGTTCCTTCTCAAGATCTAAGGAAGGTAATTAAAATATCCAAAGCGGTTAATTCTATAAAAATGTTCTCCAGGATATCCAAGATGAGAAATGAATTTGTTTTGAAAGCGTAAGGTGCGTGCTATAATAGTTTGAATTACCTCTTGGTACGAATTAGACTTTGTTGATGGACGTTTTTTGTAAAATGTTAGCACCAGTTTTGAAGCAACCAAACATAATGAATGGTGTGCGATAAGACAGAAAGACTCAAACGAGGTTGTGGACTCACTTTTTCGATCAAATCAATCGATCCCATGCACGAGACCTCCGGTGGTCGCAAACGGAGCTTGGCTCTGATGGTTGGGTTCCCTGTGGTGGAACCAGCCCACCCAGGTTCAAGTCCTAGACTTGGCATGGGCGTTTGCATTTACCTGGATTTATTCCAGGATTATCCGGCGCTATTCTTTCAGTGGTAGGTGACGTGCCCGTCAACAGCGAGGCGCCTGTGGTGACTTCGTCAACCTCAAGATCTGCCGGCTCAGTCCTTCAGAGGTGCTCATAGGGGTAGGGTGTGCGTGCGTGCGTTCATAGGGGTGAGTGTATGTGCGTATTTGTGAGCGTCTGTGTTGTACTGTGTTCTCAAAAAAAAGAGACCTCCGGTGGTCGATACGCTCTTACGTGTACCATGCTACCGCTTGCTAGCACATGCATTCATGACAAGATCTCACATAAACCCACGATGCCGGGTGCTATTAGTCGTTATTGAGGGTTCTTGCGGATCCCATTTCCAACAGATTTCATGCGCGCGGGGCTGTGACACCCTCTCTAGCTCGCTCGCCACACTCATCTTGAAGAATACGTCATTCTCAGTATTTTCCTGGAGTGCTATCTCCCACATCCGTAAGCAGATTTCAGTATAAATAATTGTCACTTGTTGGCACAAGAGGTCGTACAACTAACCGTGTGTCCAACGTCACAGTTAGTGGAGTATATAGAAAACATATGTCACTACTATGTTAGTGGATGCATTTTTTCCTGGACCTAGCTGGATGAATGTTTTTCTAAACAAAGATTCTATTACTCTCACGGCCTTCGCATTCCACAAGATGCACACGATTTATAGGGTTCGATCATCACATGGTTTGATTTAGGTCCAGATAATGTTCACTTGAATTGGGGAAAATGATGACCACACTTTTAGTTATCTATTTCATACAGTAATTTCTAGCACAAATAAAATATAAAATAAAATACTCAAGCATAACAAGTGTATGGGTCAAATTTTTAGGCCGCATAAATGAAACGAACACTTAAAAAAGTCTTCTGTGGCATATCCATACTATCCATTACTTTAGTATTTTCATGAAGAGTTAATTAAATGTATTCTCAAGAGGAAATTATTTCACCATATTAATTTCAAGAAGAAATATGTGCTACCTTCACATCATTCCATACTAGTCAAAATATTGCATCAAATATCTGCTATATTAAATACTATACCATTTTTCAATCTAAAAATGTGAAGAAAGTGTCATTTTTTATTTGATATGCTACATCGGTATAGCTAGCTCACCAATTCGATATATTAACCGCATCGGTCTGTATTTTGAACCTTGACCTTGACTTATGAATGATCAGAAGTCCATGGCGAACGTCATCATCCAAACAGTCTTAGACAAAAATGACGATATCAATCTATGAAGAATTAATCAGCGTCGTCCAATGATCTGCAAGTGCGCAAAAACCTAGTTAGCAAAGAATTCCATACCACGACCTCCAAAACCCTCCCACACGATCGTGATGTCCTCGAATTCACGCTTCGGCAAGTCATTGGATGTTTGCAAAAACTAAAACTCAAAAAGTGCCATTATCTTCGTCAAAATTTCCATCGATCCCACAATGGATATCAGTCCCGTGGTTACCCTGTATAAACAAATAGTTAGTGGGGCTGTAAGAAGAAATTAGCAGATCGATCCTACGTAAGCTAATTATAGCAGTTTTTACACCATGTTGCTAGAGCATGCCGCCAGCCCACTACTCAGTGGTCACCTTTTGCTGATTGTTTTTCTTGCTAAATGTGCTTACCACAAATGTCACCGCCACATCACGAGAATATACTCGTGCGGTGGGCGTGCCTCCATATTGGGGCACACTCCGTGGTTCACCTTTTATGCCTATATAAATAGACATCCTCGTACATACATGCAGCGTACAACTAGCAGCTAGCTCAAACACTAGCCTACATCCTTACACCGACAGACATTGTTAGGCCTTGTTAGTGAAGGAAAACACCATGGCGGCTTCACGTGCTTCCACTGCACTGCTTGCTCTGGCGGCAGTGGTCCTAGTTTACTCTTCAGTTCCTCGTGTTATGGCGGGTGACCCGAGCACTCTTCAGGACTTCTGTGTTGCTGATCTGATGAACCCTGGTATTTTCCATGCTTAATTTTGTTGATGCAACATGCATGCATAGTTATGCGATCCCATGGTTTGATTGATCGGAATGTTGATTGTTTTATCCACTATTAAAATATCCAAAAAGAAAGGTTGCATCGCATTAGTATCCGATAAAATTTATGTGGTTACAAAGTTTATATATTGTATGCATGCATGCAGCGTTCGTGAACGGGTTCGTGTGCAAGGACCCGACGCTGGTGATGGCGAACGACTTCCTCCGTCGTGGACTCAACGTCCCTGGCAAGCTCAACGCGCAGGGCTCCGCCGTGACAACAGTTTCAGTTCTCCAGCTCCCCGGTCTCAACACCCTGGGCATCTCCCTGGCGCGTATCGACTTCGGCCCCGACGGACAGAACCCGCCGCACACGCACCCACGCGCGACGGAGATCCTGACCGTGATCAAGGGCAAACTCATTGTCGGCTTCGTCACCTCCAACCAGGCCGACGGCAAGAACAAACTCTTCACCAAGCAGCTGAGGGAAGGCGACGTGTTCGTCTTCCCCCAGGGGCTCATCCACTTCCAGCTCAACAACGGGCCCGTCGCTGCCGTGGCCATCGCCGCGCTCAGCAGCGAGAACCCCGGCGTCATCACCATCGCCAACGCCGTCTTCGGGCCGCCTATTGATGATCTGATCCTGGCCAAGGCGTTCATGACCGAGAAGCACACAGTCGACTCGATCCAGTCCCAGTTCGCACAGGGCGGCGGCGGCTACTAGGGCGGCATGCATGCGCAAGAGGCCCTAAGCTCTGCCGGCCATCCATCGCCTTAATAAATTAAGATCATACATTTGCTAGTAAAACAAAACATATATAGCAAAGCCACTGTATGCTGTACGCTGAGGCCGGCGTACCAGTAGTAGTTTGTGTCGATCGAGGAGCACCTAAGTACTAGTAGCTCTCTGGGTCGTGGTATATTGAATAAGACAGTGGCAAAATATTGCATCAGTGTACTGGGTAGCCAAAAGATGCTGCCTCTACTCTATGTGGAATAGAATCCAAAGGGGGCATGCCTCCAAAGGGTTTGTGTGATTGTTTCTTCTTTCTGACAGTACGATCAGCACTTGAGATATAGATCGATTAGATTACTATTCAGTTAGTAAGATCAAGGTTTCCAAGTCTTGGTTACCTGAGACAAAACATGACCGATCTTTTTTTTTTCCGAGGGTATGCAATTGCATATCATGACCGATCTTTTGAACGAAACGACGGACAGTTTACACTGCTCTAGCCCGCATTCGTACTTCCCAGCGGCCATGTTGTAGCCTGCCGGCGCAATGACTTCTGCCCTTGCTCAGACGGCGCACTGGATCAAACAGGTACCGCGGCACACCCGTTTTGTGTCGACCAGGCACAGCATGGTCTGATGAGCACCGGTTGGTGTGCGAGAAGAGATTAGGGCATAAAGATTATTTTCCTTCGTTTTATTCTCTTGAACGGTCAAGCATTATTACAGACGAGTTCTGAATCTGAATTCTGAAACCATCCTTTCAGAATGCCAAGCCACCGCAGCTTTCATTTTCAGACATACAGTCGGCCAACAGCCAAAATTGCAAAAGCGAGCAGATACATTATGACAGTGCTAGCAAGATAAATACACCCTGAGACCAGGAGGACAAGTAATTTTTCCATGCTGTGTTGCTGGAGGTATTTGCACACTCCAAGCGCAAGCAGCAGCGGAGAAGATGTAGCAATCTGTTTCCTCTCGTCGTTTCAGGCTGCAACAGAGAATAGCATGCATCCATTTTCTGATCTTGCAACACTACGATCTTGACAGAACACCTTTTGAGCTGCAGTTGAGTCAAGCAAAGAAACAATCAGGGATGCTAATGCATGAAAAATCAGAAGGGAGACGGAGAGCAACCATATGTTTACTACCATCGTCAGGCCGATCCTGAGATTTTAGGGGCCCGGGGCGAAACTAAAATTTGTGGCTCCTAATTTAGACATCATCATTTTGAGATATCAATATATTAAGCTAGCCATTTTGAGATCTTACAACAGAAGCAAAATATTCTATCAACATCCTTTGAATAAACTAGCCATTTTCTATCATGTTTCTCTCCATTGTTTAATGACCTATAATAATGATCATATGAAAAATGTCTTGATTCTTCACATTCTGGATCTGGAGGGTACTCCATTTTCTCCTCTCTAATAGGTCCTTTCTCAACTAAGATGTCTCTTGCTTTATTATCAAGATTATCCCAATTTCCTGGATCATAAATATCCGAGGTATAAACTGGTTGTTCATCAAGACTAGCAAACTTTGTATGTGCATCCGATGAATTAGCTACATTTTCAGAGCCACTTACATTGCTGTCGCCGATGTTGGTGTCGATATTTTCTTCTTGCTGGTCAGATTCAGAATTCTCATTTGCTTGTTGCTCTTCTTCCACAGTAACTATAGCCAACTCATCAGATGAGTTTATCGAAACACCAGTATTACTCTTAAAAAACTTGTAAATATCCCCTTTCTATGATTTTATCAGGTCGTCAACACGCTTTGCTCTTTTCCTTTTAGCGGCGCCGGATTCATACGTTCTCGAAGACATTGCAACGCAGAATGCTGAAAAATATATATCAAATAATGAAAATGAACTATACCGGGAGAGAGTATTGTACTACTGATTTTAAAAATCAGAAATTCGGAATATACTAGTTTGGAAATAATTTATACCGGGAGAGTGTATGTACGTCCGTGTTCACGTCGTCGAGAGAGAGTCAGGCCAGGGAGAGCGCGGCTGAGTCGCTGGAGCGAACCGCGCACGGCGGCGGCGTGCCGGCCCTGGCGGCGAGGGATGAGTGCAGCCGTGCAGGGCGTCGGCGATGGGATCGGCCCTGACAGCGAGGGAAATACAGCGATACGATCAGATACTAGATCGATCGATCGATCGGAAGAAGCAGCGAGCCAGCGATAGTACTACCATACGACGCCCTTGCCTTCCTAGCGATGGCACCACAAGGCCCATTAGCCCAAAAACACTCATACAATTTTTTTTGCTGGACTGAGTATACGTATACATATGCATGTAGCATACCTGGGTGGGGGCCCTGGATTTTTGGGGCCCGGGGCGGCCGCACACCCTGACCCCCCCAAGGGCCGGCCCTGACCATCGTGAAGCAGCAACAAATAAGTGTTTCTATGTTTCTTAGAGAATTGTGTGGCCGCAAATAGTTTTAGAAACATCTACGAAACAGCGACCATAGACTGAGGAATCCTGAACAACATACTCCCTCCGTTTGGTTTTATTCTACATCTTGGAAAAATTCAGACAATTTAGCAGTGCATTTATTAGTACTATTTTATCACACACATGTATGAATTAAGACTATGATTTCACGGGAAACAAAGCACCATTTGCTTTAACAAAGCTTAATTAAATGCAGCCAACTAATTTGGAGCATTGTGATTGGGTAGGATTAGTAGTATTTTACAAATGTGGGGACATGTGATTTTAATTGTTGCTTAATTACTGAGATGGCACGGATTTCTACAGTAGAATGTAGACTAAATCCGAACAAAAAATGGGTCTAAAATGTAGACTAAATCCGAACGGGGGAATATATGCAGTAAGTGAGGACAAAACTGGGGATAGTGCCACGTCGGCGTAAGTCATATTCTGTTGCTTGTCGAAGGGCCCTGGCAAATGCTTTGAAAGATGCCTCGATGATATGGTGTGAGTTGTTCCCCGCGAGCTTCAAAAGAAAAAATAGGAGTGAGTGCAGGGTTATGCCACTCACTAAATTGGGGTGAAAAACAATCATCTTTACTCAGATTTTCCCCCAAAAAATTTATATTGACCCAAAGATTAGGAAGAAGATTTTCTTGGAAACTGAAGCAACATATACCTGACGGATGTGAAGCGTCATACCAGATGTATTCACAATGGACTGGAAAAAGTGCTCAACTAGCTGTCACAAAAAAAACTAAATTATTGTTCGCCTATGTTGATAGCAGCAATATATGGAGTAAAAGAATGTCACACCCTAACTAAACAGCGAACTAACAAGTCTAGTGAAGATTTGTCAAAAATATTCATCTGAAGAGAAGAAGAGTCGGATTTAACAAAACAGAAAGAGAGGTAAACTTGAACTGAGTATGTAAGATTTCACACGAAAATCTTTATAAAGTCTGACATAAGGAAAAAATGAAAAAAGCTTAAAACGACTGTCAAAATTTCACCAATTACCTGTGTATCATATTTGCCAACTCGTGCAGTTGGAATATTTAAGCCACAGCTCAAATGTGGTCGACCAGATAGATCCTGGATACAGGAGAAAAAAATAGTTACTGGCAAACATCTACTAAGCTCAGCAAGGTGAGGCTTAATTGTTTAGTAGATAAATTGCATATTCACCATTACAATAGTTGACAACAATGTCACAAATTTCAAACAAACATTAGGTAACTCAAAACTAAGAATGATGGAGAAAAATAACTTCAACACTCTCGGTGTAATTCAAGTCTCTAACTTATGTGAGATAGATGAATCTGAAAAACTATAACAGAAATAAAGCAAAATGACTACCATTCCTGATACTAGTCCTCAGAAGTCAAAATCTGCGCATAGAACCAGCCTATCTTAACATTAGATGCTCACGAAAACATAAGTTGACAAAAATAATTGCATGCCTGATCATTCCCCAAGTGAACAAACAGACATTTGCAAGTTGCGATTTAGTTATGTGTCAGACTGTCAGCACAGGGTAAAAGGTGCATGAGCTCATAAATGCCAACACAAACATGCACCCTCCTGAATGGAAGTTGCAGAGAACTGTACTTCATAGTACGATGATGCAGAAGATGGTCCTGCATACCAGTATAACCTCAACTGCTGCCTCATCAAGTGGTGCGGTAAAATGCCCAAACCGGTTGATTCCTTTTCGATCTCCAAGTGCTTGAAGTAACGCCTAAAAGCAATATTAAAAAAAATTCAGCACGGTAAGTTATTTCATCTATAAATAGATCGCAGAACACTAAATTAGGACAATTCACCATGAGGCAAAGAACAGAAATGTGGCGTGCTAATTTAGTAATGAGGTCAATAATTCATATAACTATTTCTAGCAGTACAAACGTCAAATTTAAAATTAATTATAGAAAAGCAACAATCACCGTTCCAATTGCGAAAGCAATATCTTCATTCGAGTGATGATCATCAATGTGTGTGTCACCCGTCGCATTCACATATACGTCAAAGAGTCCATGAGATGCCAGTTGCTGTAAGTCATAAACTGAAAGTTAATGCTGAACTTTGACCAGAAAGAAAGAACATTGACGCAGCAAGAGTTAGAACCTTCAACTGTCAAGCACAAGATATACATAGAACAGAATACTGGACCATTCAAATTTTCAAAGTGCAGCAACCTGTGCAAAAGAAATATTTCTCAAAATATTGGTTTCTTTTTGGTGCTTGCATTGGTTTTTTCTACTTTAGCACGTTATTATTGTTTTTATCATGTTCATTTCAGATGTAAAAGGCCTTGTCACACACAGTAGCCATTGCTGTCAGTTTGTCACTGATGTGGAATAACCAAAGCCATACATTTCACGCATACAGACATTAGTTAATAAGAGAAAGAGGAGTGACAAACTTTCCATGGATCACATCACACCAGGGAAAGAAAAACCAACTGGCATTTCCCCTCATAATTGCTCAATATCACCTGGAAGACGTGGAACTCAAAAGGAAGCAGACTTTTCTTCAGGCTTAAATGTGTATACATTTCTTTCTCCCAATAGCAACATGATTGCACTAATGGTACTCTTAAAAATCAAAAGATAGTGTGACCTACATAAAGGCTTAGCCCGTCAGAAATGCAGAACAATACAGCTGTTTTTATGTGTGTGTTTGCCGATTTCATGGGTTCGCGTTAAGGTATTCTTACGATTACGAAGCTCCAATTTACTTTCGTTTGCACGAAGAGGTTACTTTTGTTCTTCAAGTAGATACAATAGATACATTTTTTGCTTTAAACAAATACCTTGCTAATAAGAAAATAGCTACGCTACCACAAATCCAGAATCATATGCTGTCTATATCCACAACTAATGAGTACTAACACAAGGAGTAAACCATACTAACATCGAGCATGTGGTCCAAGAACGGTATCCCTGTGCTGCAGTCGGCAACACCAGTGCCATCCAAGTTAATCTTGACATGTACATTTGTCTCCTTGGTTACCCTCTTGACCTCTCCCAACCTAGAAGACACTGCAATTTTTTAACACGATAAGTTATCGCTAGTAGGGAAGCTGAACAACAAACAGTGAAACAGATGGTAATAAAGTAGGTACAAATCACATCATGAAGCAGCAAAGCAAACATCGCCGAGACCAAATCAACGATGCAGAAACCACCTGTGTAGTCTTCAGACGCCACTGGAGAGCCGTTCCCGCCAGCGCCGGCGGCAGCCATGATGACAGGTGACCTAAGGCGAGGCAACGATTCGTGCGGTCGAGCGGGGAAGGCCACGACAGCCCCCGACCTCACTAAGGATTTGGGGACTGTAGAGGCCCCCGAGGAGTACAGGCGGGAGAGGGAGGGGGAGAGGAACGGCGCGGTGGTCATCAGCGCGAGCTCGCGATGGGTTCGCGGGCGATGTCAAGGAATTGAAAGTGGGCGAGCGCCTAGGTTGGGGGTGTGACTGGTTAATTCGGCCAAAACTCCACTGTACTCGAGCTCAGAGAGAATAAGATCGGCAATAGCGCGGCGACGGGACGGGCTCAGGAGTTGGAGAAGAGACGAGCTGGAGCTGTGGAGAGGGTACCGCGTGAATTTGGAAAGGACTACTAGACCTAGAGAAGTAGGCCACATTTCCCGCAAAAAAAAAAGTAGGCCACATGCTTGGAATCCGTCCGTGCCGCTCCCGTCTTCTTTATTATCTCCCGTATTCGCACACAATTCTGTTTTGGTCTGTTAGGCTCTCGTGGAAGTAAACAACTCCACGTCGATCAGGTTAAGGGTTTCATAGCGCCCTTTAAATATGGGAGCGAGCGATTGCCTTGATCAAATCGATCAGGTTTGGGCTCTTAAATCGAAATCGGGTTTAGGCTTAAGATCGAAATTGAGCTACCAGACACACGAGCTAGGAATTTGACGAGAGATCAAACAAGAACCATAGCGGTGACCACGGCGAATAGAAACAAAGTGGACGAGATCATGGCCGAGAAGAGCAAGACGATCATGCTGGTCAGCTCCGACAGCCACCGCTTTGAGATCACACACGAGGCGGCAACGCTTGCATCCACCACATGACCGATTACGATCAATGATGGCCGAGCAGCGAGCAATGCCTCACGTTGCATATCCGGTGTGTCAGGAGATGGATGGGATGCGCGTGTGAACTGCCGATCGATTCAATGACTTGGTCTCCTTCCAGCGTGCACGTATGGCCGCTAGCACAAGCAAGCGATGAACGCTGCTATGAAGCATGATAGATTCGCCTTGCTGAATAATGCCTATGGTTTGTTCTGATTGGTGTTCCCGTGACTTTCACCAACTTCTCTGTAATTTTTTCTCTTGCTAATTTTGTCTCTGTAGTTTCAGGATATGATAGGAAAAATTCCGTGCTAATTATGGAGCTACTGGGGATGAGTAGCTTTTGTGCCATGTGGGTGTGTAATCTCATCACAAGGACCCGGTGATTATGTTCATGTTTCACACCGATTTGATTTCCTTTTATTTGATAATTTCAAGATTGGATTTGGTTCTTTTCCGTATATGGTTAATGTATTTCTTCTGTATCCGGTTGGTTCCTTCTCAAGATCTAAGGAAGGTAATTAAAATATCCAAAGCGGTTAATTCTATAAAAATGTTCTCCAAGATGAGAAATGAATTTGTTTTGAAAGCGTAAGGTGCGTGCTATAATAGTTTGAATTACCTCTTGGTACGAATTAGACTTTGTTGATGGACGTTTTTTTTAAAATGTTAGCACCAGTTTTGAAGCAACCAAACATAATGAATGGTGTGCGATAAGACAGAAAGACTCAAACGAGGTTGTGGACTCACTTTTTCGATCAAATCAATCGATCCTTAGGATCACTCAAGGTGGATAACCGGTGAGGTTGTGGGGCTGCTCGGAGGAAGCTCACGGTGGAGGACCAGGTAGGCACGTTGTAGAGGTTTCTCCGCGGCCAGTGCACATTGTACTTGTTGCAAAAGTGTAAAAGAAGTAATACATGTGATCCTGGTATGTCGTTTCCTACTTGTAAATTATCCCTTTAATTATGAAGACGTGCGTTGCACGTACATGTCAACTAGTTACCCTAAAAAAACATAACCAGTTTTATTTCTCTCCCCTAAAAAGTTTGTTTTATTTGTCAAGTAAGAAATTATTTTATCTTACAAGAGAAACTTTCCTAGGTTATTACAAGAAAAGGTTTATTTGTGTAGATAAATTTTAATGCGGCATATAGAGAAAAATCAAGTGATGATGACTCGGGTTAAGTATGATCTAGGACGATCAGGGTGAGCTTCTGGTGGATGGTGGTAGGAATATTGTCAAGCCTTCGATCTTATTAACAGGTTGAAGCTTCAACATACATCACAACATTGAATGTGCAACACACTTACTAGCAGTTAACCGAGTTATTCTAAAGAACGGTTAGAAGAGTTGATCCTGTGATCTTGCAAAAGCAGGCGTCTTGATCAATTGCATGATCTTACGGAAGTTCACGTCTTGACCAAGGAAGCACGAAGTATGTGCCTAACATTTTTCAATGTTTTATTTTAATGTTTTTGCATCAAATTCACATGTTTTGTGGCACAATTGGGGATTGGATTGGAGGGTCCTCAGTTAGGTTTTCTTTGATTCACATTACTCTGCAAACACAAGAATAGGAAAAACCCAGAATTGCAATGTCATGCTATTTAAAATCTTACATGATTTTGGTTTGTTTGGTTGCGTCACTAAAAAATCAATGGATTCTTTTCAAGAGTTTGACTGAACACAATTTTTTTTTCTGAAATGTAGTTCAAATGAATACTTTAAAACCCTATAGGATTCAGCCATGCGAATCACATAATCAACCTACGATAATTTTCTGAGAACTCCATCATTTTTAAAAAAATGAGAATCTTTTGAATCAATTAGGCCATTAGTCTTCATAAGGAACCTCTTGGTTGGCAGATTTTACATGTTTTTGCTCGTTACTGTTAGAGCTATCTTTCTAATAGTCGGTGACAATTCATGTATCTCTACCATATACAATAATATATCATGGCGTTGGTTGTCAAAAAACGAAGTATTTTATTAGAATAAAAACTTTTTGTATTATATTGAATATGGCTTAGCGATTTTGCGTCGATAAATTTCGATGCGTAGTATAAAGTAGAATCGGGCGATGGTGACTAGGCTTTATGTGATCCTGGACGATCATTGTGAGGTTTTGGTGTCCATGGTAGGAATATTGTCAAGCCCTCAGTTTGAGTTACAGGATGAAGCTTCAGTATGCATCATAACGATGGAATGTGCAATATAGTTCCTACTTAACCCTGTTAATTACTCTAAAGTCCATTTCGTTGATGTTGGTGCACGATTCAAACGTATCTTGCAGAAGCTGGCGTCTTGATCAAGGAAGCATGTAGTATATATTTTAGAATATATTTGAGTTTACCTTTTCTCGTCAAATTCACACATTTTGCAGCACAGTTCAGTTTTGGGTTGGTGGGTCCTCACTTAGGGCCTCTTTTATTCACAGTACTCTAAAAAACATAGGAAAAGGAAAATGCGGGATTGAAATGTCATGCTATTTTGAATCCTACATAATTTTGGTGTGTTTTATTAGATTGTTCTCAAGGTATTTGAGTGAATTTGCAAAGTTTTCTATGAAATTTAGTACAAATGAATCCGTTAAAACCCAGCCATACAAATCAACATATAAAGTTTTCCTGAGAATTCCAATCCTTCAAAAAAATTATGAAAATATTTTGAATAAAATAGGCCATCAAAAGGAAGAATCAAAATGTGTATGGTTGTCCACGTGTCTTTGGGAAAATTATAGCAAACGGTTTGTTTTTTCTTGGGTGCCTCGTCGCCGGGCAGGACATATTTTTTTCGATAAGGAGAGTTTTTATTACTTAAAAAGTTTAAGCATTACAAGGGTTGTGTATGTAACAGTGAAGAGAATTCAAAGGGTTGTGTTACACTATCATCAGATAACGGAGTTATTTGCCAATCGACATCTGTAGCTGTATCGATGTTCACGGGAATCGCATTATTCAGATCGGATAATTCTCAACATCGATATTCTAGGTAAGAATTCCCTGTCATCTAAGGGCATCTCCAGCCGTCCCCCCAAGGGGCGAAATAGCGCCGTTTATTCTAGGGAAGATGGAGCTCCAGCGCGCAGATCCTCGCTGGCACGTCGGCAACCACGAGGCATGGACGCGGTACTTCAAGAAGCGCCACCAGCGGCAGCTGCTCGCGTACGACGGCCCGCCGCCGCCGCCTTCGCACAAGAACGCCGTCGGGCGGCTGCTATGGTGGAGCGCGCCGGGCGCACACTCGCCACCGTCCTCCAGTACATCGAGGGAGGGAACAACCCCCACTCCAATACTCGCCGAGCCAAACCTCCGGCGAGCCCTCTTCGTCCCGGCGAGGACGCACGGCGACGCGCAGACGCACTGCGCCGCCGCCACGCGGCCACATCCGTCCCGCGCGACGGCAGGGGCTGGATCCCGGCGCTGGCGCCATCGTCATCCACGACAGCGGCGACAGCGACGGCGGCGAGGACAGCAACGGAGGGCTGGAACCCGGCGCTGGCGCCATCGTCATCTACGACGGCGGCGACAGCGACGGCAGCGGCAGCTACGGCGACAAGGACGAGGACGCCCTGTAGACCGCCGTTTTTTTATTTTCTTACATATTGTAGCGAATTAATATGAATTTCGCCTATTAATATGAATTTCGCCTATTTATAATACAAATTTCGTGCAAATTATAAAATTAAGCCTAGCTCTTGGGGCCACGGCTAGGAAGTGGCGCCCCCCCAGGCCGAGAAATAGCGCCGGCGGCTCCCCAGGCGGCCCAATTTAGCGCCGAAAAACGGCCTGGGGGCGCGCACGGCTGGAGATGCCCTAAGAAGTAGCAAAAACCGGAATTCAATTCGAAACCACACGCGAACCAACCTGTGGTTGGATGGTTAGGAGGGTGGTTGCAACCCAGCCCACCAGAGTTCAAACCCCAGGTTTGACATCTGTGTGTCGCATTTAGGCGGAATATCCTTTCAGTGGGAGGCGACGTTACCGTCGACAACGAAGCGCCTGTGGTGACTTTGTCAATCTCAAGACCGACCCGCCGGCTCAGTTTTTCGGAGGTGTTCATAGGGTTAGGGTGTGCGTGCGTGTGTTCATAGGGGTGAGTGTACGTGCGTGTATGTGAGCGTCTGCGTTGTGTTTCCCGAAGAAGAAAAATTCAAAACCACACGATCGAAAATGATGGGATACCATGCAAAATCCAGTCTTCTTGTGAGCCGCTTTGGGGCCGGAGACCAGCCCTTCGATCTCGCACGTGCGTGCGCTTGGAGAAAAGCACACGGACACGAGCGCTACCATTCAAAAGTGGCGCGCGGTAGGATTCACTTGACCGTGCCTCGCTCTCATGGAATTACTGCCCACGGAGAATTTGCAGCGATTTTACGCGTCCTTTGACCGGCTACGTTCACATACTCTGCAAAGCTACTTCAGCCGGGTGACGTAACACGTAAGCATGCAACTGCATGGCTAGCTGTCCGAAGGGAGGAGTGAAATGTCAAAGGGAATGGAGCATGCATGGTCATGTTCATATTATACATACTAGCAAAATCCCCGTGCGTTGCAACGGGCTTAAAATACATTAAACATATTAGGTTTGAAGTAAAATCTGATTTTGTTCTACCATCGTTTTAGAATTATGTTGGATTTCTCCCAGATTTCAATTCTCTTACACGTCCCATTATATAACAATCCTCGCAAAGGTAAAACAAATATGCACAACTTACTTTCTAATCTTCTTTGAATATACATCATGGAGTATCCAAAATCAGCTTAAGATATAGTTCATGTCCTCTTCTTCTGGAAATCTACACACTTAAATTCTTGAACATGAAAATAATAAAGAAATCATGACTCATTTGCATCATCTACATACATGGTGTATCACCTAATAACATAAGAATTTACAAATATCACTTTTATGTTTATTTTATTATATCTTGTTTTGTTGACTGGGATGGGATGTGTCAAAACTGCCCCAAAATCACAGTAAAGAAACTGCTTTTAGGCAGGTGAGCTTCACAGTTTTGGCACTTGAAACCCCAACAATTGTGGTACAGTATTATTTTCTCAGAGGCTAAACTTACACATTTTCCAATAATTAAGTTTCCCAAATATGATTTTCCTGACAATTCAAAAAAAAATCATCTTTTCTTTATAGAAAATGAAATGCCACCTTGGTGGCAAACAGCAAAGCAATCTTTAACTGTATAACTATGAAAATTTGAGAATATACCAAAACTGCGAAACACGGAGCACTGAACCCACATCCAAATTCTCCAAAAATAAAAATCTCCGTACTTGCTTTCTCGCATATACTGTGGTCATTGTTGGAGTCTCATGTTGCCCTGTGATGTCAATAAAAGAAATACCAGCATGGTTTGTACCAGCTTATAGGATGGCAATGCAGGCTGGGCGAGGTGAATGGACTGTGGAACGGCACATCACCACTCCAGGCAAGAGAACGGCGACAATACCAGCACTTCTGGACGATGACGACCTACACGATCACCTGCTGCCCCACGATTAACTCCAGAATCTTGCATGCCAACATCATGCCCATGAAGGCCTTAGCGCCAATGGTAGTGCCAGCCTCACTTTCATGCTGATCTTGGCAGCACCATCGCAGATACAATGGTGTCGAAAGAGGTAATGAGGTACTTGATAATCTGCATAAGGTATGTTTACAGTATGAGACAGAGAAGGAAAATTTTCTTGTTCGAAGAAAACTGGACCTTGCACACCTAACAATTCAATGATATGCATCAAGAAGGGTCACATACAAAATCAGGAAGCAAAACTAGGCTGAATAGCAACATCTACAGAAAGGAAAGTCGTAGATCTGAAAAGTGTGGGCTTAAACATTCTCTAGACTGAAGCAGGAGTGGACTGGTGTTTGCCTCAAATTATTGGAAAATGGTCTCATGATTGGAGCTTTGATGTTTCAGTATTGTGTATCATCTTCTACCAAAAACTTGGGATCATGTGTTGTGCGTGCTTATCCAGCTAAGAAAAGGAAATAAAAAGGCCAAACCCGTAAGTGTACTGTTGATGAAGCTTCTTATGCTAACTGTTGATTCTGATTGTTGTAACAACGATACGGGAAGATCTCATCCCGTGGTAGTGTAGAGTTGTGTGTGTATGTTGGGTGTAGTTTACTAATATCAGAGGGTGTAAAATGTAAAAAGAAAAAATCATCACAGATAAGAAGAGAAGAGGAACGAACTAGGAGTGAGAGTGCTCCAGACTTTTCCAAAGCTTTCTTGTGCATTTTTAATCCAGTCTCAGATGATAGGAATTTCTTCAATCCGCTTTCCGTGATTCATCATGGTATCAGAGCACTCCGATCCGGAGTGAAATTTTGTGTGGAATCGCATCGAATCGACCCGTGCCGCGGCGGAGGTTCGTCGTCTGTGAGCTGCTCCGCCGTCGCTGTTTCGAACGGCCGCACCTTTGAGTTGCGCCGTCTTCAGCTGTTGTTTCCCCGTCAAGTTGAGGCCTACCCATCGAATCCAACCCCGCCTTCGTGCGCTGCTGGGAGGTCAGTTGTGCTAGTCTGTGAGGGCCCGTGAAGAGGAATTTCTTCGTTCCAGTTGCAGTTCATCCGGTTCTGTTTGTGTGGATCCTAGGGTATTTCTGGTGGTCTACTCATTTGTATTTTGTGCATACTGATCAAGAACCATGGGTGACAGTAGTGTTGATTCTGGGATTGAGAAACTTTGCGAGAGTATGCAGCGCATACTTTTTCAGTTAATGGAACAGGCAGTACAAACAAAGCCAAACAGATTGTTGGATACTTTGAAGATTACTCTGGAACCAAATCCAGTGAAGTTAAATGGTCCAGGTGATTACTTCAGCTGGGCCAGGAACGCCACTTTGATACTTGGAGCACATGGTCTACAGAGTTTCCTTGATACAGATGAGAAGAAATCAGGGGATGTGGCACAGGAACAGTGGGAGCAAAACCAGAAACGGGCCATCGTTTGGTTACTTAGCTCTATGGACAAGATAGTCAGAGAACAAGTAGAAAACCTCCAGTCTGCAGCTGAAGTATGGAAGGACATTGAGAAGCAATTTTCAGGGAAATCCAACAAAATGCAGGTCTCTCGAATTCTACAAGAGATGAGGCGTATTAGGCAGGGACAGATGTCGGTGACAGAGTATGCAGGTGAACTCAAAAAATTGTACAGAGACCTGGAGTTCTTCAGGCCGTTAAAGCCATTTGATCCTCGAGACTTACCTTTGCTCCGAGAATGGTTCGAACCGTTACTTGTCCAAACCTTTCTGGATGGCCTGAATTCAGAGTTTCATTTACGCTCTCAACTAATAATGGCTATGCCACAATGGCCTACCTTGGAGGAGACTGTCGCAAGTATCCTAGAGGAAGAAACACGGCTGGCCAATAATCCAACAACACAACAGGTGAATACAGAGCCGTCGGCTGCTCGGTCCTCTCAACCTAGTCCTAATAATGTTCAGAAGAATGATCATGCAAATGTCGTGAATGTTGATTACAAACGAAAGAGCATAGTGATATGTGATCACTGTAATAAGCCTGGTCATATGAAAAAAAAACTGTTTTGAACTGATCGGATTTCCTCCTGGTTGGCAGCAGAGGCAACAGAACAAGCCTTATGGTATTCATACTCGGGAGAAGAAACATGACAAAGTCCAATTCACATCAGCCAAAGGACCAATGATCAACGGACATGCATTAGAGGAATTCAAGGCGAAATTAATGGCAGCCTCTGCTGAAGGTTCAAGTAAAATATCTAACACTCAGAATGCAGAAGGTGAGAATCAAGAGAATCATCTACCCTTTTCATGGATAATTGATTCAGGGGCAACAAATCATATGACTGGTTCACCGAAAAAATTCTCATCTTATACACCACGTTCTGGGAAGGAAAAAGTTCGTATTGCTGATGGATCCTCCGCTCCTATTATGGGTAGTGGGACAATCAGATGTACACCATCTATATCATTAAGTCCTGTTTTACATGTTCCTAGTTTTCCTGTGGATTTGTTGTCAGTCAGCTCAATTACTAAGTCTCTGAACTGCGGAGCTTGGTTTGAACCAAAATGTTGTATGTTTCAGGATCTGGAGTCAGGAACAGTAATTGGTACTGGAACTGAGCGTGATGGTTTGTAATACCTTGATAATGCTTCACCTCCGCTTGCATTTAACACAAAGTACGCAACGTCTACGGATGAGTTACTTATGCTACACAATAGACTTGGACACCCCTCTTTTCAGTCCTTAAGCCGTATGTTTCCTTCTTTATTTGAGTTATGCCGCAAAGACAATCTTGTATGTGATGTGTGTGAATTAGCTAAACACACACGAACTAATTACCCTAGTAGTTGTGAGAGGAGTAAAGCCCCTTTCGAAGTTGTGCATTCAGATGTTTGGGGTCTGTCGAATGTAACCTCTCTTTTAGGAGAGTGGTGGTATGTGACTTTTATTGATGGATTTAGCAGGTGTACTTGGTTATATCTGCTCAAGCAAAAATCTGAAGTGTTGTGTGCATTTGAGAATTTTTATAATCTAGTGTGCAACCAATACAATGCTAGTGTGAAAGTACTTAGATCTGACAACGGAACTGAGTATATCAACAAGGAATTTAATAATTTTCTGTCCTCTCGTGGTATTATCCACCAGACGACATGTGTGAACACTGCTGAACAAAATGGTGTTGCAGAGAGAAAAAATAGGCACCTTTTAGAAGTTGCTCGTTCCCTCATGTTTATGATGAGTATGCCAAAGTTCCTATGGGGTGAAGCTATTAAAACAGCAGCATACTTGATAAACCGTATGCCATCTAGAGTTCTAAAGTACAAAACACCAATTGAGTGCTTGAGTTCGACTAACTCTTTTATGGTACCTCCCAAAGTTTTTGGTTGCACCTGTTTTGTCCATGATTACAGGAACTCGGTGGGGAAGCTTGATCCAAGAGCTGTTAAATGTATCTTTATGGGATATTCTCCTACTCAGAAGGGGTATCGGTGTTGGAGTCCTACTGAAAGGAAATTCTTTGTCAGTATGGATGTGACATTTCATGAGAAGGAGCCATATTATTCTCCCGACGGAAGATTTTCTATTAGCATTGGTAGCAAGGGGGAGATGCCAAGTAAAGGACCCACCGTTGAAGGCTCAGTGTTGATTCCTATGATTACTACATCACAACAGAATGATGAAACGGAGGGGGAGGAGAATATAAATATCAATGAAGATATTGGTGGCTCAAACAATCATGAGGTATGCCATACTCCACTTCAACAAGTTTCAGAACAGGGTATGTCTGATATGTCTTCATCTACACGTTCTAGTACATCACCTTGTGGGCCGGAATATGATAGTGTGCCAGAAGAAGAGGTTGCCCTATTCCGCAAGTGTCTTCTCCATCGAGGGATCCCATCGCTAGCACAAATGAGGAAGAAGGTACTGAAATCCCTCTAATAATTCATAATAATCCTGAAGTTGATCATCCAATTGCTTTACGGAAACCTGTTAGATGTACTGATGTGCCGGCACGTCTCAAGGATTGTGTGGGTTATAAACATGATATTGCTAAATTTGTGACTTATGAGAAATGTAGCCCATCATTCAAAGGATTTATGGCATCACTTGACTCCATTCCTATTCCGAATAATTGGGAGAATGCCATGAAGGATCCTAAGTGGAATACTGCTATGTTAGAAGAAATGAATGCTTTAGAAAAGAATAACACTTGGGAGTTAGTTGAGTTGCCAGCGGGTAAGAAACCAGTTGGGTGTAAGTGGGTGTATACTGTTAAGCACGATCCTGAAGGCAAAGTGGAACGGTACAAAGCCCGTTTAGTTGCGAAAGGATATACACAGACATACGGGATAGATTATGAGGAAACATTTGCTCCGGTGGCCAAGATGAACACTATACGAACTCTAATATCATGTGCTTCAAATCTCAATTGGAATTTACATCAATTAGATGTAAAAAATGCATTTCTGCATGGAGATCTCCAAGAGGAGATATATATGCATATACCACCAGGTTTTGGTACAGTTCAAACCGAGGGTAAAGTGCTAAGGTTGCATCGCTCTTTGTATGGGTTAAAACAATCTCCTCGTGCATGGTTTGGTCGTTTCCGCCAGGCTGTAACAAAAATGGATTATAAACAGAGTAATGCTGATCGTACTCTGTTCTATAAACGTAACCTCGATAAATTAACTATCTTAATTGTCTATGTTGACGATATCATTATCACAGGAGATGATGGCAAAGAAATTGAAATGTTGAAGTTGCAGTTGACACGAGAATTTGAAGTTAAAGATCTTGGACAGCTGAGATACTTCTTGGGAATTGAAGTTTCTCGGAGTTCTAGAGGTATTTACCTATCTCAGCGTAAATATGTTTTAGACTTGCTGGCAGAAACTAGAATGATTGGGTGTTGTCCAGTATCCACCCCAATTGACCCAAGCTTGCATCTTGTTAAGGATGGTGGACTTCCTATAGATAGGGAGAAATATCAAATACTTGTTGGGCGTTTGATTTATCTATCACACACTCGACCTGACATTGCCTTTGCTGTCAGTGTCGTCAGTCAGTTTATGCACAATCCTCAAAACCACTATATGGATGCCGTGATGCGAATTATTCGCTACCTTAAAGGATGTCCTGGTAGGGGGTTATTATACACATCAAATGGTAATCTGCAAGTGGAATGCTACACTGATGCTGATTGGGCTGGGTCATTAGATGATAGGAGGTCAACCTCTGGGTATTGCACCTTTGTTGGAGGAAATCTAGTTACATGGCGCAGCAAGAAACAAAGTGTGATAGCAAGGTCCACTGCTGAAGCAGAACTAAGAGCTATGGCGCATGGAGTTTGTGAAGTGTTGTGGCTGAAAATCTTGCTGTTAGAGCTGTGTTTATTTAGTTTGAAGCCTCTAATGGTATACTGTGATAATAAGGCTGCTCTTGATATTGTTCATAACCCAGTGCAACATAGTCGAACCAAGCACATAGACCGGCACTTTATCAAGGAAAAATTAGATCAGGGAATTTTGTGCATGCCGTACGTAAACTCTTCAGACCAAATAGCAGACATCCTAACTAAGGGATTATCTGAAAAAGCTTTTGATAATCTTTGCCGCAAGATGGGACTATTTGATGTTTTCGCCCCATCTTGAGGGGAGTGTAGAGTTGTGTGTGTATGTTGTGTGTAGTTTACTAATATCAGAGGGTGTAAAATGTAAAAAGAAAAAATCATCACAGATAAGAAGAGAAGAGGAACGAACTAGGAGTGAGAGTGCTCCAGACTTTTCCAAAACTTTCTTGTGCATTTTTAATCCAGTCTCAGATGATAGGAATTTCTTCAATCCGCTTTCCGTGATTCATCAGGTAGCCATTAGGATAACAGTCAAACTTGGAACCTCAAGCAATTTCAACTCACCAACAACGATTATAGTACTATCACCTCCAAAGTACCATCTCAAATCAAATCAAACAGCAGCATCCGTATCAATCTAGGAAGGACATGAAAACTGCAGGAAAATAGGGGATGGAACGTGCGGGGCTCAACTTCTGTGCTTCATGGACGGCGGCGTCGGCTGGTTGTCAGGAACGGCGGCCGACCAGATGCACGGGCGTAGACGGGGTCTAAGAAGGAGCTTGGATTGGGGATGGCAGCAGCGTGGTGGCTTCAAGCCGCTGGCTTCCCTGGAGTCTGTGAGGACCCCGGATTAGGTATCCGAGATACTCGTTATGTTTCCTGCAACAATCTCATGATCAGTCTGTTGTTGCACATAACTCGAATTGGTATCACAGAACACCCATAAATACCGAATAAATTTACTTACTTGATTGAAGCCATAACTTCATCAGGTACTCGTAGCGGAAATCACCAAATCAACGTGGAGCCCAAGTCACTTGCCAACCCTACAGGTAGCTGACTGGGAAGCGCCCTAGTTCGCATTGACGTCATTAACCACTTCTTCATCGAACTGCTCCTCTTCAGAATCTGGCTAAGACAATAGCCAGGACGAAACCAATATGAGTACATTTGAATGTACTCGCAAACTACCCCCGAAATGAGCATGCACTACTCTTTTTATTGTTTAAATAAAACTTCGTTTGCTTTGAAAACTCTATATCCTTGTTGAAAAGGGAAGGGTAGACTTTTGTTTGATAAAACTTTGTTTTGAAATCTCTATATCTTTATTGAAAAAGAAAAGAAGGCTTTTAGAACTTTTCCCATAAATCTGTCTTTGTAAGAAGTCTCTTTTATAAACATTTTGCCTGAAAACACATCTTTGTTGAAAAAGGTAAGAAGTCTCTTTTATAAACGTTTTCCCTGAAAATCACCATTCGTTTATTTTTCCAAAACTCCTCCTTTTCCGACCAAAATCATTCCTGGTCAAATCAGCTTTCCAACAACCTTCTACCAACCCCTTGGTATAGTTGCATAAAACATTTTTCCACTTTCAGGACACAAAACTTTGCACTTCTCGATCATAGCCCCTGAGGGTCCTCCTCTTTTCCAGCAACCTCATACCGACTCGTCGGTATAGTTGCACAAATACAACATCTCCATTTTCCCTTTTTAAATCTTAAACATTTCCAAAACTTGCACATGGTCAGAAGACAGCCTCCCAACTGTCCATATCCGAGGACTCGGCTATTCGAATAGTTTTACCCTCTGCAGAGGTAGCACGCTTTTATCCCACATCCATCCGGTAACTCATCGTGTCAGCCACGTCCCACCATACAAGGTGTATGCGAAGTTGAGCCACCGACCCTAGCCTCTCCTTTGCTCATGCTAGTATAGGATCCTACCCATATGATAGTTCCCACCAACACTCAGTCTGGTCCCCGTCGGCAACCCCAAGTGTGAGGACTCATATGTTTTTCCCGGCGACCACATTTATGAAGTCTTCAATCCTCCTCCTTATCTTTCCATAGAGTTGAGCGAGGACCCGGGTCAGGGGAGTTCACAAACCATCCCCTCACGCATAGCGGAGTCATCTCCGTCGATGAGGTATCCCATACTAATAAGAGCAAATTATATGACTAAGCCCCGTTCCCATATGGGGGTAAATGTGGTCGCACAGGTTATCGGCTGGTCGTCATAGTACAAAGACACAATGTGCATTTTTCATAAACATCTCCATTCTCCATTTCTCCACTTCAACACTGACATCTCGGTATTCCACAACCACACAAGTATTTCCAAAGGAGTTTTGAGTAAACAATATTTTTCCCATCCTATAGTTTGGAAAAGAAATTCCAGCTAATATCTCCATATAGGGTGTCAAAATAATATACTTGTAATTTGGAAAAAAGGGTTTTCAAAACCATAGCTTTAGTGGCAAACACCACATAAATCGCTTTTGCTCTTTATAAGTAAAACATGTGAACCAAAATAGATGTATATAAATGCAAGCTCAGAGGATAGCTTGCCTTGCTCGGCAAAGTTCTCGGGGTCTTGTGCTTGTTGATCAAAGTATTCCCCTCCTCGTAGGCTCCGGCAACGTTCTCGTCTAAAGGTCAAACAAGTCATACAAACAATCACTAAACTACTCAAGCAATCATCACGACATAACAATCATAAGCATCACAAATAGCTACTGCACACACGGAGCAACACACTGTGGTTTCCATTTAATTTAATTAACTATTATTTAGTGATGTCTTAAGTATGGCAGAAACTAGTGGTACAAGTTTAATTGCATAACTTGGGTTCTGTTGATCACAAAAATACAAACTAAAATTCTATAGAAAGCTACTGATGTGTAGAAGATAATACTGTTGGGTTTGATTCATTTGGAGTTATTAAACTTCCTACATAATTGTTTTAATTCAGAAACTTATTAATCAAGTTTTAGTTACTATTTAAGTTCTGTTGCTCCTAAAATTAATTCCTTTTAGGGGTAACTAACATTGCTTAAATGTGATCTAGCAAAATTGGCCCGAACTTATTTGGATTAACCAACCATTTTCTATAAAAAATTTAGTCCAGAGAGGCTTGGTAATGTTTAATCTAATGCCAAATAATTAATAATGCTTAATTATTTCTACCAAAATTAGGGGAGCTAGGTGATCACATTACTAAGCTCACAAAATTGGTTTGACATTATTTGGATTAATATTAATTTAGTTATGGATTTTACAAAATCATTTTATATTCTGCCATTTTACTAAAGTGCAAGGAAAAGTTATTTCCAGTGTTTAGTTCAACATGAAAATGATGTTATGAGGTGAAGTTATTTCTCCTGATTATTTTGATATATTGGTTGCTATTTTTGGATAAGTATTTAAAAAGATATTGAATTTACAAACTTAATCAAATTTCTATCGGTTTTAATATTCACAGAAAAAGGGCCTGAAACGTTTTCACCGGGCCGTGGCTAGCCACAGCCACTGACCCGTGGGGCCTTCGGCCACGCTGGCGTTGACGCGGCGCAGGCGGGCGCTGTGTCACTGACGAGCGGGCCCCGGCTGTCAGCGAGCGGAATTAAAATGAAAAAGGCAGTGCGCAGCGCGGGATCGAACTCGCGACCTGGCGCGCGTGTACGTGTGTGCTAGCCACTGGGCTGGCTCGGTGCTGGTGTTAGGATACGTGCGCTCACCCTTTTGAGGTGAGGACCGTGCACGGCGACGACGCGCGCGGCCGCGGTGACCACCGGCGGCGAGGTGCACGGATGTGACTTTCTACGGCGCGCGGGGACCTACTGACGCTCGCACTCGACACGCACGAGCACGGGGTACCTAGTGGCGGCGTTATGGACCCAAAGGTCACCAGAGACGGCGGCGCTGGAGAGCTCCGGCGGCGGCACGCTACGGTCTACCATCAACGCGACGTTCTACGGAGAGAGGGGAGGCACGGGCATGTCCAGAAGAATCACACGCTCACCCTCGACGCGTGCGTGTGCTCGGCTTGGACAGAGGAGGTCGGAGACGGCGGCAATGTCGTGGCGGAGCTTCGGCCGTGGTCGAGGAAGACGAGGACGGCCCGCTCCATTCGCAGCTTCCCGCGGCGATTCCTTGGACGGGGATGGAGAGGAAGACAAGGCGGTGAAGATGGCGGTCTTCTCTTCGCTCGGGGAGGCTCCAATCGCCGGCGATGCGCGACGGCGAGCTCGGCCACCTGTGGCTAGGGTTCGGGTCATGGAGAGGAGCAGAGAGAGAGGGAAGGAGAGCGAGTGAGTGAGGGAGGGCAGAGCATCGTGGGGGGCCTCTTATCCTCCTTGCATGGCAGCGGAGAGGAGGGGGGTCCGGGCGGGCGAGCGACGGGAGGACGACAACGGCATCGGCGCCCTGCCACGCCACTGCTGCTACAGGAAGAAGAAGAACAAATTGCAGAAAACCCCCTGGACTACTTTTTCTATTTACGATTTGGTCCTTTTCTGTTTTATTTTAAAACCAGTGAGTTTTCAGTGATTTAATTGAGGCACTTAAACATTTTCTAAAAATCTGAGAAAATTCATGTAGCCTCCCATATACATGTAGAAGCTCCACAAAAATTGGCTTTTGAAAATAAAATGGTTTAAACAGCTTTTGTTCATATGGCTTAAATATGTTGTTTTTGGTAAATAATATTTGATACTCTTTTAATATTTTCAAGCAAGTGATAAAATATTGTTTTGAACCTTTGGAACTTTCTTGACAATTATGGCAACTTCAAATACTTTATATTTCCACAGAGAAAATATTTGTTGGAAGAAAATAAAGAGTTAAGTAGGGGAAAATAATTTATTAAGATCATTTCTTTGATTCATGATCTTAATTTCCCTTTGTTGAATAATTTTGAGGAGTTTGTTTTAAATTTAAGTCACATTCCAAATTTGTGGTCAAGTTTGTTTTATCTTTGTATTAAGCACAATTGAGGAATTTATCCTCACAAGCAACAAACACAACAATATCAACATCACATCCAAGATCACACAAATCAAGCCACAAGAATTAATCATACCACCATTTACATACTTAACAATACTATCTTATAAAAATGATCACACTTAATTATGACAAGATGATGTTTAAAACTATCTCAACTCCAGCTTTGTATTTTTGAAAAGGGTTTTGAGCAAGACAAAATATGTGGGGTAATATTTTCCCACTAGTGTTGTTTCCAAATAGAGGGAAAATAAGAGTTTATAAAATGGGAGTTGCATACAAATGCAAAATATCAAGTTTAAAAGATAGATAGGAGATAGCATATAGATCTCAATCTTTTTGGGAACACATAGTTTTGGAAATACTTTTACTTTCTCAAATAATGGGTATTGATTTTGGGTTGTTGACAACCAAGTATCATTTGAAATGGAGTTGGCCAAAATAAGAATGGAAAAGATACATGGAATATTTTCTTGTCATAACTTGATCACCAAAGTTAAATTTATATTGGTTGGGTTTGATATTTACTAGTCAAATAACTTAAACAACAAGTCACACAAGTTCAAACATAGCAATGGGAAGGAAAGCACTATCATCAGTGAAACATTTCAAAAAGTTTTTGTTGGTTCTGAATTTTGGGTCTTGTGAAACTAAGTTTTTCTTAGTTCCAAAATTTGGGATGTGACAGAGTACAGAAGGCACGGCGAGAACTTCTCGGACGGTGGAGCTATCATCTCAAATCTCAGCGACCCCTTCAGCCCTAGTTCCCAAGGGCGGAAGATGCGGCAGCTCACGCGTGGTCAGAGGGGATGGAGGCCGCAAAATACGGCGGCCGGAGTCTGAGAAGACGGTGTCGATTCGCTCGGCTCAGTGCACCTCTACTCGATTCCTTCGGTGACGGCGGCCGGAGTCTGAGAAGACGGTGTCGATTCGCTCGGCTTAGTGCACCTCCACCCGATTCCTTCGGTGGGCACCATAATCATTGCGGCTTGGACGTGTTACTCTAGCGCCGGCAGCTAAGTCTACACGCGGAGCGCTCCACGGAGAGGCGGCGGCGTTGGGTGGAGAGGACAGGATTTTGAGTCGCGGCTCCATCAGTCAACAGAGGAAAGAAAGACGAAGCGGTTAAAGGCGGTAAACTGCAAATATGCCCAAAACTTAATACCGTACTGCGGGTTGATTTTCCAAGTTTGGAGGGGCTAAATGTAAAACAACCGCGACGTACGTACGGTCGCTTACCCATATTATATAGTAGAGATGCATGATGTGATTAACAAGCTGACCAGAGACATAAAAAAGAGTACCCCTCATGATGGTGATGATAGCTACGGTCAATGTTAATGGAATAATGGAGATCGAGCGTGGGTGTTCATATTTCTAAAATCGAATTCGGTTAGCCGACTAACCGGATAATAGTCCTCATGTGCGGCGGCTGTGACAAAAATAAATAAAATCTCGGTATGCATGACCGATTGATGAGATCATGTATATGTGAGATATATTTGCTAGCTAGCCCTATAGTCAATGATGAGTACGAAAAGAAAGGTTCAGTACATGCATGAGGGTTGAGTGGCATCCCCATTCCTCAACTTGCAATGTCAGCATGGAGAACGCAACAATCTGTACCTAATAATAAAGGAAGCTTGGTACGTCGGCATTTTTGCAGAAAACCTCCCGACAAACATGGAAATTAACCCGCAGTCCACATGGCAAAGGAGCCTTCGCCGTTCGTACGACAGAGGGACTTATTTGCAATTCCCGGAAACCCTAGGGACATGTTTGCAAAAACGCCTTTTCTCTGCGCCTGAGAACGTCGTCGCTACACTCCTTACCCGATGAATCGGAGAAGACCACAAGCTCCGCCGTGTTTCCCTCTACCTTCTACGCGAGTTGCGCCTGCCGGGACGTCCAAAATCGTCGCCGACGTGCGCGTCTTCCCCAGCTCCGGCCAAACGCCGCCGCGGTCGATTCCATCTCTCCCGACCTCCTCCGGCCTCCCCGACCTATCCTTCGTCTTCCTGGTGAGCCACCAGTCCCGTAGGACCATCTCCCCGTCCTCCCCGTGCTTTCTTTCCTCAGGTCGCCGTGCCCGCCGTCCGCCGCTGCGATTTGGTCACCGCCGGCAGCTCCGGGGACCATATGGTCCAAATCCGCCGCCAATCTCCTCCCCGCGACGCCCTCCAGCGGATCCGTGCGGTCCCAGGGCCGCGCGCGTGCGTCGCTGCTCGAGCGCAAGCTCGGCAGAGCGAGCGCGTCCGCCAACGCTGACGTCAGCAAGTAACGTCACAGTGGGCCCCGGCCGTCAGGATTTTATTCATTTTGATAAAATATTTTCGGTAATTACCAAAACCCTTACATGCGGGTCCTGCTGTCAGAATTTTAAACATTTCCAGACATTTCAGAAAAATGTTCAAAATTGTATAATCTATAACTTTTGATCTGTAATTCAGAAAAATGTTTTCAATATATCAAAATGTTCAGAAAAAGGTAATGTGTCTATCGGTATCAAAAATCATGCATATTTAACAACTTTTGACCACGCTTATTTAGGAGAACAAAATAACCAATTTACTCGGTGTAAAAAAATAAATTATTAAAGTGTTTCACCAGCCCGTTGCAACGCACGGGCAGGCATTTTGCTAGTGAATACATACATGCCCACATATAGATATGGTCCATTTTCTTGACATGGTTGAGGCAGCCATCAATGAACAGCACGTACACGTAGGACCTGGACTTTGTCTACTACACCCAACTTGTTCACTAATTCATGGGCCTCCAGCCTATCATAAAGATTGATCGATGTAACTCGATCGACGGCAGCACGTACTTACTCACAGACCCCATACCAAATCAAGGTATAAAAGCTACCGCAGTTGCCGAGCAGCTAGAACGACTCATGGAAATTTTGAAACTAGAAACTTTGCAGCAGTGGGTACTGTATGCACCCACTCTCATCCATTGGTCGCATTTCTGCTAGTACTCCTGACCGGCCAGCAGTAGTGTACCTGCTTCGCTGCTAACCTTCCTGCACAGTAGAGTAGTTTATCTGTCATTCTGTTGCCTGTCGGCACAAGGAAGTCTCATGAGCCGCACGGTGGTTCACCAGCAGTTGATCAACAACCATGGGGATGAAAAATTCTCTGCAAACACCACACAAGTTTCATGGAGTACTACTTGCACCACTAATAACTTGTGGGTTTTGCCAACCGCTGATTAAACCTCTAAAAGTCTCCATGCATGCACCTGTGTCCTGTGGTTTGCAACTGACAGCCTGATTTGACGAAGAGAGGAGAGAGAGGAGCAGAGCAGCAGGTAGAGGAAAGCACAAGTCTTCAATATCAAGCCCCGCGCAATAAATGGTTCCCATATTAGTATCCATCAATGCAAGGTTGTTTCCTTGTTGACATTTATGCGCGAGATGATGAGGAGATCACCGGATTCATTCAATGAGAAGACTACGAGAGGCTATTGCAGTTGGAAGATTTTCTCTTCTTTTTGAGCTGTACTCCACCTAGTTGAAAGAGTAGTTAGTGGCAAACAAAACATATGCAGCATATGCACGTTTTATCAGCTGGGTCTGACCTGATCCGTTTGTCAGTGTGCGTATGTGTCAATTTGCTGCAACTGTTCGCAATCAGTGCGCGCCTTGGATCGGTCGACCCTTGAAAAAAAATGAAAAAGGAAATGAGAAGCCTCGAGTGCTTGCTAGCTCGTTTGAGCAGTGTATTTGATAGGTGTGGCCATGAATACGGTGGATACGGCTGCACGTAGCTGTTTCCTGGGTTATCCTGCAGGTACACATTACCAACAGGCGTCTCGGTCGCATTAAATACGTATTTTCTGAACTGGCCAAATAATATTTCATTCAACATATTTTCATAATTTTTTTGAAGCATTGGAATTCTCAGGAATATTTCCTAGGTTAATTATTTGATTCGTGTGGCTGAATCCTATAGGTTGTTTTTAAAATTTCATAGGTTTGATTACTTGATTCGTATGTTTCCTTATCTGATGATGTTGTAACATGATCCTACTCTGGAAAATAATGTATTGAGAAAAATCCACTCCAGTTGATTTCTTTTCACCGTGACATACCGGGATCTGTCATGCATGGAGACAAGGCACCCAAGGGAAAACACACCATCCGAATAACTTTTCGGAAGATATTGCAAACAACCATATAATTTTTTATTCTTATTTTTTTCAACGCCGATAAACTGTCTATGCATGCATTGTGTCACAGGATACAAATACACACTTGATGCACACATCATTACAAAAAATAATAACACTCAAGCCAAAACAATGATTTGAAAATAATACGGTGAAGCTAATATTTTGTAGCGGATTTTTTTAGTGTTTTTAATCGTATTTTGCCAGATTAAGATATTGATATATCTAACAACGCACACGGACATCACATGTACACACGGGATCACCCAACACCAGCAAAAGACCGGAGTCATCGACCATCAAGATTGAGGAGTTCGTAACATGTGCCTTGTATCCAATATCAGAATTATCTGCAATACTGAGACAACAAAACATAGAAAATTGTGTTTGATCCCTTGTGGGTTGAGGTGTGGAAGTTAGCTTCTAGTGAGTCTTTGCCTTTACAATTTGCTTTTGGGCTCTACATCAAAGATACACATAACCAACACGACAAGGGAGATAAACCCATTAAGTTACATTAGTTGCTAGAGCTAAGCACGCATAATGACTTTGGAGGATTCTAATATTTATGAATTTTGCCACTTGACTTATTTGATTTGTAGGACTAAAACCATAAAAAAAATTGGAAAATTTTCCATCCACTCTGGTCTCTTGGAAAGAATGTCATGCTTTACTTTGATCGTGTCGTGTTCAAGATTGCGGATGTCAGCGAATAGGTTAATTTCCGCATCGAATCAGTTTAAAGAATCTATATCTAATTATAAGTTGGCGCTCCAGATGCGATGTAGGATATGACATGTCAAATTGCATCCGGATATGGAATGTCTGAAAATTAATTAGGATTATTTGAATGGTTTTAAAACGAACAATCTTATTTTCCTGAAATCGTAATTTAATCTAGCAAAGTTAGTCTTTAGTGAGTTGCCGAGTTCGTCCCTTAAAAACGACTTCACGTACATAGTCATTGTATAAATTATTGAGTACAACTTTGTTAGGCTAATGACATTGAAGCATGTATGGATGGTGACATGGGTATACATCTCGGGTACCCTACCATGAGGGTACCTGGTACACGTGACGACTAAGCCCCAATAGCGAAGAGCCTATTCGAAGCCCAAGACCAGAGGACCAAGAAGATGGAGTACCCTCCAAGATTAGTCATAGGCATAGTCGGTTAGGACTTTTCGTATGTGTAAACTAGGTCGGTTACGTACTCCCGAGACCCAGCCTATTTAAGGACTGGGAGGGGTGCCGATCTAAGGATAAGCCATACTCGAACCACCAAAAGCCCTAGCGAGATCGACATCTCGCTAGAGCTCCCCTTGTAATCGCATAATCTCCCACGATCAATAACAGACAAGCAGGAAGTAGGGTCTTTACCTCCACCCAAGGGGCCTGAACCTGGGTAAATCTTTGCCTCTGCTTGTCAGCCGACGAAACTAGCAGTACTACCACATTCTCTCCCCATAATCTCAACCCTAGATTCTTAACCATAGGATTTGATGAGTGTACACCTCGTCAATTGGCGTCGTATGTGGGAAAGAATAGTGCTGGACTCACGGTTCCTTCGGTTCCATCGAAAAACGAAGACTCATCGATCGGATCTACAAACTGCAACTCGCCGGCTGCATCAACAAACCAAACTCGCCTACTCGGGCAGCACACGGCAACTCGCCAAATCACTCGACAAACGGCAGCACGCCAGTTTCACCTGCAAAAAGCACATCAGATACTCTGATGGATTTCGAGCCACACTCGCCAGAATTCCAGGAGACCTTCTCCGATCTCGAGTCAGGTTTGGGTTTGACTGTTGGTTCGTTCAATTTTTTCGTAAACAAGCTTGGTGTGCAGGACTTGACATCCACGCCAACTCGCGACTTCCGCACCCGAGGCTCCATCGGTTGCGGCTCCTTCGACTGCGGATCCATCAACCTCGTCCATACCATCGTCGATCCTCCGATCTTGCTCGTCTGCAACAATTATGACGACTCGGAGATCAACGAACTCATGGAGGAACTCCAAGATGAGGAGGCCGAATCAGCATACCGCACAAACGATCCCGAGCTCGATCTCCCACTCGAGGACACTTTCGACTGCGGATCTCCCTCAGCGACTTCGACGAACCTGAAACTCATATCGACAACCACGTCGACTCCGAGATCTGCACCAACAACAACCTCGACTTCGAGATCATAACAACTTCGCCAACACCGAGATGAGCATAGGCGACGAAGGCATCGATAGCGAGATCCATCCAGACGGACCACTCGATGGGCATATCGACTCGACATGAGTCTTGATGACGACGTCGAGTCCATGACGGGACTCGAAAACACATATACATACCCTCGGGTGATACCCCAGCAGGTCTACGTCGCCATCGCCGCAGAATCATCAGATGTGCGGCCAGCCGCAGGCCTACAGAATTCCCGTGCACAGTTACTATGCCGGACGGAGTCACAACTCTCACAATCACTGCTGAGATGGCAGCAAAAGCAGATAAAGTCATCAAGGAGTGCACAATGATGCCAGCAGACGCAACACAAGAGGAGATGTTGACCTTCCAGTACTTCAACTGGCAGGAATCACTTCGACTGCGGCAGGTCAGAGCAACACTCGAAGAACGCAAAAAGCAAGCTAGCTTGTCGAGTGCGCGAAGAAGACAGCTCTCCCTGAGCTCCACCGGGCGAGCAGACACAAGACCCAGATCAAGGCTGTCACACCTCTCGCCGGATGAGAGGGCGGCACTCACCCGCAACTTAGGCAACTCTTTCATGACATACGACGAGGAGGGAGTGCCAGTACCCAAAACAGCTGCGGGTGCTCTCTTTACCGCTGCAGCATACCTAGAGCAATCAAGCCCCAGCGATGACCCCAATGCAAAACTACATCGCCAACAGATCAAATCACTCGCCTTAGCTGCGAAGGCCATACGCCAAATCCCAAACACTCCAGATCGTGCCATAATTGACACGCGTCGTGAAGAGCACAATCGCAGTGGTCGTCGCCACCACTCGAAGGAAAGAAGCGGCTCGCGTAGGCGCAGGTCCAGGAGCAGATCACGCAGATCTTACAGTAGCGACTCATACTCTGATCGAGAGCCTGAGCCACACGGAGCTCTGTGCTTCACTCGACGCGTCCGCGAGACACGGATGCCCAAAGGGTTCAAACTCACATCTGAACAGCCCAAGTACACGGGTCGACAGGAACCTTCCGGGTGGCTGGAAGACTACAGGCTGGCTGTCGCGTGCCAGCGAGGCACAAACACCACAGCCATGCAATACATACGACTCATGCTCGAAGGCACAGCCCGCGACTGGCTCAAAGCTACCTCCATCAACATACGACTCGTGGGATCACTTCCGCATGACTTCATCAAAAACTTCGAGCCTCTATGTGAGCGCCCAAAAACATTCGAGGAGCTTCGAGCTTGCGTTCAACGGTCAGACGAAACGTTGAGGTCATACATCAGACGATGGACTGAGATACGCAACTCAGTCGGAGTAATTTCAGAAGATATGGCCATGGATGCTTTCATAATGGGCCTCGCCAGGCGGACTTCAAAGAAGCACTGGTCGCAAAAAGCCAACCTCTGTGGCTAACCTCTTGATGATCGCGACTGAGTGGGCAGACGGAGAAGACATGGCGCGCACCACACGCGGGTCCTCACCCCGTGACAATCATGAAAGTGGCAGTCGAAGCCGCAGAGACTCATACAGAGACGACCGAAGGCGCAAGCGTTCAAAACGTCACTACGACGACGATAGACCCGAATTCATGGCGGCTGGGTTCTCTACACCCCGCAACGACCAAGACAGAAGCGACCGGCGTCAGAAGATCGACGGGACAGTCGAGATGATCGACGGACAGTCGAGATGATCGTCGGGACAGTCGAGACCGCGGCCAACGCAGTGATAGCTACAAGGGAAAGACTGGCGCAAGTCACGATCGGCACACAATCCGAGCGATCATTCGAAGAAAAGATGGATGCTGATTGCAGATTCCACCTGTACAAGGGGGAAGACGGAAAACTGCGCTCCAATCACTCGATGAGAAACTGCAGGGAGTTCGACCAAATGGCGACTGATTACATAAATCTCAGAAAGGCAACAGCACACGCACCTGCCTGCACCTGTGCCTCAGCCAAACAACGTGCCCGTCCTGATGGCACCACCCCCCACCACAGCCTGCCAGGCGGAAATCTCGCGGGTGCCATACAGCCCGTACCTCGGGTGGACGAACCTCAGTACCCTCCGCCCCAAGGGCAGATGTACATGATACAGAAAGGTCGCCCTTCCAACAGGGAGCAAAAACTTCGCACTCGACAAGTAAACATGGCGGTCATGTCACCTCCTGCTGTAACTGAATTCTTGAAGGGTTCTGAAACCGCAATAAGCTTCAGCAGAGAGGACCACCCTCCATCGGTCGTTCGTCCAGGGCACTCTGCTCTGGTACTCGATGCACAAATTGGAGGCTACGCCATGTCCAAGGTCTTCATGGATGGTGGCAGCGGCATAAACATCATCTTCGCAGATACGCTCCGCAAAATGAACAGGTCAGTCGAAAACCTGCCAAGATCTTCAAATACCTTTCACGGTATCGTCCCAGGAAAGCAATAAGCCCAGAAGGCACCATACAACTCGACGTAACGTTCGGGGACAAGAACCACTTCAGGACAGAGTCGATTGAGTTCGAAGTTGTCGACTGGAAGTCACAATACCATGCCATACTTGGACGCCCGACGTTCGCTCGATTCATGGCGGTGCCACACTACGCATACCTCCAGCTAAAGATGCCTGGACCAAAAGGAGTAATCACAGTCAAGGGAACTTCCAAAAGTCTGACTCTTGCGACCGAGAGTTTAGCAAAATCTCTGAGATGTTCGGCATGGAAGCAACACTCGCTGATCTAGCGGTCTCCAACGATCGAACACTTATGCCGGAGCACAAAAGGTGGCAGTCGACAGAGCATTCAATGCCACCAATGACACAAGGTCGCATCAGGTGCACCCGACTGACCCGACCAAGACAGTCAATGTCTCGTCGAGTCTGCCTATCGCATAGGAAAGCGCGCTCGTCGAATTCCTCCGTGAGAACTGGGATATATTTGCGTGGTGTCCAGCCGACATGCCAGGTATTCCCAGGGAATTCGCCGAGCACTCTCTCCAATTATTTCCAGATGCTAAACCAGTCAAGCAAACAATGCGCCGCATATCCGGCCCGAAAAGAACCGCAGTCGAAGCCGAAGTCGACAGACTACTCGCAGCAGGTTTCATCAGAGAAATCAAGAAATCACAATGGGTGGCCAACCCCGTACTCGTAGAGAAAAGAACACAGATATCCTTCGGATGTGCGTAGATTTCACGCACTCAATAAGTGTTGTCCAAAGGATCACTTTCCACTACCTCGAATCGACCAGATCGTCGACTCCACCGCCGGGTGCGCTCGCTTGTCCTTCCTGGATGCTTACTCGGGTTACCACCAGATAAGGATGAAGGAAGAGGATGAAGAGAAAACGGCGTTCATAACCCCACTCGGGGTCTACTGCTACACAACAATGCCTTTGGGCTCAAGAACGCAGGCGCAACCTACCAGCGCATGATGCAAGACTGCCTCAAGAAGCAAATTGGGCGAAACGTCCAGGTCTATGTAGATGACATCGTCATCACAACAAGGAGGAAAACACACTACTCGATGACTTGCGAGAGACGTTCGCAAACCTCAAACGCTTCCACATCAAGCTCAACCCGAAGAAGTGCACGTTCGGCGTGCCAGCCGGGCAACTCCTCGGGTATCTAGTCTCGGCTCGAGGAATCGAGGCAGACCCGGAGAAAATACAGGCCATCTTGACGATGCAAAGGCCTTCAAAGCTCCATGACGTGCAAAAGTTGGCGGGTCGAGTAGCAGCACTCAGTCGATTCATCAGCAAGCTGGCGAAAAAGCACTCCCGTTCTATCGACTGATGAAGAAAACAGACAAGTTCGAGTGGACGCAAGAAGCCGAAGCAGCCTTCACGGACCTCAAGCGAGTCCTCACAAGCCCTCCAATCCTCGTCGCACCAAGGGAACGCGAGCCACTGTACCTATATGTCTCCGCAACTAACAGGGTGGTGAGCACCGTACTGGTAGTCGAACGAAGGAGGAGGGACACGCCCAAAGCATACAACGCCAGTCTATTACTTGAGTGAAGTGCTCTCCATATCAAAGCAGCGGTACCCGCACTATCAAAAGCTGGCCTACGCCGTGTTCATGTCCTCAAGGAAGCTGACGCATTACTTCTCCGAGCACCCGATCACTGTAATCAGCACCTCAGGGATCGGGGACATCCTCACAAACCCCAACGCAACTGGGCGAGTCGCAAAATGGCTCATCGAGCTAGCACCGCGAGACATCAAGTATGATTACCCGAAGGCCATCAAAGCACAAGTCTTACCTGACTTCCACACCGAGTGGATCGAAGCTCAGCTGCCAGGAGCGCCAGATGTGTCCAACTCATGGACTATGTACTTTGACGGCTCAAAGAAGAACGAAGGCGCAGGCGCAGGTGTCATCCTCATATCACCAAAAGGCGACAAGCTTCGCTATATCCTGCAAATGGGATTCGAGTTCCCATCCAATAACGAAGCAGAGTACGCGGCCCTGATCCACGACATGAGGATGGCCAAAGCCCTCGGATGCACTCGACTGATGATCTACGGTGACTCGAATCTTGTGGTGCAACAAACAATGAAGCCTGCGACGCAATCGCAGACAACATGATCGCCTACCGTGACCTGTACAACCTCATGGAGGGCAGCTTCGAAGGCTACGAGTTGCGACACATAGGGCATGAGAGCAATGAAGAAGCAGATAAGCTAGCCAACATTGGAGCGACCAAAGCACCAGTTCCACCTGGTGTCTTCTTCGAGCACATCGAGCATAGGTTCATCAAGAAAAAGCGAGCATCTCCTACATCAGCCGCACCAGCCAAGAGCAAAACACCTAGCACAGAGGACCCGCCAGTCGAGGTACTCCTCATCGAGCCAACTTGGACTCAACCTTTCCTCGCATACATACTCCGCGGCGAGGTACCCGAAGACATAACAGAGTCAAGACGCGTCACTCGACGATCTAAAGCATACACTGTCATCAACGGTGAACTGTACAAACGCAGCATATCAGGTATGTTCCAACGTTGCATAGCATTTGAAGATGGCCAAGCCATCCTTCGTGATATTCATGCAGGTACCTGCGGGCATCAATCCAGCAGTCGATCACTCGTAGCCAAAGCCTTTCGCGCAGGCTTCTACTGGCCCACTGCACTCAAAGACGCGGAGGACATAGTCAAAAATGGAATATAGTCAATGATTCATCATATTTCTCCCTGTTTACTACTCGCACAACCTTAGCCTCACCCGAGTACTCGGGGGCTGCGCTACTTCAAAACGTGAGCTCTTGCTCCTTCTTCAAACATAATACCCCAACCGCACTCGAATACTCGGGGCTGGGTCGTAAAAAATCATACATAAACAAAAAAGTTGCTCAATAACATGAGTTGAAGCTTCGATCCACTCGCAAAAATTCACAGCCTCATTCGAGCACTCGGGGGCTGTTGAATTCATGTTCTATATAAAGTGTTTTTCATAAACCCCACTCGATACACTCGGGGGCTGCATACATACAAGTGAACAAATATGTACTAAGTACAAGTGGCAAAATTTACACTCGGGGCTGTCCCCTATACAGAAAAGGCCTAATCTTCCGGTTCGTCCTTTACTGGAAGAACAGGGCCCATAAGTTGAGCATGATAGCACTCAACCAACACCCTCGCATGATCGACTGTATCGTCAAGATGCGACTGTGACAAAGACGATCCAGGCACGGGTGGACGTAGCTGCATATTTGGACGCTGACTTCGGATATATGCCATCGTTGCATTGGCTCCATCCACAAGCTTCTGGGTGATAAAGTCTCGAATGGGACCTGTACTCCGGAAAAGCCCGAGCAACGCGTGGATTCCTTGAGGTTGCGGCCTAGTCGGAAAAAGCGTCTGGTTGATTCGACTGAAGGCCGACCTGCATAACTCAAGAAGCATAGTGCTCCGCCACACTCGATCCTGCAGAGTCGTGAGTATGCGTGCTCGGTGCTTATCCAAGCGGAAGTGCTGATGGCCAGTCGTGGGTTCGTCAGTCGCATTGCTCAACTGCTCATCTACATGAGCCTGCTCCGCCTGGAAATCTGGAACAAAACCTGCAACAACACACGTTGGGTAAACAAAAAGGACAGATTGTGTACTCTCGAGATCAAGGCAGTCATGCTGACACTCGAGCTGTCTGTTCACGATCTCCATCTCGCCAAGCACATACTCCTCCCGTTGAGTGGGTAAAGCAGGCCTTGCCCTCATCCTATCTAGCTCACTGCGGGCATTTCCCAGATCTTGCTCCAGTTTTGCGACTCGAGCTTTCATATAACGTATTACTGCGGCATCGTTTGCCACCTGAGCTCGAGATCGAGTAGGGGCACGATGCCGCGACGAGCCGGATGAAGTGGCGGCTGGCCGTTTCTGTTCCAAACATCATAAAAGTTTCATGAGAAACTCATCACAAAGCTTAGGCGAGTAACAGCACACAGCCTTACATGCAGAAGCATAACGAGGAAATTAAATTCATAAGCGTATGCATACTCGAATGGTCATAAGTTTAATTATAAGGCATAAAAGGCGCGGCTGCCCTACTTCTCAGACACCGACTCCGACCTAGCCCTACTCGCACGGGTGGCGACCTCTGTTGCCCGGCGTTCCATGGTGTTCATAAAAAGGTTGGCCAGCCGGGTGGCTGGCTCGCTAACATGCTTCAAAGATATTAGCTTCCCGCCGGCCTTCCGAGGGAAGTCAGACATCGCCGCCACGAAGTTACCCTCTATCCCATGACCTAGTATCGGCTTGAGGGTGGACTCCGAGCCGCGTACCGTGAGGGTGCGAGCAAAGTTCGTCATGGTCGAAGTTCCTAGACCGAGCACATCAGCGAAACCGTCAGCAGTCGACGGCACCTCCTTCGTTGGGAGCACGTTCTTGTGCACGGCGCCGAGGGTGCTAGCAGACTTGGCAAGGGCATCCTTCGCCTGGACAAATTGAGCGCCAAGGTCACCTATGACCTGGTCGAGTGATAACTCGTCACTGACCATGTCAGTAGGTGTTGGCACACCAATCGCCTCTGCAACAAATACCGGAGAGAGCAAATATTAGTACATAATACCCAACAGGGTACACACAAAGCATGCAAAGGGAAAGTTGCTAACCTCCCACGTCCCGAGCAAGGCCAGCCAATCGTTCAGCAAACCCTCTCTCGCGCACGGCGGCTGCGTCCTTGGCGGCATCCAAAGTCTTCTTCGACTCAGCGCGCTGGGAGGCGATTGCTTCCTCCAGTTCCTTCACCCGGGATTCAGCAGATGTCTTGTCACCTGAGATAGATGGCCAGATGTCATTCACAATCGACAACGCAAAGACAGAGAAAAAGAACTTCGAATACAGAAGTCAAACACACTTACGGCTGAGTTGCTCCATGACAGCGCGCAGATTGTCTCTCTCCTATTCAACCTGGACAAAAGCTTTACCTGATTCCACCAGGTTGAGGTAGAAGGGCTGCATGCACATGGAACCAGCATAAGTTATACACAAATAGTCTCAGTATGAGGACTCGACAAATGACACTTACGTGTTCAACCCAAGGTGCATGCTTGGCAGCAGAAGTCCCAATTTCTGGAGTCGACGCACTCGCAATCTTGGCGGCCTCAATGGTAGTGGCCGTGGCTACTATTTTCACGTTCTCAGCCGCAACAGGAGAAGCTTCTGGCTGATCTGGAATCGAAGCTCTCTCGGCTGGAGGAGTCGGATGGCGCACAGTCTCGGCACTACGAGTGACATAAGACGTACAACATAAGCAAAAGTACTCAACAAGCGAAAACCTTAGTACAAAAAGCTCAGGAGCAAACCTGTGCTCTTCTTCCTCCTCACTGTCGAGGTCGTCAAAAATTGGGCCTCCAAAAAGCAGCTCCTCACCTGACTTGGGAGGAGGAGCTGAGCACAATGGGCTCACATCCAGGGGAGAAGCCTTGGCAGAATGTGAGGAGATCGAGTCTCCATCATCCCTCAAATCCTCCTCCTTCGCGGGTGAGCTCATAGAGGAAGACACAACTTGGGCCGCCCGACGGCGCTTGCGAGTAGGGACCTCGCTCACATCATCAGTCGTGGCAAGCTCCTTGTCCTGTGCTTCTTCAACCCCTTCCTCTTCAACCTCTTCTGTGGGAGATGTGGTAGCCGAAGGTAGAGGCGATTCATCTCCTCCCTTCGCTTCTACCGTCACCTCTGTTTCATGAGTTGGGCCATCTTCGGGAAGAGGAGGAAGGGTTGAGGCGGTCGAGTGGCCCTGCATACAAAATACAGCAGTCGAAAGTCACAAAGATGCACAGCAGAATAACAACAACAGGGTGCTTCTTCAACCCCTTCCTCTTCAACCTCTTCTGTGGGAGATGTGGTAGCCGAAGGTAGAGGCGATTCATCTCCTCCCTTCGCTTCTACCATCACCTCTGTTTCATGAGTTGGGCCATCTTTGGGAAGAGGAGGATGGGTTGAGGCGGTCGAGTGGCCCTGCATACAAAATACAGCAGTCGAAAGTCACAAAGATGCACAGCAGAATAACAACAGCAGGAGATCATAAACTCGATAGATTCCCTAACCTCTGGCAAAGGCTTTTCAGCCCCATAAGGAGCGACAGGGCAGTCGACGTTGCAGGCCTCGCTGGCGTTTGTGCTGGTGATGGACTGCACATGTGACACCAGCTCGCTCCTAGACAGCTCCTCCTTGTTCATTCGAGTGGAGTCGAGAGGACCTTCATACTGCCACATAGGGTGAGCTCGCGCGCGGAGCGGCCACACCCGCTGACGAGGTGTACCCTCATCAAATCCCATGGTTAAGGACCTAGGGTTGAGATTATGGGGAGAGAACGTGGTAGTACTGGTAGTTTCGTCGGCTGACAAGCAGAGGCAAAGATTTACCCAGGTTCAGACCCCTCGAGTGGAGGTAAAGACCCTACTTCCTGCTTGTCTGTTATTGATCGTGGGGGATTATGAGGTTACAAGGTGGCGCCGGCGAGATGACGATCTCGCAAGAGCTTTGGTGGTTTGAGTATGGCTTGGCCCTAGATCGGCACCCCTCCCAGCCTTTAAATAGGCTGGGTCTCGGGAGTTTGTAACCGACCTAGTTTACACGTAAGAAATGTCTAAACCGACTATGCCTATGTCTAATCTTGGTGGGTACTCCATCTTCTTGGGCCTCTTGTCTTGGGCTTCGATTAGGCTCTTCGCTATTGGGCCTTAGTCGTCACGTGCACCAGGTACCCTCATGGTAGGGTACCCGAGATGTATACCCATGTCAGTAGCCACCGAGTACTTGTCTGACTCGAAGAATCGGGCATGGACTCTTTCGTAAGTGCACGTCATATGCTTTGTACTTTATATATAATTTGGATTTCCTGTATGAATAGCACATGTTTGGCTATGCCGAATATTTCATCGACTGTGGTTTTTGCTTATGAAGATCAAGGGATAATAGCTTAGCAGGCCCAGTACACTCGACGGATCGGGACTGGTTAACTACACATTCGGGTAAAACCTTACTAGCTTTCAATCAAACTCGAGTCCCCGGACTCGAATCAGGAACAAACTGGTCAGATTCGACTAGGCCGCTAAGGTCTTACTGAGTCGATCTGCAGTATAGCTTTGAATTGTACCCAACACGTTCGTCGGGATTTTTCATCATGTATGTTGACACAGAAACTGTAAGGATTAACGTTGCTGGAACGGTCCTTAGCCCAGCTCGAAAATTCGGCGGGTCTTACCTTTGCACTATGCGTGCAGCATCCGAGGTATTTGCGATGGACGCAACTCGGGAATGTTTTGAGTATGTTTTTTGAACTTTGTTGGACGAGTCGTGTCCTTTGTCGACTGATATTTGCTGTTACGCTATCGGGTGCGCGACAGCGCTCCCGATGGGAGTAGCCCCCGAGATTGTGCTTTATTGCTTTGCAATGGAGGATAATCTCAAAAATCCCCTTACTCTACATATGCTAATCGAAGAAATTTGTGTCGTAATTCTATCGGGTGCACGACAGTGCTCCCGATGGGAGTAGCCCCCGAGATTATGCTGTATTACTTGTAAATGGAGGATAATCTCAATCATTTTCTTGAGCATCTTCAGTCGAAGAATTTTTTAATACGCTCCCGATGGGAGTAATATGACTTAGTCGAAGGAACGGTCGAGTGACCAATTTTGCTTTTAAGAAGGATTTGTCACACCGAACTAAATAAGGCAATCGATTCACCAATATTCGTTGGACAGATTCGAATGTATTTTTGAACAGATGCTTCAAATGACATCAGGGATGACGTTTATTTCGACTGTGATTCCTGACACGCGTGGCGTGCGTTATGCTGCGATGGATGGGACGTAACACATAGGTGGGCCCATTTGTGCAGAGCTGACCGAAGACGGTGCCGTTTGGACTTGATTTGACCAGACGGGCCCACTTTTTCCAGAGGCGTGATGATGGCTCCTCTTTTTGCGTGCGCAGTGGGCGGAGTGGCCGGCGACGGTTGCCCTCCGCGTTTGCCATGTGTACGGTCAGATTGCGTGCGTAACACGCGATTTAGATCTGAATGGCTGTGATTGCTTTTTGATTTATGGTAAATAGGGGAACAGCGCTGGCATTGTCTTTACCTGCCATTTGCTCTGCGCGCCGCCCCTGTTCCATCTTCTTCCTCGCACTCTTCCTCCATTGCTCCTGCACTACAACTTTGCGCGCTCCATCGCCTGCTCGTTGACAATGAAGAAAGTGGCAGGCAATAAACGTCCTGCCTCGAGTGCTGCTGCCGCACCCGATGCGGCGGCGATGAAGGGGAAGAAGACTGCGGCTGGCGCATCTGCGGCCGCCGTCGACCTCAAGAAGACCAATGGCGATTGGATGAAATCCACCATGAAGGAGGCACAGCTGGACAAGCTGCGCGAGGACGGGTTGTTGCCACCCTCAGACCAGCTCTTCGTCCGCGCACCTTCGCCCAAGGAGGTACTTCCCGAGCCTCGCGCTAACGAGCACGTCTGTTTCGCGGAGTTTTTGCCTAGGGGTTTCTCGCTCCCCCTCCATGATTTTGTGCGAGGTTTGCTTTTTGCCTACGGGGTGCAGATCCATGATCTCACCCCGAACGGTATTCTGCACATTGCGTGTTTCATCACGCTGTGCGAGTGTTTTTTGGGAGTTGCTCCGAGTTGGGCATTATGGAAGTCTATCTTCATGGTCCGGCCCAACAACCGAGGCGGCGGAACCTATCCAGTCGGAGGCCTGCAGATCCAAGTGCGCAGCGACACCCGATACTTCGCCCTGAAGCTAGTCGACTCGGTGCAGGGGTGGAGGAAAAGGTGGTTATATGTGCGAGTCGACCAGGATGGGGCCCCAGCATTTTCGACTGCTGGTATAGCAGCGAGGACGAAGGCCTGGGACCATGAGTTGTCGACTGAAGAAATGGCGGAAGCAGCGCCTTTGCTGGAGACGATTGGTGGACTGCTCAACAGCATCACGGGTGTGCACCTTATTGCCACTTTTGTGAAGATGCGGGTGTGGCCACTCCGCGCTCGTGCCCACCCAATGTGGGAGTACGAAGGTCCCCTCGACTCCACTCGGATGAGCAAGGAGGAGCTGTCTAGGAGTGAACTGGTGACACATGTGCGGTCCATCACCAGTACAAAACAAAGCGAGCCCTGCAATGTCGACTGCCCAGTCGATCCTTATGGGGCTGAAAAGCCTTTGCCAGAGGTTAGTGAATCTTTCGAGTCTATGATCTCCTGTTTTTGTTATCCTTCTGTGCATCTTTTTCACTTTTGACTGCTATATTTTGTATGCAGGGCCACTCGACTATCTCAACCCTTCCTCCTCTTCCCGAAGATGGCCCAACTTATGAAACAGAGGTGACAGTAGATGCGAAGGGAGGGGATGAATCGCCTCTACCTTCGGCTACCGCTTCACCCTCAGAAGAGGTTGAAGAGGAAGGGGTAGAGGAAGCACAGGGCAAGGAGCCTACCGCGACTGAGGATGTTAGCGAGGTTCCTGCTCACAAGCGCCGTCGGCCATCCCAAGTTATGTCTTCTTCCACGAGCTCACCCGCGAAGGAATCGGATATGAGGGATGATGGAAACTCAGGTTCATCTCCTATGACCACAGCTGCTCCCTTGGACGTGAGTCCTTTGAGCTCGGCTCCTCCTCCTCCTCAGTCGGGTGGGGAGCTACTTTTTGGAGGCCCAAACTTTGAAGAACTCGACACTGATGACGAAGAAGAGCACAGGTTTGCTCCTTTTTGTACTACAATTTTTGTGAGTTGAGTATTGTTTCTTATGTTGTATGTCGTTTGGTCACTCGCAGGGCTGAGACTGCGCGACCTCCAACCCCTCCAACCGAGAGAGCTTCGACTCCAGATCAGCCTGAAGCTTCTCCTGCTGCGGCTGAGGTTGTGCAATCAGTAGCCACGGCCACTTCCATTGAGGCCACCAAGATTGCGAGTACGTCGACTCCGCAAATTGGGACGTCTGCTGCCAAGCCTGCGCCTTGGGTGGAACACGTAAGCGTCTTTTGTTGAGTCTTCCTTCTGGGACTATTTGTGTATAGCTTATGTTGGTTTCGTGTGCGTGCAGCCCTTTTACCTCATCCTGGTGGAATCGGTAAAGCATTTGTCCAGGTTGAACAGGAGAGGAATAATCGGTGCACTGTTATGGAGCAGCTCACCCGTAAGTGTGTTGTGTTTCTGTATGTCTTTGCTTTGTCGGCTGTGAATGACATCTGGCTATCAATCTCAGGTGACAAGGCGTCTGCTGAGTCCCGGGTTAAAGAGCTAGAAGATGCACTCGCCAAGGAGCGCGCGGAGTCGAAGAAGGCCTTGGATGACGCCAAGAACTCCGCTGCGCTGTGCGAGAAAGATTTTGTTGAGCGCTTGGCTAGCCTCACCCGAGACGTGGGCGGTAAGTTGAGTTTGCCGCTTTTATCCCCTTCTTTTGGCACTTAAGGTTGTGTAAAAGTTCGTGTTCTGTCTGATTTTTGCAGGAGCTGTTGGCGCACCGCTAGGTGTAGACCTGTCGAGTGGCGATTTGTCCCTTGACCGCGCTATAGGCAATTTGGACGTCGTCTCCACCCAAGCCAAGGATGCACTCGTCAAGTCTACGAGCACCCTCGGCGCCGTGTTCAAGGACGTGTTTCCGTCTAACCAACCTCCTTCGACTATGGATGGCTTCGCCGACGTCCTGGGCCCGGGAACTTCGACTATGTCGAACTTTGCTCGCGCTTTGACGGTACGCGGCTCAGAGACCACCCTCAAACTCCTTTTAGGTGATGGGATAGAGGGTGACTGCAAAGCCGCTCTGTCTGACTTTCCTCGCAAGCCGGGCGGGAAGCTGGTGTCCCTTAAGCATGTGAACGAGCCAGCCGCAAAGTTGGCTGAAACATTTATGGCTACCATGGAACGCCGGGCAGCAGAGGTCGCCGCCCGTGCGAGTAGGGCTAGGTCGGAGTCGATGTCTGAGAAGTAGAGTAGCCGCGCCTTGTTATGCCTTGTAATTAAACTTATGATCATGCGAGTGTGCATGTGCTTTTGCTACCTTTGTATGAATATAATTTCCTCATTATGATCCTGCTTGTAAGGCTGTATGTTACTGCTCGTCTGAGATTTGTGACTAGTTTCTCATGAAACTTTTATGATGCATGGAACAGAAACGGCCAGCCGCCACTTCATCCAGTTCATCGCGGCATCGTGCCCCTACTCGATCTCGAGCTCCGGTGGCAAACGATGCCGCAGTAATACGTTATATGAAGGCTCGACTCGCAAAACAGGAGCAAGAGCTGGCGAGTGTCCGAAATGAGCTGGATAGGATGAGGACAAGGCCTGCTTTACCTACCCAACGGGAGGAGTATGTGCTTGGCGAGATGGAGATCGTGAACAGACAGCTCGAGTGTAAGCATGACTGCCTTGATCTTGTGAGTTCACAGCCTGTTCCTTTTTGTTCACCCAACTTGTGTTGTTGCAGGTTTTGTTCAAGATTTCCAGGTGGAGGAGGCTCGCGTGGATGAGCAGTTGAATAATGCGACTGACGAACCCACGACTGGCCGCCAGCACTTTCGATTGGACAAGCACCGAGCACGCATACTCGCGACTCTGCAAGATCGGGTGTGGCGGAACACTATGCTGCTTGAATTATGCAGGTCGGCCTCCAGTCAAATCAACCAGACGCTTTTCCCGACTGGGCCACAACCTCAAGGAATCCATGCTTTGCTCGGGCTTTTTCGGAGTGCAGGTCCCATTCGGGACTTTATCACCCAGAAGCTTGTGGATGGGGCCAACGCAACAATGGCGTATCTCCGAAGCCAACGTCCAAATTTGCAACTTCGTCCACCCGTGCCTGGATCGTCTTTATCCCAATCAGATTTGTACGATACAGTCGAACATGCGAGGACGTTGGTTGAGTGTTATAATGCTCAACTTATGGGCCATGTTCTCCCAGTCAAGGATGAACCAGAAGATTAGGGTATTTATGTATAGGGAACAGCCCCGAGTATAAATTTGCCACTTGCACGTAGTGCTTATTTGTTTATATGTATGTATGCAGCCCCCGAGTGTATCGAATGTGGTTTATGAGAAATTACTTAACATGGAACATGAATTACACAGCCCCCGAGTCCTCAAGTGAGGCTATGAATTTTATGAGAGTTGAAGCTCCAACTTATGCCTGAAGGCTCAGCCCCCGAGTATTCGAGTGTAGCTGGAGTATTATGTTTGAAGGAGCGAAAGCTTTATGTTATGAGATAGCTCAGCCCCCGAGCATACGGGTGAGGCTAAGTTTGTGCTGAAAAGTTATGCGAGTAATAATCAGGAAAAATATGAGGAATTTATCGACTATATTCCATTTATGAATGTTAGGCTGCAGGCCACCTCATTAAAAACTTTCCAGTCCCCTTAGGTACCCTGGTAAGGAAAAGAGCGCGTCTTAAACCTGCAGCCATCCGACATATGTGCCAATTACAATTTGCGACTGAGCAATCTAAGCATAGAAACGGCGCAGCTGCGCAACGTTCCAAGGGTTATGCGAGAGTTCTCCTGTCTTCGCGTGCTTCAGTCTGTATGCTCCACCTCCAATGACCTCGGTGATGATGAAGGGTCCTTCCCATGGAGAAGCGAGTTTGTGTACCTTCTTTTGCTTCAGTCGAAGTACCAGGTCTCCAACTTCGAAGGACCTGGTACGCAGTCGACGGCTATGGTAGTTGCGGAGGTCCTGCTGATAAACAGCTGTGCGCGCGAGCGCCGTGTTACGCGCTTCTTCTAGCAAGTCAACTGTGTCTTCGAGTGCCTCATCTGCATCTTCTTCGTTGTATGCTTTGACTCTTGGTGCATTGAATCTTACATCAGATGGCAGCATTACCTCTGCGCCGTACACCATAAAAAATGGGGTAAATTGTGTTGAAGCATTGGGAGTTGTGCGTAAGCTCCATAGCACAGACGGGAGTTCTTCGACCCAAGCACCCGCTGCTCTTTTGAGTGGGACCAGGAGGCGCTTCTTGATTCCACTTGTCACAAGCCCATTGGCCTTTTCGACTTGGCCATTTGACTGCGGGTGTGCCACAGATGCATAATTGAGCGTGATATCTTGCTCTTTGCAGAAGGATTGAATTCCTCAGCCGTGAAGTTTGTACCGTTGTCAGTGATGATGCTACTTGGCACACCAAAGCGGTATATGATGGATTTTATGAAATTGACTGCTGTAGTGGCAGTCGAACTTGTGATAGGTACTGCTTCAATCCACTTGGTGAACTTGTCGACCGCCACCAGAAGGTGAGTATGCCCTCCATGGGAGGATTTTTTGAGTGGCCCAACCATATCGAGCCCCCACTGGGCGAAGGGCCAGGCCAATGGTATTGTCTTCAACGCCGATGCGGGTGCGTGCGGCTTTGTGGCGAATTTTTGGCAGCCGATGCACCTTTTGACTATGTCCTCCGCGTCTTTGAGTGCTGTGGGCCAGTAGAAGCCTGCGCGAAAGGCTTTGGCTACGAGTGATCGACTGCTGGCGTGATGCCCGCAGGTACCTGCATGAATATCACGAAGGATGGCTTGGCCATCTTCAAATGCTATGCAACGTTGGAACATACCTGATATGCTGCGTTTGTATAGTTCACCGTTGATGACAGTGTATGCTTTAGATCGTCGAGTGACGCGTCTTGACTCTGTTATGTCTTCGGGTACCTCGCCGCGGAGTATGTATGCGAGGAAAGGTTGAGTCCAAGTTGGCTCGATGAGGAGTACCTCGACTGGCGGTCCTCTGTGCTAGGTGCTTTGCTCTTGGCTGCTGCGGCTGATGTAGGGTGCTCTTTTTTCTTGATGGCTGTGCTCGATGCGCTCGAAGAAGACACCAGGTGGAACTGGTGCTTTGGTCGCTCCAATGTTGGCTAGCTTATCTGCTTCTTCATTGCTCTCACGCCCTATGTGCCGCAACTCGCAGCCTTCGAAGCTGCCCTCCATGATTTATACAGGTCACGGTAGGCGATCATGTTATCTGCGATTGTGTCGCAGGCCTTCATTGTTTGCTGTACACAAGATTCGAGTCACCGTAGATCATCAGTCGAGTGCACCCGAGGGCTTTGGCCATCCTCATGCCATGGATCAGGGCCTCGTACTCTGCTTCGTTATTGGATGGGAACTCGAATCCCATTTGCATATGTAGCGAGCTTGTCGCCTTTTGGTGATATGAGGATGACGCCTGCGCCTGCGCCTTCGTTTTTCTTCGAGCCATCAAAGTACATAGTCCATGAGTTGGACACATCTGGTGCTCCTGGCAGCTGAGCTTCGATCCACTCGGTGTGGAAGTCAGGTAAGACTTGTGCTTTGATGGCCTTCGGGTAATCATACTTGATGTCTCGGTGCTAGCTCGATGAGCCATTTTGCTACTCGCCCAGTTGCATTGGGGTTTGTGAGGATGTCCCCGATCCCTGAGGTGCTGATTACAGTGATCGGGTGCTCGGAGAAGTAATGCGTCAGCTTCCTTGAGGACATGAACACGGCGTAGGCCAGCTTTGATAGTGCGGGTACCGCTGCTTTGATGTGGAGAGCACTTCACTCAAGTAATAGACTGGACGTTGTATGCTTTGGGCGTGTCCCTCCTCCCTGCGTTCGACTACCAGAACAGTGCTACCACCCTGTTAGTTGCAGAGACATATAGGTATAGTGGCTCGCGTTCCCTTGGTGCGACGAGGATTGGAGGGCTTGTGAGGACTCGCTTGAGGTCCGTGAAGGCTGCTTCGGCTTCTGGCGTCCACTCGAATTTCTGCTTTCTTCATCAGTCGATAGAACGGGAGTGCTTTTTCGCCTAGCTTGCTGATGAATCGACTGAGTGCCACTCGACCCGCTAACTTTTGCACGTCATGGAGCTTTGAAGGCCTTTGCATCGTCAAGATGGCCTGTATTTTCTCCGGGTCCGCCTCGATTCCTCGAGCTGAGACTAGATACCCGAGGAGTTGCCCGGCTGGCACGCCGAACGTGCACTTCTTCGGGTTGAGCTTGATGTGGAAGCGTTTGAGGTTTGCGAACGTCTCTCGCAAGTCATCGAGTAGTGTGTTTTCCTCCTTGTGGTGATGACGATGTCATCTACATAGACCTGGACGTTTCGCCCAATTTGCTTCTTGAGGCAATCTTGCATCATGCGCTGGTAGGTTGCGCCTGCGTTCTTGAGCCCGAAAGGCATTGTGGTGTAGCAGTAGACCCCGAGTGGGGTTATGAACGCCGTTTTCTCTTCATCCTCTTCCTTCATCCTTATCTGGTGGTAACCCGAGTAAGCATCCAGGAAGGACAAGCGAGCGCACCCGGCGGTGGAGTCGACGATCTGGTCGATTCGAGGTAGTGGAAAGTGATCCTTTGGACAGCATTTATTGAGTGCTGTGAAATCTACGCACATCCGAAGGATATCTGTGTGCTTCTTCTCTACGAGTACGGGGTTGGCCACCCATTGTGATTTCTTGATCTCTCTGATGAAACCTGCTGCGAGTAGCCTGTCGACTTCGGCTTCGACTGCGTTCTTTTTGGGCCGGATATGCGGCGCATTGTTTGCTTGACTGGTTTAGCATCTGGAAATAATTGGAGAGAGTGCTCGGCGAATTCCCTGGGAATACCTGGCATGTCGGCTGGACACCATGCAAATATATCCCAGTTCTCACGGAGGAATTCGACGAGCGCGCTTTCCTATGCGATAGGCAGACTCGACGACATTGACTGTCTTGGTCGGGTCAGTCGGGTGCACCTGATGCGATCTTGTGTCATTGGTGGCATTGAATGCTCTGTCGACTGCCACCTTTTGTGCTCTGGCATAAGTGTTCGATCGTTGGAGACCGCTAGAGCGAGTGTTGCTTCCATGCCAAACATCTCAGAGATTTTGCTAAACTCTCGGTCGCAAGAGTCAGACTTTTGGAAGTTTCCCTTGACTGTGATTACTCCTTTTGGTCCAGGCATCTTCAGCTGGAGGTATGCGTAGTGTGGCACCGCCATGAATCGAGCGAACGTCGGGCGTCCAAGTATAGCATGGTATTGTGACTTCCAGTCGACACTTCGAACTCAATCGACTCTGTCCTGAAGTGGTTCTTGTCCCGAACGTACGTCGAGTTGTATGGTGCCTTCTGGGCTTATTGCTTTCCCTGGAACGATACCGTGGAAGGTATTTGAAGATCTTGGCAGGTTTTCGACTGACCTGTTCATTTTGCGGAGCGTATCTGCGAAGATGATGTTTATGCCGCTCCCACCATCCATGAAGACCTTGGACATGGCGTAGCCTCCAATTTGCGCGTCGAGTACCAGAGCAGAGTGCCCTGGTCGAACAACCGATGGAGGGTGGTCCTCTTTGCTGAAGCTTATTGTATTTCGGCTCCCTTCAAGTATTCAGTTACCGCAGGAGGTGACATGACCGCCATGTTTACTTGTCGAGTGCGAAGTTTTTGCTCCCTGTTGGAAGGTCGACCTTTCTGTATCATGTACATCTGCCCTTGGGGCGGAGGGTACTGTGGTTCGTCCACCCGAGGTACGGGCTGTATGGCACCCGCGAGATTTCCGCCTGGGCAGGCTGTGGTGGTGGAGGTGGTGCCATCAGAACAGGCACGTTGTTTGGCTGAGGCACGGGTGCAGGTGCTTGTGCGGCTGCTGCCTTTCTGCGATTTACGTAATCAGTCGCCATTTGGTCGAACTCCCTGCAGTTTCTCATCGAGTGATTGGATCGCAGTTTTCCGTCGTCCCCCTTGTACAGGTGGAATCTGCAATCAGCGTCCATCTTTTCTTCGAATGATCGCTCAGATTGTGCCCGTGACTTGCGCCAGTCCTTCCTCTTGTAGCTATCACTGCGTTGGCCGTGGTCTCGGCTGTCTCGACGATCATCTCGACTGTCTCACCGATCATCTCGACTGTCTCGCCGATCTTCGACCGTCGGTCTTCTGTCCTGGTCATTGTGGGGTGTGGAGAACCCAGCCGCCATGAATTCGGGTATGTCATCGTTAGTGACGTTTTGAACGTTTGCGCCTTCGGTCGTCTCTGTATGAGTCTCTGTGGCTTCGACTGCTTCTCGTGTTTGTCACGGGGTGAGGACCCGCGTGTGGTGCGCGCCATGTCTTCTCCGTCTGCCCACTCAGTCGCTACCATCAAGAGTTAGCCACGGAGGTTGGCTTTTTGCGACCGAGTGCTTCTTTGAAGTCATGCCTGGCGAGGCCCATGATGAAAGCATCCATGGCCATATCTTCTGAGATTACTCCGACTGAGTTGCGTATCTCAGTCCATCGTCTGATGTATGACCTCAACGTTTCTGACGTTGAACGCAGGCTCGCAGTTCTTCGAACGTTTTTGGTCGCTCACATAGAGGCTCAAAGTTTTTGATGAAGTCCGCGGAAGTGGTCCCACGAGTCGTATGTTGATGGAGGTAGAGCCTTGAGCCAGTCGCGGGCTGTGCCTTCGAGCATGAGTCGTATGTATTGCATGGCTGTGGTGTTCGTGCCTCGTGGCACGCGACTGCCAGCCTGTAGTCTTCTAGCCACCCAGAAGGTTCCTGTCGAACCGTGTACTTGGGCTGTTCAGATGTGAGTTTGAACCCTTTGGGCATCCGTGTCTCGCGGACGCGTCGAGTGAAGCACAGAGCTCCATGTGGCTCAGGCTCTCGATCAGAGTATGAGTCGCTACTGTAAGATCTGCGCGATCTGCTCCTGGACCTGCGCCTATGCGAGCTGCTTCTTTCCTTCGAGTGGTGGCGACGCCACTACGATTGTGTTCTTCGGACGTGTGTCAACTATGGCCCGATCTCGACTCCCTCCTGGAGTTCTTGGAGTTTGGCGTATGGCCTTCGCGCTAAGGCGAGTGATTTGATCTGCTGGCGATGCAGTTTTGCATTGGGGTCATCAGCTGGAGGCTTGATTGCTTAGGTATGCTGCGACAGTGAAGAGGGCACCCGCGCTGTTTTGGGTACTGGCACTCCCTCTTCGTCGTATGTCATGAAGGAGTTGCCTAAGTTGCGGGTGAGTGCCGCCCTTTCGTCTGGCGAGAGGTGTGACAACCTTGATCTGGGTTTGTGTCTGCTCGCCCGGTGGAGCTCAGGGAGAGCTGTCTTCTTCGCGCACTCGACAAGCTAGCTTGCTTTTTGCGTTCTTCGAGTGTTGCTCTGACCTGCCGCAGGAAGTGATTCCTGCCAGTTGAAGTACTGGAAGGTCAACATCTCCTCTTGTGTTGCGTCTGCTGGCATCATTGTGCACTCCTTGATGACTTTATCTGCTTTTGCTGCCATCTCAGCAGTGATTGTGAGAGTTGTGACTCCATCCGGCATAGTAACTGTGCACGGGAATTCTGTAGGCCTGCGGCTGGCCGCAGCATCTGATGATTCTGCGGCGATGGCAACGTAGACCTGCTGGGTATCACCCGAGGATATGTGTATATGTTTTCGAGTCCCGTCATGGACTCGATGTCGTCATCAAGACTCATGTCGGAGTCGATATGTTCGTCGAGTGGTCCTCTTGGATGGATCTCGCAGTCGATACCTTCATCGCCCATGCTCATCTCGGAGACTGTTATGAATCTCGAAGTCGAGGTTGTTGTTGTTGCAGATCTCGGAGTCGACGTGGTTGTCGATATGAGTTTCAGGTTCGTCGAAGTCGCTGAGGAGATCCCGCAGTCGAAACTTCCTCGAGTGGGAGATCGAGCTCGGGATCGTTTGTGCGGTATGCTGATTCGGCCTCCTCGCCCTGAGTTCTCATGAGCTGTGCTCTCTCGAGTTGGACATGGTTGTTGCAGACGAGCAAGCTTGGAGGATCGACGATGGTATGGACGCAGTTGAGGGATCCGCAGTCGAAGGAGCCGCAACCGATGGAGCCTCGGGTGCGGAAGTCGCGAGTTGGCGTGGATCCGTCAAGTCCTGCACACCAAGCTTGTTGACGAAAAAATTGAACGAACCAACGGTTAAACCCAAACCTGACTCGAGATCGGAGAAGGCCTCCTGGAATCTGGCGAGTGTGGCTCGAAATCCATCAGAGGATCCGATGCGCTTTTTGCGGGTGAAGCTGGCGTGTTGCCGTTTGTCGAGTGAGCCGGCGAGTTGCCGTGTGCCCTGAGTCGGCGAGTTCTGGTTTGTCGATGCAGCCGGCGAGTTGCCGTTTGTAGATCCGATCGGCGAGTCGCCGTTTTCCGATGGCCGAAGAAACCGTGAGTCCAGCACTATTCTTTCCCACAGACGGCGCCAATTGACGAGGTGTACCTCATCAAATCCCATGGTTAAGGACCTAGGGTTGAGATTATGGGGAGAGAACGTGGTAGTACTGGTAGTTTCGTCGGCTGACAAGCAGAGGCAAAGATTTACCCAGGTTCAGGCCCCTCGGGTGAGGTAAAGACCCTACTTCCTGCTTGTCTGTTATTGTTGTGAGATTATGAGGTTACAAGGTGGCTCCGGCGAGATGACGATCTCGCTAGAGCTTTGGTGGTTTGAGTATGGCTTGGCCTAGATCGGCACCCCTCCCAGCCTTTAAATAGGCTGGGTCTCGGGAGTTTGTAACCGACCTAGTTTACACGTAAGGAAAGTCTAAACCGACTATGCCTATGTCTAATCTTGGAGGGTACTCCATCTTCTTGGGCCTCTTGTCTTGGGCTTCGAGTAGGCTCTTCGCTATTGGGCCTTAGTCGTCACGTGCAGGTACCCTCATGGTAGGGTACCCGAGATGTATACCCATGTCACCCGCA